>OV050032.1:30816865-31416865 GCA_920105625.2 Clusia tigrina
CCAACCAACCCCTTGCATACATAATTAATTATGATGCAAGGTATAGCAATAATAATAAATTAATATTGAAAATATACAAACGATTTCCCTGAAATGGCACGAGACAAACTACTGAAACAATGGAAACAATGGAAAGTTTCCACTCTATTAAATTTCCGTTAGTTACTCGTACCACATCCTTTCACTTCAACAAACCCAGCAGCAGTTTTGATTTTTGTCACCTCTTGCAAACTTCAGAAAGACCCAGAATTCTGCTGGTTTCAAAATGAGTCTGTATTTTGCGGCTTTTCCCTTTCCAGACGTTCTTCCGTGCTTTCGTGCCTCATTGATGCAAATTCATTAAGCCCATGACGCACAATTAATACCCAATGTCGTCACACAGCGAACTGAAACAAAGCACTTGGGAAGAACTTTCCAAATACTACCGATCTCATGCAAACACTCGTTTATACTTTTGCAGCAATGACGCCAAGCGGTCGAAACAGACCTTATTTAGCAAATTCACCTTCGTAATATACACTAACATACTTTTTTTCGAATTCCAAATCATTTGTTTTTTGTTTTTAATGCTTTTATAGAGAAGAATATATACACTGTTATGATTTCAACGAAATCCAACTGCAATGAGTCACCCAGGGGTAATATACAAAGTTCTTTAGCTATCTGCAAACAGCATCTAGTTCCCTGTGACCACATACATATGATCCGGACATTTTTGTTCGGATTTTAATGGGATTTTAATACTTTCGGGAATAATATAACTAACTTTTCAATCCCCTAATCGGAGGAATGTTCGGTTTGCTGATTGACATTCCCAAGCTAATAAATCTACAAAATTACTATAGTTCTCCAGAACTTTAATAACATAGAAAACGTATCGGAGAAGGGTGTTTTTCTGCCCTTGTGAAACTGTTTTCCCAACAAAATGGATTCATGAAGAATATTCGAGTTTAGCTCTTATTGCTATGAGAGTATTAACCAGAAAAGTGATAAAGAAGTGTTGTTGGTGAAGCTCCCATACTGCACGGTTTTTTGTTCAAATATGGAAGATGTCCATTTCAGCAAAAGAACATAAAATAATGTGAACTTTAGTTCCACAAATTTAATCGGTTGAGAGATATATTTGCACAAGCGTAATTTTCTTTCACTTTTCCCCTTTGTTCGATTTTCACTTTTCCACTAATTGTGTTTCATGTTCAGGGATCTATAAATATTTACTTCCTATCTGTTTTAGAGTTTTCCGAAACCAATGTTAAAGGCTATCCTCTCATTTTCGGCGTGTTCGCAATATTTACTTTTTTAATCACTCATACGCAACGTTCGACCAAATTGCATGCAAAGGGTCATAAAATGGTGTGTTTCTAAGACGAATTTTACACAGAAGCCTCCAGATGGCCCACCCTTGGAAACCATTTTTCAACTTTCCCCGACTAATATCGGAAGTTTTGCACTACAGATCTGTCAATATTTACAGCACGTGCCTGGTGCCAGTGTCAAAAAAAGAACACACTTTTAAAAGAAAATAACAGATTCCCATCACAATATTTGTTTTTTTTTTAAACAGGAGAGTGTTCAAACATTTGCACTTCATTTCAAGCTGAATACAGAAATGACTATGACTTTCATTTTAAATCAAGTTAGATTTTTGAAAACATATAAATTTTGTACAATTATGAATAAAGTGAAACCTGCAGATCTCTTATGTTTGTCAGAGGTTGACCATTTTCTTTCCATTTTCATATACTCGTATATATAAATTTCATTTCTACTCGTGTTTCCACAAGCGGGGTCTTTTCAATATCGAATAACTTTGCGTGCTTCTCCCTTATCTAAAATTTCCGAGTTTTCCTTTGCCGAATCCGCGGTTGTTCCTACTTTTTCAAGGAAAGAAGGGTATTCAATAAATAATTCTACATCAGTTTTATATCACAAATAAGTTATGTTTAAAGCAGCATGCTTAATCATCATGCAATCATCCCATTTACCACATCACAGCATTTTTAAAACTTTTCACAAATCTACACTAAAATGGAGCAATAAATATGCTGCTCGTATCTCCAGAAAGTGTACTGCGTTTATTCTGAATCGTACACACACGCTACATTCATCCGATTACAAATTCCCTCCTCAACTATATTCTTGTTCTTTGACCACCAACTGACTTTCCACCCATTTGCAAACACAAACCTGAGGCCTTTAATAACTCATACTATAGAATGGATCAGACTTGAAAATTGTTGGAATAGAAAATATTATTTATTTGCATTTAATATCAACTCTTTTGTTTTGTTTTGTTTTTTTAGACACCGAAATTCCTGTCATTAAACAGTCCACAAGTCCAGCACCGTTGTTACAACACCAGCAACACAATCAGGCATCGTTTTCGGGAAATGCTTCCGTCATCCATATTAAAACGGAGCAAAATGTTGTGCACTCCCCTCAGCATCAGCAACATGTTAGTAACTTACAGCATGGCTGCGTATCAGGCTCCTCCAACAATCTGCAGCCCCTATCGATTCCACACCGGCCACTCCTGCATAACTTACTAAGCGGTGGATCAATACACAATGCACACCACAGGAGTTATGGTGCAGCAAATACAGGTAAGTTGAAAAACTGTAACATTTAGAAACAATTAATTCGTTCCACAACACTCCTTTTGTTGTGATGAGTCCGTTCAAGGGTATTCTTAGTCTAATGTTGCAAACTTGAAATATTGAAAAAACCACCACTGTGGATGAAAACCGACCTAATAAACCTTTAAGCACCAGACAGAAAATTCACCATTTTGGTTGAAACGTAGACTGACTAAAGATTTAATGAGGTCAGGCGTAAAGAATTGGAAAGCAAGTAGAGTTTTCCGGAGAAGAATAGTTGAATGATAATGTACAAGTATTTGTATGAACAGTATCTATATATATTTGTCTACAACTGTTCGGATAATATAATGTAAAATACAATTTTTGATATGTTCAATCATTCAATAGTTCACCAATTCCATGTAGAGTTAGAATATTCTTGCACGGACCCATCGTCTTCTTGAATGGATGGATATTTAACCTACCGTTTACACAATTTTTACCAATCTACATAAAGCACATTTTGTTTTTCTCTACTGTATCGTTTCAGGATCATTTCCTCCAAGTCCAGCTGACAGCGGTGTCTCTGACGTAGATAGCTCTAGCTCAGGTGGACAACCATGTAGCGATGAACTAAAAGCAAGGCTTGGCATTTCATCACACTGCTCCACGCTCACCCCGCATATACCAACGGGAACGTTCTTGCATCCAAATCTTTACCAAAATTCTACGACATTGCGCAATATATGGAATAGAGGTGCGACAAGCATATAATATTATGACTAAATCTATCTATATATATATCTATATATATATATCTATATATATATATATATATATATATATATATATATATATATATATATATATATATATATATATATATGTATATATATATATATATATATATATATATATATATATATATATACATATACATGTACATATATCTATATACATATATATATATATATGTATAGATATATATATATATATATATATATATATATATATATATGTGTGTTTATATATGTATATAGATATGTATATATATATATATATATATATATATATATATATATATATATATATATATATATATATATATATATATATATATATATATATATATATATATATTCAAGCATATATGTGTATTAGTACGTATTTTCTATTGGATTTTCAATGATTTCATCGATATCTTTGCAAATGGATACTTTGACTATCATTGTAAACACTGTTCTAACCGTATACCATTCCCACGATTCTTTCTTGATAGTATCCATTTTATACCATACGTGGAAGTAGATTACACAGATAGCAATCATTGATGAATGACCCTGAATTTAACTGCAACATAATGTCCGTCGTTCGTCTGCATGTTCTCTTATATGATAACAGGAGAACCATAACTTGGTTTTTTTTTAATTTTTGTCATTTATTTTTCTAGGGGGAATTTTGGCCCCCGAAAAAAATGACATACATATGTGAGCTATCAAGTACCAGTCTAGCGTATAATTAAAGAACAAAAGTAGATTCTTCAGTTTCTAAACATACACAAAATCACCCTATATCCATTTGCAACCTGAATCAAATTTTAGTGCGGAGGGTACAGAAATTATTCTGGGGCAATGAAGGATAATCGGTCTTACTGATGGTCTGATTTCATAATAGGGTCCAACCAAAAGTTCAGAATGATTTTCGAATGATTATCAGCATTTCGTTGGAAATTTTATACAACTAAAATATAACATAAAACAATAAATAAAATGTTTTGTTCTCGGAATTATATTCGTCAACATAAACAATAAGTTACAAATTAGAGATCAAACAGCACAGCGTTTTAAGTGTTTTCGACCATATCGAAGATTTCAGAAATTCCTTTCGAATCGTGCCTATCCGGCATGCTCTGGAAATACTTCTTTCTGTATATTTTTATCTGCTTTACTTTGTGAGTACTGAGTTCCCCGAACCCCTGATGGTAAAATTCATAAAAATATATAATTAAATAATAGTTACGAGGAATATTTTGTTTCGATTGTGGGTTTAGCTACGAAACAGATGAACAAACAGTCTAATGAAAGTCTACAAAAAATGATCACCACATTGATTGTTTTTTAATATCGTCATTGGACTGACTTGAAAGGTTTTTCCATTCGCGTTCGAATTGTTCGCGCATAATCTGGTTGTAGTTTTAGCGGCAGATCCACAGAGATGAAAATCTACTGTAAGGGAATCTACTCGTCTCGCTCTAGAAATATACAAACGTGTACATAAATGGCTTCTGGCAACTTGGTGCGAGTATTTAAACCATGAAGTGCTACGTTCGGATAAGATCGCCAGCAATTTGTACGTAGATTCCATGTGGCAGTAATAAAAATATGTTTACGCTACGGTATTGAAACAAACGAATCACCTTATTAGACCCATCCCGCTTTGCCCCCACTATAAATTCGCCACTCTTCGGATATTCCGCCAAAAAGATACTTGCACACATACAAAACATTTAGAAAAGAAAATCACATGTACAAAAACACGGGCAATCCGAAAACTTGACTGTGTTCTCATCGTCAGCATTAAATTTGTCTGCGGAAATGTGGAACAGAAGAGCAGCACTGAAAGGAGCTCTTAGGGGCTCTTAATGTGTACTTCTATAGAATTATGATTTGACATATTTGACAATACAAGAAACAAATCAGATAAGGGAACACCATCGTCTTTGCATTATTTTTGCCAGCCACATTTGGCAATCTTTACACTCCGCTCGCTCGCGTCTACAGGCTTGGTAGTCTCTTCCAGTGTAGAATTTAATAAGTACGCAGTTTTAAATACAAGTACCAACAACAAATTCCATCGACTCAAATTCACACACACGAGTAGGGAAGGAAATCGTTCAGATATGTCCGCAATCACGAGAACACATGAAATGCATTGAATGAGAACGCAAATTCCCACACCTTACGAGTATACTGCGCTCACCTCCTCACATACAGGGTGAATTTAATTACTGGACAGCATTTTGATCAGTTCTCATTTGGTACTCGCTTACAATTTATATTGGAGTCTCTGTATAACTCTGAGTATCTTACTGAGTATATTATTGTCCAATATTGAAACCCATCATTTTCCGCGCCGAAGCTCATTTGGACATGCAGTGCAAATCCTCAATTCGCCATCCAATTATCTTGAAAACTTATAGAGTGGCCATTTAGGCAATAGGCTGTTAGATAGATATAGAAGCGGGATAGCCCGGAGATAGGCCATCCATAAGAGTTATCCCAGTATTCAGGGAAGTGATGCCCATTGTACTTTAAGCAGATACGAGTAGTGGAAAGGGTGCAGATATATCATATAAATTTATAGCGCAGCCATTCGTGAATCTTTTCTATATTTACACACTGTACTTACGCTATAGAACAAGCAGATAACATGTAATTCCAGCAGAAAAGTACCACATTAAATGGAAAAAAATTCCTTCGAAAAATTCTTCCGGACAAAATAGTCGACAAAAGTTTTGGTCTCCGAATTTTACAGTCCTACTACTTCAGGTAAGAGAAAGGAGAGGTAACGGTAGATCCAGCCATGGGCAACCAATCAACAAAATAGAAATAAGCTTTGTAAAGAAAGCAGTAATAGTGAAGTTTGTTAAAAAATTTGGATGAAAATATGCCATTAGCATTGCGACCAAATGTGGTCATTGGCCTGATATCTAAGCCAATGCATACTGTCAACAGACGAACAATCCTTGCGCAAAACTTATACAATCGCTATTTCACTTTATAAACGTTTCAAATCAATAAACTCAAATGTCAGAAAACGAAATTCACCCTGTATGTGCTAAGGTGCACTTTTACTTGTACTCGATGGTAGTTATTGTAATATGAGATGTGGTCACTGGTATAGTGTATTGTGCGCCCTCAGAGAGAGACGCTCCACACACCTGTCAAATTTAATTTACTCTTCTTGAGCAGCTTTATTTCGTCTTACTGTTTATATTTCAGCAATAATCAAGTTTTAGCCGAAAAATGTCGAAAGTAATTTTTTTTATTGTGAGCGCAACAACAATGACGTCAACAAATTTCTGTAATTCGTCTGATGATTATTATGACACCCTGTCGGACTAATTTCTTGCTCTCGTTCAGTTTTTGGCAGTCGTAGGCAGCGCTTTCAGTGGGCAACGTTTTTAATGATCAACTGATATGGGAGCCCGGAAAGACTGCAATAGGAGCAGATCAATTTTTGTTTACCAAACTTAACGAAACTGCTTTCCGTCGTTTTCTTCCTTTTAGACCCCATACTCGTATATTATGCTTAAGTATGCATAAGGACCATCATGGCTAGGAAACAATATACTTGTAGCTTTAGCGGTATTTTGGGCTTAGTTACAGGGACTGTTCCGGGCGCACTAGTTATATGACCCCCTCTCACAAAACCGGCGAGGCTCAGAGAACATTGTCTTTAAATCAAACTTCAGCTACGAGCTGCCAGGAAGCTGATTTTTCCACAATTCATTGGTGACTAAATCCGAACTGCAAGCCTTTCTTCTACTTACTCGTACGAGTATATCAAAGGTTTATCGGCTTACGTACATACATATGTATGTATGTACATACATATCGACTTACATACATATATGTACATTATATGTATGTATATGCTTTTAGTAAACCTACTATTTCTTCGTACTGTCTATATTGGCGAGTAATACTGAATACGAATACGTAACTGACTAACCCAACCGTCTTATCATTTCGATAAGACCTGTAAATGAAGTCTCAGTCAGTGTAAACTACATACAAGACAATTTTAATCAAAGGAAAGAAAACATTACAATTCTGTAGGAGAAGAAAAAAACAAATAAAAACCATAACAAAACAACAAAAACCCAAAAAACCAAAAAACAAACAAAGAAAACAACAAAAACCATAAACATTATAATTTAAGATGAGCACGGTCGCTCGTTTGTGTACGGTCGGACAGACGGACGGATGGTCGTTTTGCACGACATACACATGCTGTGTATTTGAGTGCGACTGAATGCGCATTTGTCTGTATGTGTAAATAAGAAGAAATGCACAAAAGTGTTTGTGTATTTGCTGCACTCATGTTTTGTATATATGTTTAAATAAATCTGTGGTCATCGACACATTGCCTTTGCACGAATTCTGAAGGTCACAACACATACATATTTCTAGCAAAATGAGTAATTGATAAGGAAAAGAGAGGCAGAGTGCGAACGCGAGTCGGTGTGCGTGAGTCAGTAAGCAGGGGAGCGAGCGAGCGAATGAGAGAAAATGTGCGAGAAGGAGAGTGCCAGTTGATGTGGTGAGAAAGAGAGGGAAAGTGCGGTAAGCGTCGAACATAGAATATAAATGTGGGCAAAACAGCAACTGCGTCTGCTATGACTGCTGTGACTGCTTCCAACGCCGTTGACTGCTGCCGTTCAACTCGGTGCTAACTAACTGCAAAGCAAACTGAAATTCTTCTCAAAGAACCTTCCTTCTTCCTGCCTCTGCAAAATAAGCACAATTTTGAATTTTAACCAGACGAAAAGAAACGCGAAACGCGAAGCGTGAATGGGAATTGCGAAAACAACAAAAAGCTAACAAAATTTTTTTAAGTTTTTTTTTGGTTTTTGTTCGTTTTTTTGGTCAAAGCATTTTGTAACGCTTCTCTTAATTTTTGACGCCGGATGTAAACCGACTAAGAAAGAATAACTTTTGTATATATGTATGTATATACGTCTCTAAATGCATGCAGAAACGTTTGTAAGTGTTTAGTTACATATGCACATGTACTCGTACTCTAAATATGCATACGTCTATCTAAAGTACATATAGAAAAATTATTTTTGTAGATATTTAAAAATAATTTTAGAATGTGCGTAATGTGTGCTGCAATTTAAGTGGCAACAAATGTTTGGCATCAGCTAATGCCACACTCACACATACGCACGCCAGCACACACAATTGTTGTATGTAATAACTAGCAAATGTTATTTACATACATACATACGTAGACACACACACACACACGCCCATGTACATTTCCCCATTTACCTTATACACGGTGTAAGATACATATGCATGCTAATCCCATATCCGTTTCGTTAGTAATCCCTTTTACATTTGCCAGACAGACAGGACTTACACATACATGCATGTGCGCATACATACATATGTATGTGCATGCACCCAATCCCACTCGCACACCTGCCATCGTTAGCAGTAATCATTGCAGAATGGCCCAAGTACTCGTGAACGAAACATTGGACACCAAGAACTAATTGGCAGTTTTAATACAAACTTATGGTAACTTTCATACACATTTAATATAAGGTGCTTTTTATTTGCTGTATTTTGAAGTAAAGTCAGCTATTAATTTGCACAGTTCTTACCAAATTGTGGAATTTCACTTTAAAACTAAGCCTTTAAGTGTTCGCCAAATTTATAGTTTTATTTTTATAGGAAAATTGTGTACAACTATTGAACTCATTTCTACAACAAATCAACATTAATAAGCCAAATTTGGCACAAATAGAATGAGAAGAATTGAATTGAAATTCAGAGAAAGGCACCTTTTGGTACTATGTACAGGTAAACGTTGGTGGTGGCATGAACAATGAAGTCAGAGCTCACATTGCGATCGATGGTGATCGTTACCAGACTAGAATTAGTGCACATAGTTTTATTTATTTAGCCAAGTGCGATGTGGATTCAATAGAATGGCACTATATGCCACAGGGCTACGACGATTTATTAAACCATCAGTATAACGGAAAAAAGTTGAAGAAAATTCGACTTCCCGTATAAGTTTTGTCAGGAACTGCCACAGTCGTAATATTAGTGAAAAGATCTTCCAATTTTCAATGGCATTCATTGGTATTTCTAATGTGAATTAAATTGCGATGAATATTTCATTTTTGTAGTTCATGATAATAATAAAAAATACCAAGTTATTGTTTAAAAAAGACCCTATATTTGCACAAAGAGCATGTATTCGTATATGAGAGTGACAACTGCCGAGTACTCACAGTCCTAGATTTTTGAAGCGGTTATGTAGAGTTAAATAAAGTAAGCTGGAACGAAATGTTCTCCCGTGTAATTGTTCACAATCATGGAACAGCAAGCGATCGCATTAACCAAACATATTCGCAAAAATTGAGAAATCAATAAATTAATTTGTGGGAAATCCCAGTGGCGTCATGGCTGTAACAGCGCCAATTAAGTTTGTTTTTCATTTTTCTTCTGATTGAAAGAAACCAAAAAAAAAGAAACTAAACTAAAATGTCCTCGATTCAACTGTGTCGCTTTGAAAGTTTATGTCAGAGTTTTTACCACAAATATTGCCAATTTTCCCAACTTCTATCACAATCTATCAATAGGCTTGTGTGTTCGATGACTATAAATGGACATCGCATTACAAATTACCTTAGAAAAATTATCTAAGTGCAATTCTAGCGTATACGCAACATTTATAATATTATAAAAATTGCTCATACGCAACGTTGTTCGACGTAATGGAGTATGGTTACTTTGCCGTTCCGAAACAAGAATATTCCTCAAATTTTTAGACTATAAACAGTTTTTCATTGTATACACTAATGAAATAATTTACCAACATAAACAACCTCCCATCCAAGAGCCCACACAAATATATTCTGAATCTGGTTCGAATAGCTTTATGTAAATTTTATTTCATTTTAAACTTTTTGACCATATAAAATTCTAATTTGTGCTAAGATTTTGCCCCGATATATATTAAACATCTCAAAAGAGCATAAAAATAAATTCACCATCATCAGTATCGAATCCTAGGCTTCTTCTTGACTATTATTTGTCGATCTCAATTTGCTGCCAGCCAAGCAGTCCAGCCCTACACCTGATCTTTTTTATATCATTGACAGTAGTCATGCCTAACCATCGAATTCGCTGTCAGCCTCCGAGTCTGGGATTATTACTGAGGTACTCTTCCGTTTTCATTCATTCCAACTGCATATCCAGACCATTAAAGCTGCTAAGATATGACACATTAACCAGGCAATTTAAACACGTCCCATGGAAAAGAATGCACAACACCTTAGAACTTGTATGGACCAAACAAATATTTTTTATAAAAGAGTTATGAAAAAAGCTGGGTGGGTCTGTCCGCAGTGCAGAGTGCAGTCCATGGCCGAAGCAGGTTTGCACGAAAATTGCATTGAAATACTGGCAAACACTTCTCTCGCTTCTGTTACAAACAGGGGTCACAGAGACTGCACGGTGCAATGCGTACCAGGACCAATAGAAAGATCGTATTTCGTTTCTCTCTTAAATAAGTCACAAGTCACTAATTTTTATCCAATATTTCACATTAAAAAATTGTTCCTACTCCACTATTTTTTGTGTTTACAAGAAGGTGCCAACAAATTTTGACAACTCGCTGTAAACTTTTTTGAAATATATTCCAGATAAGATTCTCCAAAAATTAGAAGCGGCATTTACTGATTTCTTTGGCGGTACTCGTACGCTCTGCTCGGCTGAACGGTACATCACGGGAGACAGTGCCAAACCACATAAAAGACCACACTTAAGTATTGTTTTGTTGTATATGCCTCAGTAATGCGATGTCAATACGACAAAACAGAGTTCAGTTAACTTTTGTCAGTCAGTTGCGTGTACTTTTGTGGGCAAACTTCATTATACTCGCCATATTTATAGCAAAAACCGTATATGAAAATCGGCGAAGCTCATTGCAACATACATAAAAATTTGCTTGTGAACTTTGGGGATGGCGAAACACGTATTATGAGTAACTTTTGTGCCTAAAATCTCCGGCATAATTAAAGTATATTCTAATTGGAGGGCGTAGTATTTTACTAAACATACCGCATCCGGATCACCGGCGAGGTACAGCTTTCACAAGATCGTTCCTGGTTCTCACAATTGTTTAGTCGACAGTATAATCTTCACGTAGGCGAACAGTCAGGCTTTATGTGGTCGTTAAAGCGTTGGTAAAGTGGTAGTTTGAGTAGATAACTGAGGACCCGAGTTCAAATCGAGGAAAAAGTGCAAACAAATTAATAATTTAAAATAGCAAAATTAACGCCAAAATTCAATAGTTTGAGAAAAAGTTATAATGAGGTAGGTAGCAAAGTAGGGGAGACGATTTAAGAAAGCAACAATCATTTTGTTGGGTACCTTTCCATGTTCTTTAAAAACTTATGACCAAAAAACAATTTAATAACTTTGAAGCATTCTTACATCTTTATAAATAAATTGAAGTCTAATCCTAAATTTACAGAAATTTCTCTGAAAACAATTATTGATTTTACGCAATATTTGCACTCTAGAATAAAACTCTATAAGGTAATTTAAAGTTGTAATAGAGGTAGTTTGGCACACCACATATTGACTCTAAACAAAATCCATGAAAACTTTAAAACGGCTTTTGATGCTATTTGAACATTTTTTAACTATATTGTGAAATGCTATAAGGTAATTTAAAGCTGTTATAGGGTTCGTTTTGTCACTTACTCTAACCAAATTTCATTAATACACTATGAAGGCTTATAACGTTATTTGTAAATATTTGAACTCTGCAGTGAAACAGTAGAAGGTCATTCTTATGGAGTTCACTTTTCCAACTGACAGAATATTTTCCTCCATTATCTTCTGTTATAGTTTTATCTGTATATATATCGCTTAATCCTTGAGAGAAAGTATCAGAATCTCCTACTGCCATCGACATACCATATCAGAGAAACTCTTCGCCATCCTCTTTCATGTGCTTTGAAGCAGATGTGAACGAGTACCTACCTAAGTATATCTGCCTATATGAAAGCACCATGTACTACATTACTATGAACTCCTGTGCCATATGAGCAGTCTTTGTGTCAGTTATTTTTAAAATGACCCACTTTTTCATAGCTGTGGTGAACCCAGCACATGTCATTTGAACTTTTCTGATGATGCATTAAAATCCTCAGGTTATGGGTAACGCTACGATGAAGTTAACCTTTCTCCACCTAATATCCCCTAATATGTCAAGTTTTTATATACGGGTGTATGGGTAATATTGTTTCCTCTTCTACTACTACTCTACTTCCTGTGCCTACATACGCCAATTTGCAAATAATGCCTTACTTATATATCACCTTTTTGTTACTTTCGTTTACAGTACCCGAAAGCTATTATCTTCCATTGGCCACAAACAGCAATCCGTCGAATACTGGAACAGTTGGCAATAGCAATGGGCCCAGCAGTGCCGCAGCCGTCGCAGTAGGAAATGGACTCAACAATAGTAGTGCACCGTACGGAACTCCGCCCTATTTTACCACACCATCTCCGCCACGGGCGAACGCGGGCATTTCGTCCCATCATTCCCTACATCACCAACAGCATTCGTCGCTGCATCATCATCAGCATTCCACTGTTTCCAACAGCCACGTGGGCTCAACTAGCGCTGTATTAGCTTCTGGCGGTGTGCTCCATCAGCAAAGTATGGTACAGCCGGCAACATCAAGTGTCAATTATGATCTCTCATATATGCTGGAATTAGGTGGATTCCCACAACGCAAGGTGAAGAAGCCACGGAAGCCAAAAATTGAAATGGGTGTAAAGAGGCGCAGCAGAGAGGGCTCTACCACATATCTATGGGAATTTTTACTGAAGCTACTGCAAGATCGTGAGTATTGTCCACGCTTCATTAAATGGACGAATCGGGAGAAGGGCGTATTCAAGCTGGTGGACAGCAAGGCCGTTTCGCGACTTTGGGGCATGCACAAAAATAAACCGGATATGAATTACGAGACAATGGGCCGAGCACTGCGCTACTACTACCAACGCGGCATTCTGGCCAAAGTAGATGGCCAACGATTGGTCTACCAATTCGTAGATGTGCCGAAGGATATAATTGAAATCGATTGCAATGGTGTGTAAACTGTTCCAGTGTTGCCGAACAATCATATGCAATCATGCTACGTACCGATATCAATACCAATACCAATGTGAACAACTTAATCTGTTATAACCTCAAAGTCAAAACATCAAAACTATCCAATTCAATCCAATCCAATTGAAAATTCAATTCCTATTGTCAATGTTCTAGCTTAAATAGGTAATCGAATATGAATTGAGGTATTCGTACTGCATATATATGTAAATTCTATTATATTCGTTCTATATTCTACAGGGACATTGATTAACCCCAATGGAACTTGTGTATATTTCTTGATATCTCAGCAAAAGTTAAAAGATGTTTGAGGAATAAGAAAGTAGAATCGATAAAATCTCGTTAATATTTTTACACACTTGATCGAAATATTTTCTTTTTTTTCAAGTAGTGCAAATTGTAGTTATTTAGATATATATTATTATATATACATATATTATTATATTATATTATACATATACATACATATAAATATAAATATAAATCTATATATATATATATATTATTATTATTATTAGATTCAAGTTAATTATTTCAAAATTTTTTTTACATATAATGTAATGAATTTGTATATGTTGATTTTTTATAAGTGACCACCTATTGGATGTGTGCAAAAGTGTTTGCGGTTTGAAATGACTCGGTTCCCCTGCATTTGGCCACATCACGTCTATCGACAAAGTTCTCCTATCCACTCCTTTCCTCTCCTACCAGCAGACTTTGGTGACAATTTGCTCACTCAGAGCTCCCCAGCAGTGTTTTTCATGGTCACTCAGATGCCAAAATGAGTGGTGCAAAGCGGGTGGTGTGAAAGTCCAGCTAAACAAAATCGATCAGACCAACGAATAGAGTGTCTCTTTCCGGTACGCTCGTCATTGGTAGATCGGAACTGCACAGTGTGAATCGGCTCATGGCTAGCGAAGTTCTACCAGAAGACGCAGTGTAGAATCTTATATAATACCGGCGAGACACCCACATTCTCCCAGTCAATTTTAGATCTCCACCAACCAACCAATCAACCAAACAAACATCCAAACAAACATGTAATCAACGAGCAAATTTGTTCATTTGGTCCAATCGGAGACACAACATAACAACCGAAAGGGGTCTACGCTTCTCTCCGCCTCGCATCCCCGCACCCTCTCGCCAGTACGAAGGTTAGGCATTCTGAGCCTGGCGCACGGAAAGCTTGCAGTTCGCCCCTACCTTTTTCAAACCGAAAAATTTTTTCACATAGCCAATATACATGAGAAGTAAATAAATAATATAAAGAAATATATAATATATAACATTGTATATTTACATATACAAAATAGTATAATTATTGAATGAATATGTTGGACATATAGTGTTGTAATACTTTTAATTGTTATTAATTATTATAACTACATTTATTATATTTTATATGTATACCTAAAAGAAGAAGAAAATTTATTATCTTTTGTTTTTTGTTGCTTATTTTATAGTAGTATTTTTTTTAAGTTACAAATATAAATGTTGAAATTTTATTAACTCTAGTTTTACACTACAATGCAATGCTGTATGATTTTTTTTCTTTTTAACAACATACAAAAAACAAAAAAGAGAAGAAAATAAGAGAAGAAAAGAAGAAAAGAGGAAAAGTTAAGAAAGCAAAGGTAATATTAATTTAATTTATGTATCACAGGAACACATCATTTAAAAACAAAGGCTCATCACACCCACACCACACTCCAAGTCGCCGAAGCGCTGATGGGTCTGATTGTGATGCTCACTTTTTCTAATGTCTCTCTGACTTGACTTAACACTCTCTCTCCCTCTCCCCTCCCTGTCTATCTCTTTCTTCTTCGGTATATATGCCTCTAAATATTGCAGTTTTTTCTAATTAAGAATTTGACATAATTCGTAGCAATGCTTGAGAAGCTTGGCTCCAGTCGCACATCTTGATCACGGCCCATGAAGCATTCTGACCATTTTAAAAATGTGATAAAACAAAAAAAGGAAACAAATAATTGGCTGCGTTTTTGTTTTTCTTCTTTAACTTCAAACAAACAAATTTGTTGTGTATTTCCTTATAAGTATAACCACACCAACAAAAAGAAAACCTGAAGAACAGCGCCGCGTACAAGTATAAATGAGATTTTAGACTCCTTAAGGAATATAGTTAATTTTAGGAATTGTGGTGTTGGAAGAGGTATTCCATCAAATATTGCCTAGAGAGTTCCACAAAATTACAGAAAGCTCACACACACAATTAGTTAGGAAATAGTTATAGCTGCCAGAACTGTGTTGACTTTGTGGCGTAGTTACATCCATGAAGAGGCCTCGTGGTCTAGGCCTGTAAGCATGATGGTATTGAATTCGTCCCGCCCAGGGGCTGGTCTTTTAAGGCCTCTCTTTGAGTCGACGTCCTTAGTTCCCGGCACGCATAATTGATGATGGTGTAGGGTAATAATAATTGAGCAGCCGTACGCAACACCCCTACAAATAGCTCAAATGTTTGGGCCTCAACTCTGGTTATTGGTTGGTTAGAAGGGTGGGCAGAGAGAGGCGCTTGGAAGTTCAAACCTGTTTTCTAATAGTGCAACTGGCCAGTCACACCACATCACAACACCAACACTGGTATGCTAGTGTCATCTACTACTCTGCTGATGCTCTTTCCACATGCTTCCCAAGCTAGATGCTGGGAATTGCGGGCATTGGAAACGGGAAAAAACTTGCACCCTTTGTTTTTAAATGATGGTGTCTCATTTAGTTTGTAACAACGGGCGCAATAATTACACATTTAATTTAAGAAGTAATTATTTTTAATATTATTATTTTTCTTTTTCACCTGTGCTTTTTGTTTTGTACCTTTTCGATTTTGTTGTATTTTTGATTTGACTTGTTTAACATTTTTTATTCTGCTTAAAGCCGCGTCAATTATCACTGCCACAAAAATAAGCAGTCAGAATCCAATAATTACTACTACAGAAACAGACACACTACTGAACATGCAGACGGACAGACAGACAGACGGATAGAAGACGGACAGACAGACGGACAGACAGTCAGACAGTCAGTCAGACAGTCAAACATACGGACAGACGGACAGACAGACGGACAGACGGACAAATCGTACGAAATTTAGTCCTGCAAAACAAATAAGCACCACTGCCCATACTCTAACTATGTGCAATCCATTTCGATACAAAAACCAACAAACAAACAAACAAACAAAAAAATAACTTTTGAATTTAAATTTTTTAAAACTTAATTATCTTTAAAATAAAATAACTTTTTTTAAGTTGTATCATGTTTGGAATGTGAATTTTTGATACAATTGAACAGTTTTTAATTTAAAATTTTTTTGTTGTAATAAATTTTCATATATGCATATTTAAAAATAAATTTATTATTTCCATTTGCATGCGTTTTATTTGATCGGCAAACTAAAAGTTATTAATTTATAATAAAAAAAAACAAAAAGAATTGTTATAATTAATGATTTCTCTCAACTAAAAAGCCAAGCACGACAGTATCCGTAACTGCTGTGAAGGATACTCCCTCATCAGGATTCGTAAAGGGTAAAGTGATTTTTACATACAAAATAAAACAAAAACAAAAACAAAACCAAAATCCTAAATCAAAATTAAAAAACAAACTTATATAAATGAATAATTAAATTAGAGTAAAATGAAATACCTCCCAATTTACGCTACAATAAAAATTACTAAGAAACACTTAAAAGTAAAATAAATAAATAAAAACTATTTTAGATAAATTAAATGTAAACTTCACATGAATGGAGGCTCAGTTTTGAGGTTTCATAAGAGCATATTACATAGGAAATTGAATGAAAATTATAGGAAATTAAGCAAAAATTAATATATATATACATATATATATATATATATATATATATATATTTACACTTTCGATGAATATTTATGATATATGATTTTTATTTATGATTATTTATGTACATTTCTGTGTAAGTGTAAGTTTAATAGAAATTAAGCGTACAACATCAAATGTATCTACAAAATAAGTACAACGAAAACAATTTTACAAACAGAATTTAACGTCTACATCCCCTCCGCCTCCCACTTACTCCACATGAACCACATATTTTAGTACCGAACGATCTTAATTAAATCTTTAAAAAACATACAAAAATTAATTATATCTAATATATGTATATGTAAATGTTTAAGGTAACGCCTGAATGAAATTATCGTATGAGAGTATGTGAATTTGTCAGTCATTTATGTTCTTTCTATGCATGTACACTCCCACAAAATTAACTACTTGCATACATACATACATATGTATATGATTATGCACACGTATGTATGTATAACTTGAATTCTTAAATTAGATAAATGCAACATTTGGACCTCATCTTTTATTGATACAAATAATTGACTTGCCGGTATTGAAGACCAATTATTCAATATTTGTGAAAATAAAGCTAGGATTGGCTAAACCGGAAAACATGTTATAAAATTTCCAAATAATAAAAATTAATAATAAATTAAAACACCTGAGAATAGAAAACATAGCAAAAATTTACAAAAAAAAGAAAAACAAAACAAAACAAAACAAAAATACAAACAAAGTATAAATAAATATTAGATACATATATCCAAACTTCAATAAGAATTTTAAGGCAATTTGCGTTGGTGATACAAATTATGTGCAGACACAAGAGAGAAACGCAAAACACACGTGCATATAGGCGAGCTTATATATATATATATATATATGTATGTATATACATATATAGATAGGAACAAAAGTGGAGCCTCGCCACCAGTTGAATAAACTCAAGCACAGAGAAAGAAAAGTTTAAAATTTTAACATAATATAATTTCACGCCACAACTGCTGCTACTGGCTGAAATAAGAATACAATTGTACCAGTTGTTTTTGCGTCGCGCCGTGTGCCTCAGGCTTAATTATTTATGCCTGGAAGTACGTTCGCTACGTTTTCATATCGATATCTAATCACCTATTATATGCTTGAAGTATGTGAATGGGTGTGTGAAATAGTCACCGAACACTTAACTCTAGGCTAGTATATCTACTATACTCATTCACATGCAAGGATATCGATATGTGGACAGGGGAAAGGTAGCCCGGAAGCATAATGGAAGTACTCTGTCAGGTGATGCAACTTGAGAGTGCAAATCAATTTTATCTCCATGCTGCCACAAAATCTTACCCCACAATCACAACAGTTTTGCATATGTGTGTGTGCAGTGTTTACTGCAAACTCCTGAGTTTGACGGCCATGAGAGCTCACCAGGTGCATTTTCTCATCGAGTAATTCCATTTTAATCAAAAACATTGCCAAATAGATGCTAAAGAGAGTTTTAGAGTATTGCAAACGCCCAAATTTAATAGAGAGGAAGTGGGAAATACAATGATACGCTTGTCGGATGTTCGAAAAATGTAAATTCGGTACTCAAAAAACCGAAGGTGTGTTCATGGTGCTATCATATAAGGTAAAGTCATCTCTTAGAGCAGTTGTTTAGAAAATGATAAAAAAAAAAGGAAACATGTAGTTACTCACAAAAATTGTGGAGACCAAATGCTTGACGCATGTTATATCACTCTCTGAGGTAATTTCATCTTATATAATTTCATCCGGTTCCTTTAAAATCACAAGTTAAGATGTCACTTTTTTACAAAAATTCTTGGAATATATAGCTAACAACATCTGCATTAAATATATCTTTAGTAGTTATAATTTTATGTCATGCAACTTTTAAAACGATCACATGCACGGAAGGAAAATTTCTAGTTGAAACGGTTTTATTGTTGTGAATTTAAAATCAATCTACTAAATAAAACGCGCAGTAGAATGTAGTAGACTTACATGAAAAGAGCTGTCCGGCCGCTTTTATGAAGTCTCAGTACCGTCTTCCAATAGGCTCCGTACGAGAGTGGCGTACAACAAGTTGTACTACAACACACAGACTGATATGTTGAATTGTACAACTGATCGTAACGTTTGTGGGAGATTAAAGCAGTCCAGTCAGATCCAATATTCTGTGGTAGTTCTTAAGCAGGCTGGTACTGCCACACAAGTCTAAGCATGGTGAAAATATATAAAGGTGGTGTACGTAGGTTGTAGAATACTTCCTTCATTTCAGGATTTAATATAAATAGCAAAATAGTTCCAAATAAAACCAATTAAAGCGACAACAAAAAATGGCACGATACCTCGAAACATCAAAGTTGAAAAGACAACTGCTTTTATGCAACAACAGGTGACCAGAGTAATATAGCAACTCACACTCATCCCGCACCTATACTCGCACCATGAGTCACCAAGAGAATATGGCACTACACAGACGCTTAATTTGAACTCGTGTGCCCGACCACGGTCTACTTAAAACGTATCATGTGCTAAGAATCGTAGCTAAAGTACCTTAATTAATTTGATGACAACATAATAGCAAGCTCGAATATGCCTTCCACAGCCAATTGAGGCCGTATAATTTATTTAATTTAAATCAACTTCGTTCGCGTCACTCTCGCATCTCTGCCACCAAACGCCATATGCCAAATTGTCTTCAAATCTTTATTCCGAGATGACTTGATTGAGATACACTTGCATGTAGTAAGATTAATTAATATAGAAAAGGAATATATAAATATAACACATCTAGTAAATATTATTATCATTATTATTTACACATTACTTTTTGTTAAACGAACGATGGTCTATGCCTGTTTTAGTGATTGTCACTTAAGCATACTTCCAGTTGCGAATTTGGATTTCGTATTAAAGCAATTCCAGAGAAAGAAATTCGAAATAAAAGACTGTAAAAACAAATAGACGCGGCGTGACGATTATCCGCCACTAGAGCAATTTTCAAAACAAGACAAACAATAAACACAAATTGTCAATGCATAAAATCCCTCCCGAAAGTGTGTTTCGAACTTCGATTGTTGAAATATTTTACAGTTTAGTTTTGGAGACGTGTCACGAAGAATTTGTGCCACCACATACATTTTTTTGTATTAATAATTAAATAACTTATACTCCAACTTTCAAACAATTGTATTCTAATATTTTGGGAGCCATACATAATCCAGAGTAAGAAGCTTATACATATGTACATATGTATATAATTTCTGCCCTTGACACCTCATAAGATATATTTGTTTATCCACTTCTAAAGAAGCATAAATATTCTCCCCGTAGACTTGTAATGGAAGACACATTAATATACTCTATCAATAATTGGAATGATCGTTTCGTAGTAAACTCTGTTACCGCTTTCTTTTTGACGTGTATTGCCGTATGCATGGCCATTCCATATAAATACTATTTGTTTAAGGGCAATTTTTGTAGACGTCGGATTGGTTATCTCTCAGATTTGTCCGCAGGCACATTGAAATTATCTTCAAAATAGCAAACGAGTTTTTACGACTGACTGACTGAGAGTCAAATAAATTAGTTGACTAGTCTATAAAGGCCTTTTTACTTCACATAGAAATAGTATCGGATATGCAATTTAAACAGTTTGAATATTTTGTTCTCCTTTAACACTGCGAATATTGGTGTTTTGCAAAAAGCATTTTTAAAGCACCAACGTATTTAAGAAAGTCCTGAATATCCTTGCATAACAAGATTTCAAAAATGTTTCGTTTTGACTTCAAATTTAAAAAATAATACCTCTACTAAGTGCAACTGACGATACACAGCAAATTTTGAACCAAAATTTCTGTACCCTTAATATTGCGGAATTGTAGAAAAAGAAGACATTCCAGAAAGCGAAAACACTACGACAAAAAAAACATTTTATCGTTTCGTTGCATGGAACTTAAGTAGCATTCACGGCACTCAGCGGATGAGCAATTTCTCAAAATTCAGCGGGAGCGGTCCTTTGAATACGTGGCTACATATAATAATTCATTAAAACATTTTACAAACTAAATAAACTTTAAAGATTTAAATATCAAAAAATACACACAATCCATAAATCAATTAAAATTCACAAGCACGAAATTAATCAAATGAATGATCAAAGCTGATAGAATGGAACGCAGAAAAATTTAGCATCACTCAACATGTGAACTACATTCTTTAAATTGACTCAACCGCTGAGTGCCGTCGTGAATGCAAGTATGTAGGAAGAAACCGAAACAACCCAACAACTTGAAAATAGAATTCAAGCCAGTAGAATCGTCTCTGTTGAGCCCTAACATATTGTTTTAAGTTTGCGCATATATAGGATATGTTTGTATAGATTGAACAAAATGCATTCTTTGCAAAAGCATCTGCTTTTTAATAATTTATTATAATACTAACAAATAATCATAAAGAACTTTTACATGGTGTTTGAGAAATAGCAACGCAAACTACGATTGTAGTCTTTACAAGGTGGAATGGCTGATATGTATAGAGAATAAACGAATTAAGCCATTTCCTTGCGCTCATCAAGATATAAATGTATGTAGCATAGACACCCACCAAACCCAATAATTTCACCGACGAGTATTCTTTGACGGGCACCGTCAAATGACGAAAAATTTTTGCCTTCAATGCTAATGGAAACACGCATCCTAAGTTCGCTTTCGGCCATATCTTTATTTTAAACACTAAACTTATTTCAACAATCAATAATCTTTCTACATTTGTATATACAATAAACTTACTTGCTTGTACATGATTGAGTAGGCCAATAACGACACACACACACACACAAACACACCACTTATTCTCATTACCTTGTAAATGCATTACTATTTGTGTTTATATATGTATGTAGTTTAATATAAAAGCAACTTAAATTAAACTTATATATTTAGTTAAATTTATATCTTAGCTAAGTTTTCTGCCTAATTTTAATTAACCATGTCGATTTATATACTTAACCTATTTAATTAATAAAATTTGAGTAATTAAAACACTATAAGCTTAAATCTACTACCATGATTAGCAGAAAGGTATCATAATTGAACTTACATTAAATAGTGTAAAGTAAGTGCAGAGAAGTTTTAGCCGGAAAATATTACAATTACTATTTAAAATTTAAGAATTTCAATTTTTCGAAATTAAGTTGAATTTTTGTTCAACTTCCATTTCGCCATATTCATTACAATTTTTTCAGCATTAACAAAATAATCAACAATACAAATTAGCTAAATTTTATATGTCTCATCTAATAAAATAATAAAGAAAAAAAACACAATTATTCTAAATGAAACGACTACCGTGTTTGTTCCCTTAATTAGGAAGGTAAACTTATTAAATCGATAAATTGTGGTATCGATTATGATGATGCTGATGATTAATATTTGTCGGCTTCCAATTCTGATTTCACATTTTGTATTTATATGAGCGATTTATTATTTATTCCCTACTCATCGAAGATGCAGCCATTTGCTGTTCACACTTATTGGGATTTAATAATACAGAGCTTTTGTTATCAAATTCTGGTTCATCGTCCGATTCGGAATCGTGCTTCTGATAAGAGATCGGCATAAAAGCTTCATTAAATGTTCGTTTACATTTGGGTTTTTGTTATTCAACACATACCTTTTGGGCATACTGTTTGAAAGTTGGTACTGATAGATGCAAAATACATGTGGCACCATCAAAAATTGTTGGTATAGGTGTCTGGCACAATACACCATTTTTCTCTACACCGCATGCGCGGAAGAATATTTGCTTTTTGTCCTCAAGTATATGTTTACGACAAAATTTAGTGCAAGGCACCGTCCTTTCAGCGCATTTGACACCACCCTCAGTAAACACACACTTGGTAGAGCTCGGCCCTTTGCTCGCGTGTCCATATCCATATCCGTAACTATAAAGATATCCAAAACCATAGGTATCGGTACAGCAAGCACGTTTCTCCTTAAACTTTTTATATAGTAGTGCTTCTGGACCAAAGCGACGGTGATAGTTGCTTAGCGCCCTCAGCTCCTCATACATTTGTCGCTCCTTTGGATTATCCTTAACCTGTTCTTGAATGTTGCCTACAAGAAAAGAACCACATATAAGTACATACAATTCGGACAAGATATCTATGCTGGCTCTACGATTCTACTTACAGTACAATTCACGCTCTTTACGAATCCCTTGAAGATAGCGGCGGCGTTCGTCCTTAAGTATATGATTTAATCGATGCACCTGTTCCATATAGAGTCCCTGCAATCTAGTCAGCTTCTTGATTGAAATTCGAATCGCCTCCTCACGCGAAAAAATGCCATTGTGTCTAAGAACATAAAAATAGAAATCTAATATAAACTTTTGTGGCTATGATGATGTATAAAAAGCAATTTGTAATTATTATCCTACTTGAGCACATCTTCAGTGTCAGAAGTGCCGCTCTCTGGATCTGACTGTTCGTATTCCAGGCAACGAGCTCTGCTATTCAGACATACTGGCTCATCCACTTCGCATGAGTTATCCGACGCATAGTCCAATATTCTGCGCCGTTTCTTTATTGCAGCTTCGACACCAGAGAGTGTTTGTATTTGATCATAACTCACTAAAAGAGTTCAAAGTGAAAATCAAAAGTAAATAAAGTGAGCTGTGATATGTATAACTCACCAAATGGGACTACGTGCGGTGACACCACATCGATTTCCTCATCTTGATCACCGTCAGGTGTTTTCTCAGACATTTCATCAATCTGCAGGTGGTGAACTAGATTCTGTAGATATACCTCATTAGTATATGAACGACATAGTTTGCCAACGGAAGCACGAGTTTTCTGTAACTGGGCTTTGCGACTATGTTCAAAACAGAATGTTGTTAGCGCAGGATCTTTTTTCGTGTCATGCTTCAGTAAAGCATTAGTACACTTCTTCCCAGTAGAAAAAATATAGGTGCATTGTCGATAAGCCGAACGAGGATCGCGTAGAATGTGACGCAGACAATATCTGTTTCCATCAAGACGCGGAACCGTGCAATGGTATGTCGGATTCGAGCACACCTTAAATTTGGCCTCTATTTCTTTTCTGATCTGCTCACGCAGTTCTTTTTGCGGTGCATTATTATCTGGTCGCGCAGCACTCATATTTCGTCTAACAATTTAAATGTACCAACTTAGTCAAAATAAAGGTTATTTTTTGCGAAAAAATTACAGGATAAGACAAATTATTAAATGAGCTCTTAAAAAAAATGCACAGGGACTGGTCCGTTCAATTATTGATTAAAAAGAAATCTACACATAAACCACACTCACGCCCAACACCTCAAAAAATGGACTTTAAAGTCAAATAGAAGAAATTATGATACAACTTCTTAATTTTCGATTAAAAAGCGTGAGAACTTCTCAAGCTAAAATCGTTTGCGGAAATCGCGCACAGATGTAATTCAAACCAGAACGGAACTAAAAAATCGTTACATTTACCAACTACTTTACTGCCTTTTACAAGATTCACCAGAATGCTGCCACTTCGTAATAAAAACCAAAGAAGCTCGTGTATACTAAATTCAAAGTGTAATTATTTAGTGCATACATTAAGTACGAGAACATACAAGTATATCGATAGCTAAAGCAAAGAATATGGTGTATAAAGAGTTTGAGAAAGTCAGAACATGCGCATCTTTACTATGCTTTCCTTCATTTTATTTGTCATTTTTTGACACTAGCAGCAGCGACTGTACTATCTAATTACACTATAGGCAGACATATTGGAAATGATGGTAGAGGTGATGAACATGATTTAAAGAACACTCCTAATAAACTAGCAAAAACTGTACAAAAGAAAATACACAATTAGTATCACTAGCAATATATTATTGCTCAAATATGCACAAAATTAGACAAGAGAAAACCTGAAATCACTGATTCTCTCGTGTTATTTAATTTGAAAAAATCATTCGACCCGTAACCCTAAGTCTCCACGGGCAATTTTTGATGGCATGTCATTGGCAATTTCAAGCAAATTGCCAATGGAGACTGCAAATCGCTTCAAGTTGGCAATTTATGTTATGAAATATTTGATGCCATAAATTGCCAACGTGCTGTGTTGCAATCAGTTGTCATTTTGTTTGTTTGACAGCCATTTTTCATTTTTTCGTGACGCTCACAGTGGAAGCATCGTAGGACATTTTCGTTTTACCGCGTCTATTAAATTAATTTAAGCGCTAAAATGTATGGAGACTGTGCATTTGCATTCTTGGTAAAAAAGAATTCACCCAGAATTTCGGTTTCCTTCTTTTTCCTCTTCATCGTATAAATTAAACAAATTTTCAAGCGCGGGCACAGCGAACTAGATTGCTTGACGACATTTTCAAAATGACGATGGCATAACATCGCAATGCCCACAATTAAAATATTGCCAACCATTGCAATCAAATTTGACAGATGTTATACCATCAAAAATTGCCCGTGGAGCCGTGGGGTAACGTTGCAGGAGTAGAGATAAAAATTGATAGTTTGGTACGCCAATCTGTCAAACAATCCGCTGATTTTTTCGAGAGTAGTGAAAAATGCGTCTCGCATACAATGGCTGCATTCTGGCGACCTATCGGTTGCCTATCGGGTGAGTGAAACAGCGCACTTTGTTTTAGAATGGGCCGCTACACAAATTTGTCACTTTATACGTAAACATCTGCTCTACAAACAGCTGTGCTATGTGTTGAGTAAGGTAGCGAATAAAATTTCCTCTCAAAGAAATTGCGTCCGCTCACTCAGCTGATTGCAAAACATTCGGGGAATTCTGATCGGTTGGGTATCCGATGGGCTGCCAGAATGCAGCCAATGATTGAAGCTATGCAGTAAGCAAAATCCAAATGATTTGGATTTTGCTTACTGCATGCGGTGTGTTCAGTCAATACTTCATTCGAAGCAGAATTTCATAGCGTGCGGACGTCATGGCGGAAAGCGGAGAAAAACATTTCTCATCGAATTTATTGAATTTACCACTAAATTTTTATGAGTAAACTCATTCCTTTATCGGTACCAATTTTTCATCCAAATTCTTTTTTTTTTCGTTGCTTTTGTTTTTCAACAACCGCAACCGCAGTCAAAATTATTTTATTATTATTAATTCCATGACATTTGACAAAATAAAACTATACTTATTCTCACAAAGTTAACTAAAAAACATAATTATAAAAGAGTCAAATATCGCGCCTAGTCGGAGCATAGGGCGGTCATAAAAGCTCTCCAACGGTTTCTATCAGCAGCCAGGTGTTTTATTTCGTTCCAGGTGGCTCTGTGGTGACTTTCGGCGTGGATAGTGCGTACCCATATTTGTCGTGGGCGTCCTGCTTTCCGACTACCATGTGGGTTCCATTGAAAGGCCATCTTTGCAATGTTGGTGTCTTCTCTACGCAGAATGTGCCCTATCCAGCTCCACTTGCGTCTTTTAACTTCTGTGTCAATAGGCTCGCTATTGGTGAGGCGCCACAGGTCTTCGTTCATGATCGTTGTCGGCCAGAAAATGCGGCAGATTCTTCGTAGACATTTGTTAACAAAAGTTTGAAGTTGTCGAGTTATTTGTTCTGAGACCAACCATGTTTCAGACCCATACAACAGAACAGGTGTTGCACCCCCATATTTTGTTATGTAGCTACCAAGGTAGCAGAAGCTGTCAACGTCCTCAATGTTGATGGTGGAGTTATCATTTGTCAGTACAGTGAGTGGAGATGTATTTGCAGTTTGCAGTCGCAAAAGTTTAGTTTTGGAGAAGTTGATTTTGAGGCCAGCTGCTTGAGCGTTTACGGCTAGTTGGCGTATTCTTGACGAGGCGCCTGCTAACGTGTGCGTCATGAAACAGATGTCATCAGCGTAGTCCAAATCGCTGAGCTTTTGGTTTAATCTCCACTGCAACCCCTCCTCCGTCTCCGCATTAGTACGCCTAAGGACATCATCCAAGACCACTATAAACAACAGTGGTGACAGAACACACCCCTGCCTAACGCCTCTGTTTATATTAAAGTTGGCACTATTTTTACCTTTATAACGCACACTAAGGTTCGCGTCTTTATATAGGGCCTTAATGAGCTTGATGATCTTGTCCGGAACTCCGCAATTTTCAAAATTCATTTATCCGCTTGTGACATTGTCGTCCGCACACCAAAAGAGTAAACGAAAAATGAATGATTGAAGAGTGTGCAGTAACGTGTCGGTGCAAAGATACCGCACACACACATGAGGATGATGTAAGCAATGCAGTATCGTGTAGGGGCCGCTTAAAACAGCATTTTTCCCCACATGTACTGGCTTCTTATCGTTTTTATTCAAGAATGATGATTTCTATTAATTTTGGTTTTTATTTTAGTTTTTACTTTGTCTGCAGTTACTTCTGGTGTGACTGCGAAGTAATGCTCTCCAAAACCTTAGTTTTTTTGCAGTCCTTGTATTCTTCGGACCTCGTGTTATAAAGCAATGGATTTTGCTCATAAAGCGATATGAACTCCATTGTTTGTGTTCCGCTCCAATTCATTATTTAAAAATAAATGTTATTTTTGCGTGTTGATACAAATATTATACCAGCAAATGTGAAATCAGTAAATTTCACATCAGCAAATGTCAAAACAGCAAATGACACATCAGCAAAGGTCAAAATGAGTAGAGAAATTTTTAACAAAATAAAAAGTCTCGCCTCACGTAACTTTTCTCCTCCCCACTCAAGAATGATAAAATACAAAATATTTATTCTATCATTCTTGCTCCCCACTTCCCTCCTTGCCAGTAGACGTCAAAATGATTTGGCTCTCTGAGGCTAATGTTAACATGGTCATCGTAGTTCAAATCATTTGCAATAGTTAAACCCATTCCTCCAACCTCGAAATCCCAGAAGCAATTTGAACTTCGAGAAATTACATTTTGCTAACAAATGGCAGCTTCTCAGTGATCTAAAAATCTAAACTAAAAAATTCGCGGCGAATTAGCAACAATCTATTGATCAATTTTCGAAATGAATCATTTTCGCCGTTAGTTTCAGCCTTACCCTACGTCTCCACGGGCAATTTTTGATGCCATTGGCAATTTCAAGCAAATTGCCAATGGAGACTCCAAATTGCTTCATGTTGGCAATTTATGTTATGAAATATGTTATGCCATAAATTGCCAACGTGCTGTGTAGCAATCAGTTGTCATTTTGTTTGTTTGACAGCCATTTTTCATTTTTTCGTGAGGCTCACAGTGGAAGCATCGTTGCACATTTTCGTTTTACCGCATCTATTAAATTAATAAAAACGCTAAAATGAATGGAGACTGTGCATTTGCATTCTTTGTAATAAAGGATTCACCCAGAATTTCGGTTTCCTTCTTTTTTCCTCTTCATTGTATAAATAAAAAAATTTTTCAAGCTTGGGTACAGCGAACTAGATTGCTTGACGGCATTTTCAAAATGACAATGGCATAACATCGCAATGCCCACCATTAAAATATTGCCAACCATTGCAATCAAATTTGACAGATGTTATGCCATCAAAAATTGCCCGTGGAGACGTAGGGTAAAGGGCTAACCAAAATAGACGAGACGTAGCGAGTAAGTTCAAGCATATGTGAATCATTGTTACCCCGACTCCACACGCGCCAGCGCAAGTTCGAAAAACTCAATACCTTCAAAGATATTCACCAATATTCTCACACATTTGCTACTGGCGGCGTTACTGGCAACAAAATTTCAGAGACAGTAAATTTTTGACACATGCGGCCAGTAAATGTCAAATTCATACTAAATAATTGTCTTTAATTTTCGTAATGGAAAATAATTTTATTTTGAAAGCCATTAATTTATGTCGTTTCAAAGAGCTACTTTGGAACATGAGCATTCCCTTATAACTATTTTTAGAACAGTTTTTAGAAAGAAGAAACTAATAAACTAAAAGTAAATAATGTTTAAATAAAACTCCTATCATAGACACACCAGCATAAAGCCCTGATATGAACTCCATTGAAAATGTATGGGCGCACCTTAAAAAAACAGTTGCAAAACGGGTTCTAATTTATAAAAACGCTACTGTAGGGAGAACCTTTCCATACGATGATATTTTATAAATGAACTTGCACTGGCACGTGTGGCCACCTTGGCCACTAGCAGCAAAATTTCGAAATTTCGAAAATAATATGTATTCTCAACTGGCAGCCAGTTACTGGCACGTGTGGGTGCAGGGCAGCGTTGAGAAAATAGGTACAATTGTACCTTTTTCCGACTTTTTGCACCCATTAGGTACTTAGGAACTACTGAGCCATTTTAGGTACAATTTCATTGAAGTTGCTACAATATTCTTATTTCACCACTGCATAAAATGTAAATACATGTGGTACTGAAAAATGCAAATCTGCGTATGATTTTTTTTGTTTATTATTACGGTTGGCAACCCAATTCAGTTGAGTAATAGGGGCATATGTTTCGCAAGTACACACAAATCAGCAAGCAAGAAAGAGATAGCTAATGTATTGAACCACAAATTTACACTTGTCGCTGACCGTACACTGAAAACGTTGAATTATTGTGAATATAACCGCCCTTTATCTTGAATAAAATAATATTCAAACAACAGTAAGGAGTTAAAAACATTTTATTCCATAGAAAACACATATGTATTTGGAAAAATAAGAAATTAGGTACAATTATTTGAAAAAGGTACAAATTTTTTGTCTGTTTAGGTACTTTTGAAAAATCTCAAATATCAACACTGGTGCAGGGTTAAAAGCCAAAATGGCCATACGTATTTGATCGAAACTGACCGAAAAATTTAGACGTGACGATCGGTTCCGTAAGAACCGAACTGCAAACGTATGCTACTCGTCACAACCTCTTCTTTGTTGACCCGATTGTTGTTTTTTAAAGAAATTAAAATTAAAATGACTTAATTTTGCTACAATTTAATCGCCGCTGTGGAGGATGGGCTCGGAATTTATGTAAAAAGCCATCCATCGATGCGTTTGATAGCGCCACATTTTGGATTAAATGTCAAAATCGACGTAACGAGTGCAGACGTTCGTCCAATCGCTATCGTTACGTCTCGTGTATTTTGGTTCTACCTTTAAGCGGCCCTTAGACGGTCAATCGATTGACGTCAAATTACGTAGATGCACTTGTGAAATATGTATGTATGCGTCACATGGACACCGATTGATGGAAAATCAAAGTTTATTCATATTGCTTGATGCGAATCAGAGAAGACAAAAGCACAAAATGTCTCATTATTGCTCATTTGAAATCGAATGACGTGCAGTAAGCATGCTACACGGATGATTATCAATTCACATGCTTTCGACGAAGCGAAAACATGACAAAAAACATTCATATTCGATAATTTGTCTCTTTTTAAAGCAAATTTTTCAACCAAATACGTTTATCTTTATTATTATTATTTTTTTTTTTTGGACTGCTAATTCCAAGGCATTATTTTGAACACAATCAACCGTATGGCTCATAATAAGTATGTTCACGTAACGTAAACCAAACTAAAATTTTACGTCAATCGATTGAAGAGTGTAAGCACTAACGTCAAATACACATGTACGGAATTTGACGTTAATCGCTTTAAACTTACTGCAAATTAAGCGAAACCCACAGTGTAGTGATGGTAAATTTATCAGCAATTTTTTGTAGTTATTTGCATATCGTAATTAGCACAGTGGTATTCTGCTCAAATAGTGTATGTTTACATAATAACTTGATGTCATAAAATCTTTCTTTTGCTATATACATTGTTTGAATGAGAGCCGATCTGAGATTACATTATTGTATAGATACACTGTTCATTTATTCTTACGAAATGAAAATTAAAGGCGCGAAGCAGCTGATTCGTATACAAAAGCATTCATTGGTAATGAATAAAGTAAAATTGTTGTATCCACCATTAATATAGTTCAACTTCAACAAAGCCAACCAAGTATAGCAACTCACTAAGAGCCGCAGATTATTTCAAAAGTCGTATAAAACTCCTAAGAATAAAAGAATATTAATAAAAATGAGACAATAGAAATTTTGACACAACTCGAGAGAAAAGATCTCGACATTACCTCTTATTTTTGTTGACAGCTGATTCTATTTCTTTGGTATTACGCTGGGGGTTTATTTTTGCAAATTATTTAAATGGGGGTGGGGGGGGGGTTAGTCTCTTCAATAGCTCAAAATATCTGATATATCTTTAAATACGAAAAACAATCGCTTAAAAATCTGAATAAAAAATTAAGAAAACACATACTTGCCAACTTTAGTTTACAGTAATTTAACATTTGTCTCCAATTCCAAATGACCGCCACTCTGTTGGCAAAATCAATACTGAAATTATCTGACAGCTGAAAAGCAATGAACACAAACAAACTTCATATTTTAAAATATTAATAAAACGGTATTCTATAAAACGATATGCTCTATTGTGGCTCTATAATGCAATTGCCTCTTTATTGGTAACTGTCTCGCTAACATTTTTATAACAGTGTTTATCGAAAATGCGAGGTTGGCTCCCTTATTGAGCACCTCTATAAACGTAGCGAAAAAAAAAAAGTCCAGTGACAAACAGCTGCTTTCAAACTGTATGCAAAGCAATGTGGGTGATTAGCGATTACACTGCGGCCACACGATCAATTTCTTGACCATCAAGTCTCAATACACTCATACTTTTTACAAACACATACATATTTTTAGTACTTGATCGTCGACTTGATTATCAATTTATGTTCCAAGACGAGAATCAATTCGGCTTTCAATTATCTGTCAGCTGTATCGTGTGGGTACTGAGTAATAAAGGAAAACCCAGATTAAAGTAAAAAAAATGTTTGAACCTTTTTTTAAAATACATGCAATAAAATAAAAATATAGATATAATAATATATAATAAATGTATGATAAATAAAATATTTTATTATACATACATATGTGACGACGGCATTTTGAAAATAAATTGAATACCATCTTGCCCATCAAGTTGAATGCAGCCTACGTCACAGACGCAACTTGAACAGGTTTTGACAGACAATACATGTGAGAACTTGATGGCCAAGAAATTGATCGTGTGGCCGCAGTGTAACTGACAAAACGTCCATTTACAATGGACGAGAAAAATTTCTGCAGTAGAATTTTCTGCCAGCGTTCGTAAATGCTCCGAAGACATTGACACTTTTGAACACTTTTTACTAATTCGTTGTGACACACGATGAGCAGTCGAGTAGAGAATAGCGAACGCGAATACGTGTTTTTAATTTGTTTCTTTTATTTTATTAAAAAAAAAAATGAATGACGCTCTTTCTATATTTATACACACTTAAATATATATGGTACACATGTTAAAAGCGCAACAATCGATTTTTTTCTTTTTTAATATATTTTCAATTTATATTAATATCTTTTCACTTTATTAATTTATAAAACAAAATTCCAGCAGATTCTCAATGTTTGTTTTGACAGCGCTCTTCTTCTTTTTCTTCATATCAAAACTAATCGCTACACACATTGTTTTTGTCTCGTTACGTTCGTTTCGTCGATACCGGATCTTTATACAAGGTACTACGACACAAGTTTGTAACTAATTTATGAAATGAATAGTTATTTGAGTGGTTATTCAATTAATAAATTCATCAATTTTAAAGTCGTCTCTTTCTAATTTCACATGTTTTGTAGTTCCATGTCCAATAATTGGTAGAAATCAAGTGTTAGGAATTAGATACTGCCTACATATGCGTAGATAGATAAATTTTATTGAAACTTTCTATAGAATTTACAGAGTTGAGATAAATTTTATTTTCACCCAGAAGTATTAAATATAGAAATATTTTTGTGTTATTCTGACCCATAATTTTTGTTTGTTTCATTCATTTATTTGTGCTTAACACATATAAGTTTGATTCCATTAGGTAACTACTTTTTACTGTCTATTTAACACAGCTCTCTGTGCTTGTGAACTGTAATACAATTTGCGGCGAAAACGATTAAAGCGAATAGTATTAATTTTGAAACTGGTGAGAGTGAGAGCGTTGATTGACAGCGTTGATAGTTCGGCCATTCTTCTGAATACATTTTTTCCTGCGTATTTTCTTGAATATTCTTTCTGAATTTTTTGGTTAAAACTGTTATTGGTGCAATAATAGTGCACAAAGGGAAAATCAACAGTGGGTATATTATGAAACTTAAATAGTTTAATTTAAGCTACGCTTTTTGTTGCGTAATAACAAATCCCTACTGCCAGAGCCTCGGGGAAAAATCGCTGAACCAAACAAAAGTACTCGTGGTTTAGATGTGGGATTATTAAATATCTGCGAGGCTATAATTATTTTGTCTAAAGTGTTCTTGATTATCTACACTTCGATTTTTGTTTTGGTTTTCTATCCATATTTTCGTTTCATATGGTAAAATTGACGTGTTTTCTATCCAAATAAGACTTAATTTCAGCCATTTTGGCAAAATTTGTATACATATACAAATGCTCTAAATATATTATTTTAATACTCACGTCTAGCATAATGAGTGGCGCTTTGGGAATACCCTCATCTTCAGGAATGCCTACTGGTCCTGTAGACAAGGACAAAGACTCGTTGTGGTACTTCACGGCAGATCAATTGGCATGCTCGCCTAGTCGCAGACATGGTATTGATATCGATCAAGAACTGTCGTACCGTCAAATGACAGCTTATCTGATACAGGAAATGGGACAGCGTCTTCAAGTGTAAGTGCGGGGTTACAAGTTATGAATATTTTAAGATAATGGAAGGTTTGTCTGTAGCTCACAACTATGCATTAACACGGCCATCGTGTACATGCATCGATTTTACGCCTTTCACTCCTTCACACACTTTCATCGTAACGGCATTGCCGCTGCGAGTCTATTTCTTGCCGCAAAGGTAGAAGAACAGCCAAGAAAGCTGGAGCACGTTATTAAAGCTGCCAGCAAGTGTCTCAATCAACCAGCATCATCAACCACCGACGCTTACTATATAGAACAGGCTCAAGATCTTGTCTTTAATGAAAATGTACTCTTACAAACATTGGGATTCGATGTAGCAATCGATCATCCTCACACGCATGTCGTTAAAACCTGCCACCTTGTGAAAGGTAAAGTTAATTATATTATACTAAGCCGTTCATTTTTTATGTAAATGTTTTTTTCGGATTAGCGTGTAAGGACTTGGCACAAACATCATACTTTCTGGCATCTAACAGGTTTGTAACGACATCATACAAATTTTGTTTGTAGAGCATTTGAGATAATTTAAGAAGTAGAATTGAATTCGAAAAATTTTAACTTTTTATAATTGGATATTTGGGTGCAAAGCGGTGTAATGACAGAGAAAAATATATGCCAGATCAGGATTTATTAAATAAAGGGACACACTCTTGCCACAAGTATTTTTTTACTCCTGCTATAAGTGTTAATATTGATATTCAGCTTTTACAACCAGCTCTAAAATGCTTGAAACTGTTGAGTTTAGGAAATGGTTTGGTTTATTCATGCATATCGAGCTGGGTAAAATAAAAAAGTATATAATTGCAAAAACGTAGGCACCATATGCTACTATCTTAGTTTATTTATGTGAGGATACACTACACAGACGGCACTCTCCGCATGAATTACACTATTCTTACGCTATTAGATCTTGTATCACTCCTATCGCTATGGAATTAATTACGTTGAAACCGTTAGATTGAATTTTACTATTATTAATATACTTTGCTTTGTTAAGTTATTTTCCAACTGACGAGAGTTTTCAAACAATCATATATATCCATAGTTTGCATCTTACATCAATGTGCCTGCAATATAGGCCTACTGTTGTTGCCTGTTTTTGCATATACTTGGCTTGCAAATGGTCTCGCTGGGAGGTAAAGTAGAAATTTGGTATGACTATATTAGATACAATTAATGATGGTTATTCCAGATTCCGCAATCTACCGAAGGCAAGCACTGGTTTCATTATGTGGATAAATCTGTCACCATGGACTTGCTTAAACAGCTAACAGAAGAGTTTATAGCTATATATGAGAAGAGCCCTGCGCGACTCAAATCAAAATTAAATTCTATAAAAGCACTTGCTCAAGGTGCCAGTAATCGTGTCGTCAGCAAAGACAAAAAGGCAGCATCTGAAGAATGGAAAATGACGGATATGATGAAAATGTATCACTCTTCCATTAACACAAATGACCTTAACAGCAACAGCAACAGCAATTCGGGTTCATACTCGTCCCAAAGTAATACTGAACTGCAAACACAAACCATACAAAACCCTCCTTTGCTACCTCCTCCACCAACACAACATCAAATGAGAAAATCAGATATGCATTCTAGTCAGCAACGTACTCATCATAGCTCTTCTTCTCACCATCATTCAAAACTTGGCTTTTCTTCTGCCGATGTTTCCGGTAATACCTGTATAAAATATGAGGTTTTTACTTATGCTACAAACTGGCTTTCTTCATTTTTATAGATCATAAACAAACCCATAAGCAACAAACATTCGGTGCCAATATTGCTAATCGTCCACGTGATCATTCCCAAACACCAAATCATCAGTCGGTTATGGCCTCAACAAACTTATCTCGATCGAATATATCGTCAACTACAGGACGATCATCAATCTCGAGTTTAACAGGTCAGGGCTCTCAAAGGCTGTCTACACAAAATCACCAACTTGACGTTAACTACCATAAGTCCCGTGAGCGGTGCACCCTTCCGGGTCCAACAGGACATTCGGGTCAGCATCACAAATTGTCGCAAAAGCAGGAATCGGGTCGTGCGATTCCTAAAGACCCCACAGGTAGAATAACTGAGCCAACTAAACAGGCCGGCAGTAAAATGTTTTCGAATACTTCCATGGGTGTTGCTCCCCCATCTGGTAATAATCCATATCTTAGCGCACAGACAACGTCCAAAATGGATGCTGGACACGATTTGTCTCGTAGTGTAATGCATAACCAGCGAGCTTACAGCGGAAATAACGTGCAGCCAAATGCTTCAGCACACGGCTTTCTTCAAGCGCAGTATCCACGCCCAGTTAATACTGGCAGCAACAAACATGATCAACAAAAACCGCTATCCGCCCACATGCAGCAACAGCAATATAAACAGTCAATTCCATCCGAAGCAACTTATGTGGTTGGACCTCATGACCACCAACAGCAGCAACAACAACAACTGCAACAGCAGCAACAACAACAACAACAACAACAACAGCAGCAATTATTGCTGCAACAACAACAACAACAGCAGCAGCAACAATTGCAGCAGCAACAACAACAACAACAGCAGCAGCAACCGCATATGCTTCAACCATACTCGACAGTGGGATATTCTAATGTACGCCCTTCGGAAATTATGCACACTGAAGATCACTCAAATGCTCAGTTTAATGCTGTACATGGTATGTTACAACAAAATCAATCCCATCAACAGGCTAAGACAGCATCGTCGATGTTTAGTCCTGATTGGAATGATAAATTGCAGCATCCAGTGATTGGATGTAGCTACAATAGTAATAATAATAACAACAACAATGGTAACAGCGGTAACTTCAACAACGCAACTGGCGAGTCGCTGACTTTCAAAATGTCGTCCCAGAATAAGGACAGTCCTAAAAAAACTGATCGTGATCGAACATTAGACACACCCACGAAAAAGGAGAAGAATCGAAATTCCCACCACGGATCAGACCACATGGGAATGGCTCGCTCCATCCAGCCAACGTTAAAACCAAATATCCAAAAGAAGATGGAATTGCCTTCTAATCTAAATGAACTTTCCGTAACAAGTTTGGGCGGAACTGCAGGTGTCAAGCGTCCTATAGAAACTGTGGTTTTTAAGCAGGAAGACGATCTTATTCGTGATAACAAGCTAAGAAAATTAGAAAACGTTTCAGTATTTCCTATCCCTGATTCGAAGTGTGTCGGTGATATGAGCAAGCTTCAAGTTATAAACGGTATAGAGACTAATCCGGATCTGGTTAGAAGTTTGTTGAAGGAGAGTTTATGCACAACTAGTGCTCTAATTAAAGCTGAGACACAAGCAGTGCCTGCACCACACTCTTCAACTGAACTTGTAGATTCTAAACCCATAGAAATGAGCTATAAGGGTACTAACGATGGAATCGTGCCTGAACAATCGTCATTAGTGGCAGTTGACGAGGATGCTAGTGGCAAGGTTGAAAAGAAGAAAAAGAAAGATAAACACAAGCACAAAGAAAAGGACAAGACAAAAGATCGTGACGAAAGGAAGAAGCACAAGAAGGAAAAGGACAGGCATAAGGAGAAGGAACCTGAACCGCCAGAGCCAGTGAAACTTAAAATATCTAAAGAAAAGCTGGAAGCGGCTAATCGTTTTAACGACGGATCTGGATTCAAAATTAAAATACCAAAAGAACGTATTTATGGCGATATAAACAATAGAGGAAGTGGAGAACTTGTGAAAGTCACATCCGGCGAGCCCAGCGTCGTTGGACAGCCGCCTCCAGCGCTGAAAATAAAAATATCAAAGGACAAAATAGAAAATTATAGTAGCGGATCTTTACATCCTATTTCAGTTTCGCAGATATCTACCACCGATAGATCATCGACGAGTAATTATTCATCGTCTGTCAGCTCCCACAGCAGCAGCAAGAAAAAGGACCGTGATCGCGATCGTGACAGAGGGCGGGAGCGAGAGAAGGACAGAAAACGTAGTAGCCACGATTTTGGTAAATCGAGTGCAAGCGGAACTGTAGCAAGTACAAGTGGTTCTAACCCTACACACACCTCAAACACATCCTCGTCGAAAAGTCAAAACTCCTCCAGTAAGGTATGCTGATTGATTATGAAACTAACCAATATAGAAGAAAAAACAAACCCAAAAACAAAAAAGAAAAAAAAAATATACAAACTGGTGTACGGGAAAACATAAAAAAAATTCCCCATAAATTTCCCACTTTCAAACTGAACAAATGGTCTGATTTAGGGTGAGGAAGACACACTTATACATTTATATAAATCATTTCTTATATAATTTATATATAAATAATTCAAGTGTTTCTTATATCAACAACGGTTGCATATTTTTGTATGTCTCATATGTGCCGCATAGTGCGAGATCATGCCAAAGCGTCGGAGAAGAGAGGGAGTTGGTTGAAAAATCCATCCATGGACTGCATTGGATTGTTGAGTACAGCAACTGTGGCTATTGTTGCTGACTGCTGTCTTTAATTTTTTATTATTATTATTTTTTTTTATACCTTTCGGATGGTGCCAATAATGAATTTTTGTATGATATCCTTGGCATGATTTTGGATTATGTGACACATACCATTTTACACTTTTTATACTAAATTCGAAATATGTAAATTGTTTTAAATTGAATTAAACTAAACGTTGGAAGGTCGGAGAGTGAGCGGATGGCTCACCTCCCCTCCCCTATTTATTTAATTCACGGAAAAATAGTATTTTCTAACTGTCCTTTGTAGTGACACACCCATGTACATATAAACATTTAGTTCCTTATACATACTATACTCGTATACACCTATGAAAAACGATTAAAAAACAATTCGTTTTTGATATGGATAAAGCATTGGCGAAATGGGTTTAAGCACTACTAATGTAAATATTATTATCTATTTAATGAAATCATTGCGAAGAAAATAGTTTTACAGTACACATATAACCAATTTCACACCCTCCACACAAACTTATGATTTTATAAAGCCACACAATTTCACACCCTCCACACAAGCTTATGATTTTATAATACCACATTTGATTCTCTGGTGCGTCATATGTTACAGATTGTCTTTGTGCCCATGTTGCATCCATTCATTATTGTTCACTTCACAATTCACTGTAAATAATTTATTTATATATAAAATATTATATATATATATATATATATATATATATATACATATATATATATATATATATATATATATATATATATATACATATATATATATATATATATATATATATATATATAATAATAATATATATTATATATATATATATATATATATATATATATATATAATATAATATATTATAATATATAATATATATATATATATATATATATATATATATATATATAATAATATAAATTATATAAATATATATATATATAATTATATATAATGTAATGTATTATAATATATAATATATATATATATATATATATATATATATATATATATATATATATATATATATATATATATATATATTATATATTATTTATATATACATATATATATATTATATATATATATATATATATATATATATATATATATATATATATATATATATATATATATATATATTATATATATATAACAGTATGTATAACCATTCCCATTAAAAACTAGTGCAGAGCATTGTCCGGACATATAAATAATTCTTTGGTTTATTTTGATATTTCTCGTTCCTTACGAGATCCTGCGCTCTTAAGTATAGTTATAGTAGAATTGAGGTGTGGTAAGAAAAATCACCACATCCATACACATCATTGTAATTGTAGAGTTCCTAGTGCCGTAGCGCTGCTACGAGCATGATCGATGGTCATTATGTGTCCATTATTCTTATTGCCTTCTGCAACAGTTATGATGCATGCGTTTATTTGTGGGACTCAGTTTGCCACTTGTGGCTAATTTACAAACTATGTTGACGCAGAATATGTTCGTTTGCTCCGTGTACGGCCGGCTCGATACTGATACGATGTTCATTCCCCTCATCGACCAGATTTCATTTTATGTTAACAAAAGCTTCACCACCACCACCTCTAAGTCCGAATGTATTTATTCTGGCAACTAATATAGGTTAAATACATAGGTGCAATTTCATTGTTGTCGTCACAAACTTTTTTTTAGAAAGTGGTGGTCATACAGGCGATCTAGGATATATGATATCCGCAAACAGAATAAAGGTATTGAGGGGACAGTGGACGGTGCGGACGCTAAAAAAAAGTAGTTCTGCTCGTGGATTTGCCTCTGCGATAAATATTTGTAAGCGACCAATAGGAAAGTGGGGTGATTTGGGAATCGTTGTATTTAATTGATTTGAATTTTTTTAATTACGGACTACAAATGCAAAAATTATACTTGATTTTTTATTATATACCCCTGGCTCTCGGGCCGTTTTTATTATGTGTTGACAGTGCAGGTATTAATCATGTCTTGGACCTTTTTAATATTTACTATTTATTTATTTTTTTTTTTTATGGGATGAAATTTCAGTTTATTTAAATTGGAATTTTTTTGAAATGCTAATTTCTCCAAAAACTACGATTTTTTCTTTAAACTGCATATACTGAAATAATGAATATGTATATTTCATGAATCAAAAAACACATTGCTGGAAATTCACAGCACTCACCATTTGAGTCGTTTTTCACAATTCAGCTACGGTCCATGACTCAGCATGTTGCCTGAGTTCCTAGAATTTGGTCAACTACTGACTGCTGACTGCCGTGAATGCAAGCAATGCTGATCCTACAGATGCTCTGCAAGTGCTCATTGTGGTCCTCACGCTGAACTAGAAACACCCATTAGCCAGGGTCGGGGTCAAAACTCCTGGGGAGTTTGGAATTTCATTTCCGAGATCGCGCAAAATTTTGCTAGTTGTTTTAATATTGCATTGTGATACTTGGAGTTATTATTTGAAATAATTTCGAAGTTTTGAGTCTTGGCAATTGGAAGTGAAAATTTGTATAATTGTAATTGGTATTTCCGACAGATATCAGTTGATTTCTACATTTTCATACACTGATTAAAGCAGTGTATTTTTTCATATTCCAACATTTCTAATTTTTAAATAAAAAGCAACTGCAACCTGCAACAAGAAAAAATAGTATCTACATATGCGCATACATTTTTATTTTATTTTGAAGAATGTTTCCGATGCGAACTTACAAATTCAGATGCAACAAATAATTTAGCGATTCTCTTTCACTTTACTTTTATTATAGCCGTCGCTTTACCATAGACGGACGGCTCTCTAATCAACTTGAATTTGTATATCTTATGACTCACCGTTTCTTTGTTGTTTTATTTTGCAACCATTTTAACCAAATACTGATGTGCTTTTTACTTTCAATGCATGAAAGATGCCCTTTTCCTCCAGTGCTTCAATTGCCAGTTTGTATACAAGTGCACTAGGCACAAACATTATTGAAAATATATAAATCTCCCTTACATATAAATCTCCCTTATTAAATAAGATTTTGATGGAAATTTCATTGCTGTATATAATCGTATGAACTAATTGAACTAGGTCCATACAAACACACACCTATGAATAAACACAATCACATACTCAAGCAATCTTGAAGGTTGCATATACATATATTTCTGGCGTATGGACGAAAACCGCTAAGTTCAACTCAATGGTCTCATACCCGCTCATGCTTGGAGCGTGTACGCGGATTGTTGTACAAAGCAATTAAAGAAACCCTTTTTCCTGCAACTCGGATAACTACTTAAGCGAGTTTTGTCCATGGCCACAGTTACTTATGTACATAGAAATTATCGGAATCATCCTAAACCAAATATTTACCCACATGCTCACCTAACATATTCTCATTAGCTGGTAACAGACACACACAACGGGTGACGCGATTTTGGTCCTAAAATATAAATATCATCATCTGGTTCATCATCACAAATATAATCAGCCCTATTCCTGAATAAAAACTCCCGGGGAGTTTACCGTCCTTTCCATATGCGATGCGATGGAATTCGGAATAATCTGAGCTTGTCATGCTTAAAATACACTATTAAACATTTAATTGCATATATCCTATATATACATAAGTAAGATTTTGCTTCTGGTTATGGTAAAATACGGTCTAATTTTATATTGTATACTATTTATTTATGTGTGTGTGTTCAGTAATCACATCACATCAGATCAGATCAAATGAAATGTGAAAAATCATAAATTCAGTATTAAGTTAAGAACATCGTCCAAACTGAACATTTCAGCTACATCAGTTGACAAATAATATGAGTCAACTTTTTGGGGAATCCAACGATGACGACGATGATGATGTTTATAGGAGACATTATGAAGAATGCGCAAAGCAAACTTTTAAAAAAAGTTCCAAAAGCCTGATAGGAACACATTTACCGACTACGTTACCTCCGGCGTCTACTTCTGCCTCGACACAAAAACTCTTTAAACTACAAAATAGCGAATTCGTGTCGAGAAGTGGAGGTATACATCCACAATTACAGCCGCTACAACCGAATTTCAGTCAGGCCCAGCAAAATTTTCCAAACGAGCTACAAAAACAGCAGCAACACCGATAATCCCAACACACATTTCGTGACGTTGGGCCACTTTTAGTACAGCTATCCACAAGCTAAGTCGTAGAATAGTCCAGGCTAGGCTAGCCAAGCCAAGCCTATGTTGCATTGATTTCATGAAATACGAGTAAGCCGTCAAATTCTCGGCCCAGCATTTAACTTTATATAAATTAAAATAAAAATACATACATATATATTTTTTTATCGAAAGGTAATTAAACTAGAAAACAAAAACAAAAAGAAATAGAATACGTGCTTTTTAGTACCGTCGCTAAATGTGTGTGAGTGTGTGTGTGTGTGTGTGTGTGTGTGTGTGTGTGTGTGTGCGTATGTATGTATGTTTGTGTAGAGAAGCGTCTGCCCCATGTACACGCGTACTTAATAATTAATTACACATTTTAAAACTCAATGGACAATTTGTCATATTTCATGTATTTTCAATTCAATGTACATATTTAAATGATGTCGAGCTATTTAAATAAATGTTAATATAAGACAGACAAAAAAGGAAAACTACAATTCGTACAAAACTATATATTCTTAAATAAATAATTACATACAAGTACTTAGATTTAGAAAAAAACAAAAAATACAAAAAACTAGCGAAATGTTTCGTGTTAACTTTGCTGCAGCCTTTAACAATTTCAATTGTTTTATTCTATTTGCTTGCATAAATTCGAATCTTTCCAGCGCATTGTGTGCGCCTGTACATTAATAAAAAATGTAATATTACACTTATAAAAATGTATTGTTCTTATTTTATATAGATATATACATGTAAATATATGAATTAAAATATAAAATAATTTAAGGGACTTGTGCATTTTCCACTTGCTCGCGCTGCACTTTTAAATAATTGGCCTCAGGTCCAGCTGTTTAAAGGGCAATGCATGGGTCACACTATGACGGAGGTGGCGAACCCAACTCAGGATAGCCTACAGCATCATTAACCGACTCCATTGAACTAGTAAATTTTTTTGAAAATTTTTTAAAAATAAAATTGTGAATTGTGCGGTAATATATTAAAGAAAACATAAGATGAAAACTATTTTGGCAGATGTGGCGATCGCTCGCCGAGGGACACTACTTCTTTCGTGTTCACCATTTGCACCAAGGGGCCGACTATACTGGTAACGTCCCGGGACAGCAGATTAACCCACAATTTCAAGAATTTCTACTTTATTCCTCTTTTGGATCCTTTAAGGTCTGTTGCATCTTTGAAAAAAAGAAATTTCAAATGTCACCGGATTGGAAAACGGAATATATTTTACATCGAAGCATTTCAGATGAAATTGGCGACAATTATAATATGATTTTCTCTGAATGAATCAAGTTTTCTCGCCTTTTCCGATATTTTCCCGGGAATATGTCGGAGTCTGAATCGATGGTTTAGATGCATACAACAGAAGTCTGGAGCGTTTTTAATTATATGGACCTTTTTTCCGTATTACTTCCGATGCTATTTGATATATTTAGAGTGAAATATTTGAACAAAATATATCAATAATCCCAATCGAATTAGACAGGATATAAATATTGTTGTTGCACCTGGCTGGGGTGAGACCGTAAGTATTATTGTCATAGAGCCCAACAAACTTCGCTTATAAATATATATTAGTCGGGCTCCTGACTGAATGCTCTTTGAAGAGATGAGATTTTGCTGTTATTTTGGTAATAAGTAAATATGTATATATGAGCCTTTAGTTCATTCGTGTGACCTAATCAAGAATTGGAAGGTGTTATATGTATAGCTAAATATATATGTATATAAAAGAATTCAATATTATTTACTATTTTGTATTCAATTTGAGACTTTGTTGATATATTGTGTATATCTGCACCGTCGAGCAAAATCGTTTTTTTTTTTTTTAATACTTGTCTATTCACACCTCCCAACGTAATATATAGCGACTGTGTTCACCAATTCCCTGGCAATGATTGACATGTTTACATTTAGTAATTAAACACAATTAATTTCTAGAGGTAAGTGTGCTAGACTTACACTAAGAGGTCGCAGGTTCAACTCTTGTCCCGGGCTTGGACTCTAAAAAATCTGGTTTTCTTCGAGTCGAAAGCATCAGTAGCTAATACTCATTTTTCAACCCCTTGCAGCCGTAATTAGGTGTGTGGTAAGATGTAATAACAATTTCTTACAAAAATTGTAAAATGTCCTATTGGAAAATATTATTTATTAAAAGCTACAGTCCTTTCCTCTTGTTAATATCCTTTTTACCCTAATAAAAAAAACTGCTTGTGTCCAAAAATGTGCCACTGGGAGCACATGTTGACCGTCATATATGTATCTTCAAATCTAGTTGAGATATCAAACCAAATGTAGGCTACGATTCCGTCCTCAGTGGCAATAAAAAGTACTAATTTCAAGAAGATCCATCGAAAAGTGTAGTGGTATAATCGGAACAAACACACAATGTTACCTTTATATAGAGATAGATAGATTTACATATAGATATATAGATGAATAGATTAATATTTATTCTATTATAATTATTTTGTTTAACAAAGCTAGTGGAAGAATTGAATTTGAAATTTTGGGAAAAATCGGCAATACTGCAGGAATGTAATCCAACGAATTCCGAACAAAAGTTTGGCATACTCTGCTCTTACCACATGAACACTGAAATTCCAAACATCTCCGTGACCTTCATAACCCCGGGCGCACACGTGCCAACGCAACTTTGAAAAGCTCAATACATTCAAAGTTTTTCACCAAACTCACACATTTGCTATTGGCAACGAAATTTTTGACACTTGCAGCAAGTAAATGTCAAATTCATACTGAATAATTGTTTATTTGCATAATGGAAAATAAATAGAACAAAAGTTATATTTTAAAAATCATTAATTTATATCGTTCCAAAGAGCTTATTTAGAAGAAGAGCATTCGTCCCTTATAACTCCATACGGGAGGAATTATAACCTTTATTAAAAGCGTTTTTAGGAAGAGGAAAATAATAAACTAACAGTAAATAATGTTTAAATAAAACTGCTATATAATTGCATATATACAGTCATATACACACCAGCATAAAGCTCTGATATGAACTCCATCGAAATTACATGAGCGTACCTTAAAAAAACAGTTGCAAAACGGATTTTCCATAAATAAAAACGCTATTGCAGGGAGAACCTTACCCTTCGACGACATTTTATAAATCAACTTGCACTGGCACGTGTGGCCACCCTAATACTTGCAGCAAAATTTGTAACTCGAAAATAATAATATTCTCAACTGGCACGTGTGTGTGCAGGGTAAAGAACATGGCAACTTTTAATTTTTTGTTTTCCAAGTTTGCAGAGTTGATTAGTTTTCTAGTGTTCTTCTGATGAAGAAACAAAAATAATTCCAATATTTTTTGTATCATAATTTTATAGACAACACGCCTGTTCTGTAGTCAAAATTTTAAATGCTAAATGGAATGTTTCTGCCACTGCCAAAGAATGTAGATGTGTGGGCGAACTCGGTATATATAAAATATTGGCAACCACTACAACAAAAATAACGAGCGAAATTAGTAAAGAACGAGTTGCTAAATTTTTACACTGTCCTAATCAAATACGATATATTTAATATATGATTTACGATATATATGTAATTTACGGTAATTGTTTAATACAAATACGAATATATCGTATTTGGATGCAATACCGTATGGCTTGCCGAAAAGCATATTCGAACGACTGACTGAGTGGCCAAGTATAAATCAAATACGATACAAAGGCGGCCAAGTATTAATCTAGTACATTAAAATCTACTTGGAGATCTCTGTATCCATAGAGATTAAAATTTCTGAAAATCGTCCATTTTGTTTACTAGATTCAATTGAATCCTCATACATAGTACTTATAACTTTTCGACTAGTAGCCGTTGGATTTGTAGTTGGAATTTCCTTGTCAGATTTTTTCGTGAAGAAAAATTAATTAATAATTGAAAGGAAAAAACAAAAGTACAACTATTGTCTAGCAAACTTGATAAATCTTCTGCTACATTTGCGCATATAACAAATTTTGCTTAATTCAAACGAACTGTATAAAATTTGAAAAAAAAACAAATTATTATTATTATTAATATTACATGATAATTAAAATTATAATGTAATAAAAAAGGAGCACGAGCTACAAAGGCTATCAGCTCTCTGGTTAACTATACTTAAACTAGGATTAGGTAAAATACATACATTGTTATAAAAATGAAAATTTGAATATTATATACATAGATTGAATAATGTTAGCTAATTTTATATAATAGTAAATTTTGTTCATATAATCTGGAGATGGGGTTATTAAAAGTTCTGTGGGCACTTGGTTTCCAAAAATATGTTGCCGGTTGTAGTTGAAGAAGCAGCAAGTATTGAGTAGGTGGCTTATTGATACAGTATCCCTATTGCAAAATTTATAGATAGGAGCGGCAGTCCCGTTGAGGAGGTGTGCGTGGGTTAACTGAGTATGACCCAAACGAAGACGTGTAAAGATCTTTATTATGTAGCATGGTAATGAAGCAGGAAGTTCACATCTGTTCCGTTCAGGATTACATGATACATAATGGTGGTTATATGACTGCCATTCTCGTTTTTGAGCTTGTTGGGTAATTCCACCAATCAGTTTAAAAATATCGTTTTTGATGTAGAAGGGGGATATTAACGTGGGAAATTTCCAAGTTTCTTTAGCGGCAGTGTCAGCGAATTCATTTCCCTTAATTGCAGCATGCCCAGGAACCCACATTATTTTAATTTTATTAGGACACTGAATAATGTTGTTTTGGATTTTGGTTCTAATGTGGTTCTTATTAAACTGTGAGTGGATGGCGTTAACGCAAGCTAGGCTGTCAGTGCAAATCACGAATTTCCCCTGGAAATCACGAGCGAAAGTTGTTGCGTGTAGTATGGCTACAGCTTCAGCAGTAAATACTGAGCAAAAATTAAACAGCAATCCAAAGTTGATAATTGACCCATCTTCTCTGACCACAGCGAATGTGATGTTGATGTTGTTTCCTTTGTTTTTGACCCATCCGTATATATAAAAAGCCAGCCGGATTTTTTGTATGGTTGACTTATATGAAAAAATAAATGTTTATATGTAGAAGTGTGTGTTTGTTCTCTTGGATAGTGAGTTAAATTTAAAACGAGGGATGATGAATTTAGTTCCCAGGCTGGAAGAGATCCAGATCTAATGGTCTCCGGAGTCATGTTGAGATCATGTTGCCTGCCAAATTGAATACACTTCATAATTGTGGATGGTCTCTTGGATATCCGTTTGTGTATCAAACTATTCTCTGTTAAAAATAGTTTAGGGAACATGCGGTAGGTGATCGAATTAACTCTTTCTGCAATAGTGGGCATTCCTGTCTCTGCCAAGACAGTCTTAATCGGGGTAGTCGGGAAAACTCGAATGCTCCTGCGGACCGCCGAATGATATGGAGCGGCAATTTGTTTTATATGTGTTTTAGCACAATGACCATATATCGATAAACCGTAGTCAATCTTGGACAGGATAAGCGCCTTTGTAACATTCAGCAATGTGGTTGGATGGATGAAACAGTGTGCAGATGAGAGATATTTTATAATGTTGAGTCTTATAACTAAACTATTTTTAACATATTTGCAGTGTTCTTTAAAAGTATATTTGCTGTCAAAATTTAATCCGAGTATTTTTAAGCTATTTACATTTTTTATATTTACATTACTAAATCTTATATAAATTTTTGAACAGTTAATTTTTCGACAAATATGGAGGGTATTACATTTATTAAAGGAGATATTAGACATGTAAATCATTAAGTATTTTTAAAAAGGTGTGGGTTACAGTTGTTAAATTATTGGTTTTTGAATATAATATTACATCGTCACCATAAAGAATATGGTCCACATTGCTATAATTGTTTATTATGCGACTTATCTCATCAAAAGCTATTATAAAGAGAATTACTGAAAGCGGAGAGCCTTGTGGCGTTCCATTGGCAAGAGATTTAGTGTCGGATATAGAGCCATTTACTTTTATCCTAAACTTTCTGTTGGACAAAAAACTTTTTACAAAATTGAAAATTTTTGGTCCAACTTTCCATTTGACCAATTGTCTCAAGACAACATGTGAGCCAATGCGATCGAATGCCTTTACAAAGTCTAAAGTTAGTACTGTTGCGTGGTTTTTGTTGGATAGAGTGTTGGCAATAAAATTATCTAGAAGAAGAAGGGCTTCTGTTGTACCTTGGTTCTTTTTAAAAGCAACTTGGTGTGGGCTAATAAGATTATTTTTGTTTGCAAACCACATTATTCTTGTTGCTAATATTTTTTCAAACGTTTTCCCCAAGCAACTTAGTAGTGAAATGGGGCGGTAGCTATTAACATCAGTTTTGGGCTTGTTTGGCTTAGGGATTGGAGTGATGTGGGCTGTTTGCCAACTTTGTGGATATACTGCCTTGTCAAAAATACTATTGTATAAATTTAATAATCGAGAGACCATGGAGGCTGGGAGATTTTTTAACATTGTGTAAGTAATTCTATCAAATCCCGGCGTTTTTCCCTTGGCTCTTTTGAGAGCGCTATCTAGTTCTGTGGGTGTTATTATACTATTTATTATTTTTGCAGGTTTGGAAAGATTTTGAGTATTTGGGTAGGGATAAACAAAAAAAGAAGATTTTTCCTCTATAAAGGCTTGGGAAAAGCTTTCATCAGAAGCAGCTGATGCCCAGTGATCTGCTAAGAAGTTGGCAATGTCAAGAGAAGACGTTAGTATGCCGTTTGGAGAGCTGATCTGTCGAATGTGGATACGTTTGGATGACCCAACTAGAGTTCTGATATCAGACCAAATCTTTTGAGGTTTAGTAAAAGGGTTTATTTTTTCAGAAAATACTTCTAAGCTTTTCCTTTTAGCTTCCTTGGCTTTTTTTCTAAAGATGGCATTGGCTTTCCTGTATTTTATAAGATTTGACTTAGACCGGAATTTTTTAAAAACTTGCCAAGTTCTCTCTTTTTCTTTTCTTAGATCTCCGAGTTCAGAGTTCCACCAAGGTACAGATTTCCTAATTTGCTTGTTTCTACTTTGTGGAATTGAAAAAGAAGCGGCTGTTAATATGATTTTGTGAATTTGCGCGGCTTCTTTATTTATGTTATCTGAAGGGGTGCCTGTATGTAGGAGTTCTTGCATTTTTTAATTATATTTTTCCCAGTTTCCGTTATCTGTTAAGAACTTAGGTTTTTGTTTGAAATTAATAAATGTATTAGGATAATGAATTTGAGTGAAGATTGGGAAATGATCGCTTCCATAAGGATTATTACTAATAGACCAGTAACATTTTGGAGCTAAACTTGCTGAGCAAAGAGTAATATCTACATGTGTTAAGGTATTGTGGGTAGAGAGATGGGTTGGTGAGCCATCATTAAGGATGATAAGATCAGAAGATAAGATAACATCTTCAATAATCCTTCCTCTTAAGTTTGAATTTGCAGAGCCCCAGAGGTTGCTCCATGAGTTGACATCGCCAAGTATAAGTATAGGTCCGGAAACTTGTTGCATGATTTGAAAGAAATCGGAATTGAAAAAGTTTTGGTCTGGAGGTATATAAATACATATCACTGTGAATGTTTGACCTAAATTTATTTAAATTCCTAGGGCGCAGATTGATGAATTAATAACTAAAATTTTATGGGGGATATCTTTTTTTATTCAAATAGCTATGCCTTGTTTGTTCCTTAGATTTTGTGGAAGATTATGGAAAAATCCGAAATATTGATTTGGAATAACTGGACAGGAATTTATGGCTTGATGTGTTTCCTGAAGGCAGATTATATCTGGAAAAAACTCTTTCGTCAAAAGTTGTAGTTCATGGAAATTATTATAATAACCGTTGATGTTCCATTGCAACACTGTTATCATTATATGACAAGTTGTAAAAGCACACTCACTTGCTGGTTGATATCAGAAATCAACCAGCCAGAGCGAACAGCCTTCTGAACATCGCATATAAGGTCCTGTCGAGCGTACTCTGTGAAAGGCTGAAGCCCATCGCCAATGAACTGATTGGGCCTTATCAGTGTGGCTTCAGACCTGGTAAAGGCACCATTGACCAAATGTTCACACTACGCCAAATCCTGGAGAAAACCCTAGAGAAGCAGATTGACATACACCACCTTTTCGTCGATTTCAAAGCCGCATTCGACAGCACCGTAAGGAGTCAACTATACGCCGCTATGTCTGAATTTGGCGTCCCTGCTAAGCTAATTCGGCTGTGCAAAATGACGCTAAGCACCACCACTGACTCAGTTAAAATCGGTAATGACTTGTCCGAGCCGTTTGTTACTGAGCGAGGATTCAGACAAGGTGACTCCTTATCGTGTGTTTTCTTCAATCTAATGTTGGAAAAAATCGTACGTGCAGCATGTCTAAATCGCACAGGCACTATTTCGTCATTCTTCAAAAAAGAGTTATTTGCGTGAGGTGAAGGAGTAGATTGCTGTGAGTGAATAGGAGAGCAGGAGAAAAGAGTAGACACAATATTTTGTGCAGACGATAAGGATGAGTGTGTTTCTATGTTTTTGTTTTTTGTTGTAAGATTGTTATTTGGATTGAGTGATGTGGATTCAGTTTCTATGTTTTTTTTGGTAATAGTAAGATTTTTTGTTGGATTATTTGAGTAGGAGTTGGTTGAGTGTATTTCTATATCTTTGTTAGTTTTTGTAGGATTGTTCGTAGCTTTGGTGTTTGTTGTAATGGAAATGTTAGTATTAACTTTGGAGGGATTTTTTATTTGATTATGAATTTCATCATGAGTTGATGAAAACAAAGAGGATTTTTCGTTAAATGCGTTTATGTGATTATCTTTTGTGGTTTGTGTATTCTGGAGCTTGACTGCAGAAGCGAAAGAGATAGTAGATGTTGCGACAACAGGAGTTTGTTTTTTATAGATAGTAGTTGCTTCTCGCATTGTGCACTTGTTAATGGTTTTTGTTTTTAATATTTCTTTTGCTTGTGAAGATTTTGTGCATGTATTTGAGGATGCGGGGTGATCTTCGCTGCAATTGGCGCAGAAAGTGCGGGTACAGGCATCGGGAGAATGTGGTGGAAGATTGCAGTTGAAACAAGCGGGAGCACGTTTGCAATATTTTGTGGTATGTCCAAATAGTTGACAACCTTTGCAGCGCATGGGACTAGGAATATATTGTCGTACTTTTGCTGATCGCCATGAAATATCAATTTTATCTGGGAGGTGATACAAATCGAAACCAAGTAGAACCACTCCACTGGGTGATAATCTACCTTCAATATTCTTTTGGAATTTGTAGGCAGACACGACACCTTGTGAATTAAGTTCCCGTATTATTTCTTCCTCTGAAATAAAATTAAGGTATGGTGCGTATACTGTACCCTTGCTGAGGTTTAGGTTAGAGTGGTAAGAGATTTTTATAGGGCATATGCCGTGGAGAGCTTTGGTGGCTATAAACTTTTCAGCAACTTTTTTGTTTTTAACTAACAGTAGTAAATTGCCATCGCGGAGTTCCGATATGGAAATGACATCTTTACTAATAAGCTGAATCGATTTGTAAACGGAAAAACATGAATATTGGGATATTGATTTTTTTTCGTCAACTGAAGATAAAACCAAAAATTTAGGGACGGCTTTTTGTGTCGAAGGCAGTTCAGGAAACGATGAAAGATCACTATAGGTAACTATTTTCTTTTTTCGTTTTGGTTCAGGACTACTGCTCAGCAACGCAAAACGGTTCCCCTCAAGTTGAGGTGGCCCAGGGGCCATGTTTATTTCTTTATTTTCGCAAGAGAAAAATATACGATGCCAGTGAATTCCTCTGTAAGAAAAAAAGTAAAACGTGTGCGTGAGACAAAAAACAGAAACTGTAATGTTAAATTCAAACAAGAGATAATTAAGACACGACCGAAAACACAACCGAACGTGGTGAAAGCTAGTCGGAGACTGTGAAAAAAAAACAAATTAAAAAGGCATTTCTTTCGAAAAACGCGCGAAGTGAGAAATAATACAGGTAAGGATTTTTTCCCTATTATTTACTTCATTACATTAGTTTTAAGGGAAGGAGTCTATAACTGAATGTACATAATATATGTATATAAATATACATATGGCTCCTTAATGGAAAAGTTTCGCATCCCCAGCAGTATATTGTCTTTTAAAAGGCTAGTCTATAGTTCATGGAAGAGAATCTCATATTTTGCAATTTTACTTGCGCTTTGAGGCGTTGTGCCTTGTGCATCTCTGAGCACACGCGCAGCCACAGCACGGAATGCACTCGAAATGTTTTCGTCATCGTGAGTACGAGCAAAGTAGAGTAGTCTCTTTGATTTCATTCGGCAGTGGTTCTCGTCTCTGCTCCGAACAGGCCGAAGCTCTCTCCTCGTTCGCAGGTTACTATATTTGGTGTGCTCTTGAAGTCGGTCCAATAGAAATCCTGCAATAAGGTTCCATAGAATGTTCTATTGTGTGGCATCAACAGAACATCCTCTACAAAGCCTTCGCTTAAGCCATAAACTTCTGTTTTAGATGTTTTCAGTACGCCGCGCCCACTATTAATAAATATTTATAAGAGATTCATTTAGTTGTTTTGGAATAATGGACATTAAAATGCCATATGCAAAAAATGGCGTGGATCAGATAAAAGATACGCCTAATTTCCATATAAGGAACTTTAGGGACTAACATTTAAATTATCCTAGCTAGGGTCCTGTTGATGATGTACGAACTTCACAGCGCTGGTATAAAATACCAAACAAAAGTGGGCGGGTTTTATAAGTTATGACCTATACAAAATTTGAGGACGAAAATTGATCTGAATTAGTGTATTGACGCCACAAAGCCATACACAAAAATTGGGATCGATCATGGACACGCCTCCTTCCCTCTGTGGGCTCCATTTAAAATTGTCCTAGCTATGATGAATACAATTTGGCTGTAAAGGACATCGCTATGGTTTAACTTGCACGCACTTGAAAGGGTAAAGTATATCGCGAGGTCGGCTCAACCCGACTTCAACTTTCTTGACTGGTTTTATATCTGTATTTTGAAAATCATTAGTGTAAGGACCTCTACCACTATCTACCGTGGACGAAGGGCAGGGCATATACTGTTAGAATCGAATCAATTTTCCCTCTAATTTTTTCACTGACTGCGCGGTATAAAAGAAAGTGTGAGGAAAAATGTTCAAAACGAATGTAACAGTGTGCAAGGGGAGAGGGGAGAGAGTCGCCCTGTGGCTGTTTCGATTTTTGCCATTTTTAGATGCAATTCTTTTATAAGATGATATAAAAAAATATGATGAACAAGCCCATTGTTCGTGGAATACAAAAAGAGCTGTGCAGCTTTCGAAAAATTAGTGCGCGGTCGCTCACCCGCGCAGCTTGGAGGGAAGTCAAAGAAGCGGATGTTTCCGCAGCTTTTTATTATACCCCTAAAAGACGTAATGTGTTCTAGCTTGGTTTACCTTTGGTTCGAGGCGAAGTAGGAAGGAACTTGGTTAATGTCTCGTTCGATTGATCTGTGACTTGGCTCAACTTCTCATTTTCTATAGGCGATATCCATTTAGGCAACCGGATATCAAGTCGTATTACAAGCTTCCTTGCAAAACATTCTCGGTAGCTGTCCCCTCAAACCTTCTTTAAACGTAATTATTTCGAAACATACTTTAACTTTTTCAATCTAGTTTAGCCAAATGGATGCCGCTTCGGGAATGTCCTTATTGACAGAAGAGAGCAAATGGTACCTCACTAAAGATGAATTCAAATATTCGCCTAGCCACCAACAACGCATCGATGACGATCAAGAACTGTCCTACCGTCAAATAACTGCGCATCTGATACAGCCAATGGGAGACTACCTTAAACTGTAAGTCCGGCCATAAAACTAATGGATACCGATAATTTTTGGATTTGTCTACAGTTCAGATATCTGCATTAATACTGGTTTGATTTGACGCGTTCCACTCATTCACAATATTCAATGGCAACAATATGGCCACTGCCTGTCTATATTTTGCCTCTAAAAGAGTAGAGCAGCAATTTAGGATTCATAAGATCATTGAAGCTTCGATAATGAGCCTCAACCAAACAGAATTGGACGCCACCGACCAGATTTTTGAACACCAGATTGAGGAACTTATCCCTAATGAAACGACGCTCATACGAAGGATTCGCCTTTCAAGTAATACATCCTCATGCGTACATCCTTCAGAACTGCCAAGCTATGAATTTTAAACTGAATTTCGAAATACTCCTTCTACAATGTGGCTGATTATTTCATTTTTTCTTTACTTTAGTGTGTCAGGAGTTGATTCAAGCGCCCTACTTTCTGGCGACTAACAGGTTTGTACCGATTTTATATTGTATTTCCTCAAAACTATATCACAAATAGATATAGGGAAAGGCCGATTAATCGATAATTAGATATAAATGCCGATTGTGTGAACTACATACGTTTGGGTTCGTACATTAGGAACTTGTTAATTCCATGTGCAACCGTTTTGGGGCAAACACTGGACTGGCTGCTTGCATAGGAAACTGAAAAAAGCTTTCGGACGAACTCAGAGCTTTGTGTATCGCTGATTTCAAGGTACCTGTTTCCATGGATTTATATCAGTGCCGGGTCATAAGAAGCTACCATATATTGGGGATTTTGTGAGTCGAGTTCGGGACCATTCCTTGTCACCAAGATTCGACTCGTGTAATGTAACGCCGGACACTTCAGAAAATAACTAGCTTGACCCTGAGCTCACATGCCAAAATAATAGTGGCAGCAACCAATACGATGATCAACCAACACCCGTATCCGCCTACGTACATGAACAACAATATGAAGCCGAAGACACGCATACCGAAGATGACTCAGATGAGATGGATTGGGAGGAGACACCAGAAAAGTCAACTAGGAAGATAGGGGTGCCGATCATCATTTCAATCATGCCACTAATCCGGTACGAAGTAAGCATAGCAAAATAAAAACAGTAGTAGCCTTAGCAGAGGAACATTGTGTGAGAGGAAAGAGCGAGATGCTTACAACAACGATCAGAAGAACACGATAATTAGTTAAATTCTCTCATGAGAGATTGTCATGTCTGTCACGATGCCACATTGTTACCTTTGCTATGGAAATATGTTGAACGGTCCGTCCGCACAATAGACAATTCGAACAATTCTCGTCCACAGACATCAACTTTCTCTACGAACGAAATAAAGGAATCCACCGGTAGGAAAGAATACAGCAACTCTGCAACTGGATCAAAATCAAGAAAAATAAACATGAACACGGACCCGAAGCTCGATCAGCGCAAAAAGCTCACCAAAGAAATAGGCATTTGTAACGATTTTGAATCTCACACTATATAGCAGGATGTTCCAAAGAAACGAAAGACCAATGTGGTTGGTTTAATTATGATCATAATCTTGTTCAATGTTACAAATATCATTTTGCACTTCTGTGATGTTGATACTAGTCTACTCTTATCTCTCCTTGTATTGCTTCTTGTATCTCTCCATGGATCACAATTACCACAGCTCTTTACGTCAGTCCGTAGGCTGCTCTGTCCTAGAATCGGGAAAAACTATCACAATATCTTTGACTGTGGGTGTGACTATTCTATACTGCGCTAGGTTAATATAGAGCAGCTCAGGCGACAAGCGCAGCACTTTTGCATGTGTGCATTGTTTATAGTGAGATGATTCAAAGTTTGACAACACGCAGATCAGAAAATGCAATTTTCTAAAGGCAGGAAGTGAAATTGCACGACTACTGATATGAATTCGACTATGCAATCAACAAGTAAGGTGGGGCCATCTGATAAATCTTGAGAGCTTTTGTGATCGGAACTCCAAATACAAAACACTACATTGCCTCCTTCCACCTCCGTCAACACAACATCAAATGAGAAAATCAGATTTGAATTCTAGTCAGCAACAAATTCATCACAGCTCCACTTCTCACCGTCATTCGAAAGTTGGTTTTTCTTCTGCCGATGTTTCCGGTAATACCTGTATAAAATATGAGGTTTTTACTTATGCTAAAAACTGGCTTTCTTCATTTTTATAGATTATAAACAAACCCATGAGGAACACGCATTCGGTACCAATATTGTTAATCGCCCCCGTGATCATTCCCAAACACCAAATCACCAGTCGGTTATGGCCTCAACATCTTATCTTCTTCGAATATATCTTCAACTATAGGACTATCATCAATCTCGAGTTTAACAGGTCAGGATTCTCAAAGGCTGTCTACACAAAAGCACCAGCTTGACGACAACAACCACAAGTCTCGTGACCGGTGCAGCCTTCCAGGTCCAACAGAACATGTAATTCAGGATCTTAAAGATAAAGAGATACCTCGTTTATTGTACTAGTGTCCTTAACTTCACTAATTACACAGTTTAAAATACTATAGAAAATAATGTAATAAACTTATCCAAATACTATAGTTTATTAATAGAATTATTTTTTTATACCGCTAAAAACTTTCATTACATAAATAAAGTGGTCAATTTTCACATATAATAACATTAGAAGTGCAATATGAAAATGTAGTTGTTTGTAAAGTTAGTTTTTATTGTTTATAACTTGTCAATTTGAACATTGTGAGCCTTACAGTGAATATCGTACAAATGTTCGTATCCGTGCTCAATTGTTAACTGTACAAAGTTGTGTATAATGTTATTATAGAGCATTTAACTAACTATGCACCCAACTAATCCAGCAATTATGCAACTTATATAAATGTATTCTGTACGAATATAGCAAGGATATTAAGTTTTTCGTTTGTGTCCTACTTTTTAACTGCATAAAACCATTTTTTAATAACTAATGTAATGACTATAATCAAGTTGCACGTTGGACAACTTTTTGTGATAAGCAACATCAGTGACATAGGTTGAAAAATGTTCGACTATAAAGCGACAGAAATAAACATAATTTACTTTGATACAAGAAATCTTCAGCGAGTCCTGGTGGGGTGAAGAGGTAATTGGAATAAAAAATATTAGCAAATTTGTCAAAAAATTGGCTTACACGGGGAATCGTGTCAAAAAAAGTAATGTGGCTCTGATAGGAAGATGGGTTAAATTATAGTATAACAGAGATAATCGGTTCAACTCTGACACAGGAAATCACTTCATACTAAAGGAGAAAACGTTGAGACTGGTATGCATATTAATTATTATTTTATCAAAGAGCATACATATATTGAGCTCGCATGATGAACAAAGTTATTGTTGCAAAAATTTTGTTCGAGGGGTTTTCTAGTAAAAACACGCGCATTGCATATCGCTTCCCCTTGCCGCTCACCGATTTTTGTGAAATCGCCTTCACTTCCATTTCACAAAATTTTGAGTGATTCAATCTCTATGTTTCTATACTCTTTGATTTTATATCATCAATTATTATTTTATCATTATACCATCAAAAGTGAGTGATGACATGTAAGTTCTCGACAATATGCGTCTACTTTAGACGATTTTCTTCAAAACACCACCAGCTCTGGTGACAAGGTTTTATCCAATTTTCATGAAAATATCGAATACTGTGGAGTAAAATTACATGCAGACGGACAGGACGAATTTGAAATGCGAAGATCGAAATGTTTAATGCGGCAATAAACCCGCCAAAACACAACCTTCAACCGTTTGCGTATCCCGAAAACTACAAAATGAGGGCCAATAATCCTATTAACCACACTATAATAATCATATGACCATTTTTCATATTTTTTTTGTTTTTTATTTATGGAATGTTTCTGCTTTTGCGAAAATAGTTGCCTTTGGTTTTCGTATATGTTAATTACTCGTACATGGGTAAACGTATATAATTTTTTGTGCAAATATAATGTTATATGTAAATATAATATATGTAAATAACTGGTATGCATATAGGGCATGATTGAGCGAATCAGAGGCGTCTTAGCTTTGGTGCTGAGCTCCGACTGTTCAAAATTATATGATGTCGATGACCATTTTCTTATAGTAGGTGCATTCATATGTACTCGGAGCATATGTTAATAATTTTTCTCTGAACCATTTTTATCTCTGAAAAGGCGAGGAAGGGGTATACTAATTTTTGACGGTTGACACCCATAAGTAGGGTGGGTAGTTACGAATAATGATCACTGTCAGTGTTTAGTTGATTTTGCTATTATCAGTCCATCTGTGGCCGTTAGAGATAAATAAATGGGACTTTACAAATGCATAGCAACGATCTGGGTATAAACGGGGAAAGAACGCTTATAACAAATTCCGCCCTTAAAATACCGAAACTTTGCCATCTCTGTAATAAATTTGTGCAAAAATATATACTAAAATACAAAATAATTAAATGTATTGTTTGTTATCCCTTTGCGGTCGTCCATAAATGATGTCACGCGTATTTTTGTGATTTTTCACCCCCTCCCCTATTGGTCACATTTCGTCGCATTGATCGTAAAAAATAATGTAACGTTTTATGAAACAAACCCCACACGCCCATCCCCCTTTCTATCAACTTGTAAAAAAATTTTGTGTTTGGTGAAATTCCAAATTGATTTTGTATATTTGGAACTGTATTAATAGTGATATACGAGTATATAAAAAATCAGCGAAATTCCTATACTGTACTCTATTCCCATCTGAGCACTCCTAAGCATTCTCTCCACTCCTTCAATAACGCCACCTTTGGATATTTTGCAGTTACTGTCATACAGATAATTATTTACAATTCCCATGACTTCACACAATACACCACTCCACCCTCCACACATTTCAGTTTGATATTATTTTATATTTTTTATACTAACAACATTTGAGTTCTTCCTTAGGGTTCTTTTATTCTTTCTAAATCAACTTCGATTCGATTTTACAAACCCAAAGAACTCAGCATTGTCAAAATACTTCCGGACTGGAACCTCGGCTATGTGTGTGTATTTCAGTTCCACTCGGGTTATGAGTATTTTCATTATATCTTAACTATTGGCAGTTTTTTTTGTTTTTTTGAATTTTTGTCATTTTTCGTTTTCTAAGAACTTTGATTTTTTTACTATGTTAATTATTATACTGTCGCATGTGAATGGCCCCCGGACGTACCGAAAGCATCATTATTTCTAAATAATGCTTAATAAATTTTCAAAATTATGGTTGTCAATATCTAATAATAATAATTATAACTGAACACCCAAAAAAATTGTACTCAGTACGCGTTCGGACATACACTACGCTCGTACTCGTGTGCGAGAGTATGCATATATGTGTGTGTGTAGCGCGTAATGAGTGGCCATGCACTGGAGTCTACGTTCGCTGTGGTGCATAGTGGGTGGAAAAGGCTGTTGGCTTTCACGTGTTGCTCACTTGTGTTGGGCTTTTTTCAAATGATGCATTTAACTGGTTTTTCAGCGGCACACAAATTATGATTCAGTAGGGTTCTTGGTTTATTTTCGTAAAAACTCGTATCAGTCATGAACCAGTAGTCTCCGCTTTAAAAGCCCCCCAGGAGACAGTGCATTCATGAGATTAAAAATATATACAGAAATCGAAATCAAAATCATAAATCCAAATGCTGCACAGCTTTTTAGAGGCAGTGGAAATGGAAGTGGTGGCAGTGGAAGTGGCTCTCGCCTTTTTGTTTCGAAAACGTTGGGTGGCTTCTGGCGTCAGAATATCTGTGTGTGCGCATTTGTAATTCGGTTAGAACCGGTTTTCCAGCTGGTAGTGAGCGGCGGCTAACTAACTTTCGATTTTATTAGAGTTATATTCTGTAAATACCTGACAAACGTTCTTGAGTAAAGTAAACGCTCAAGTACAAGTGCATCGCTCCGACCGACTACTCGATCGATTCTCTGCAAGCACCAGCACAGCCACTCAACCAGCACAAACTATAAAACGGCTCGGCATATAAGCATTTAATTCAGTTGTTTAGTATTTCGTGTTTAACGGTGTTGTAATCTCGCTGACGGACTTTCTTAGACCGAGTACACAGCGCTCTGGATTAATTACGTTTGACAAACATTGTATTTGCACTAAAATCGCTTCTAATAAAGAGAATCGCGGATAGAGGTGTGGGGATCGGTTGTAGCTGCATATTATTTTTTTTGTTTGTTTACGAAATGACACATAATTTGCAAGGTCGTGCAGGGAAGGATGGTCACCACGCGTTCGTCAATACAGCATACAATGCTGATGAAGGTGACACGGTTATTAGACGGAAAAGCGCCAATTCAAGTGGTCTCCAATTGGAGCCTCACACAGTGGAGCCAAAAATTGGCAATAATGGTGCCAGCAGCGAAGCGGCCAACACTATCATGGATTTTGATGATATTCTTCCACTGATTGGAGAGTTCGCAAGATATCAGAAAATTTTGTTCCTCTGTATGATACCATTCGCGTTCTTTGTGGCATTTGTGTATTTCTCGCAAATATTTTTAACACTAATACCTGAACAGCACTGGTGTGATGTGCCCGAACTGATTGGATTACCTGTTGAGGAGAGGTATGTACAAGGGGAGGAGAGGTAGTTTCAGAAGTGTTTGTGAATATTTCTTCACATTTCAATAGGATCACAAAAGTATTGCAAAGGGCAGGTTCAAGTTGAGGGGGGTCAGAATAACTATAAAGTAATCCAAATATATTGCAAAAAAGCTAAGAACGCTAACTGTTGGTTGGCTAATGAAACCAGTTATACGAAACAGTGCTTGTGAGAACAGCAACAATGTCAGCTACTACCAAAGAGGGACCGACGTACGAGAACGAACAGTCAGTTTTTTGTGACAATTATTATTCGCGTAATTAACATTTGTAATACTAATACTAATTTAGTTTTTGTGCTTGCTAGTAATTAGCAGTCGATTTATTGAGGATTTCCACTTTCATATTAGGCATAGAGAAAAGTCCAGTCTGAAATAATTAGAAAAAATAAATTAAAATAATACAATGCTGAGTGAATAATGACTTCCGGAATAAATACGAAATTTACAATAAATAAAAAAAAAATAAAAATAAAAAAATTGAATGATACCAACACAAGATTTCGCCTTGCGAAGTTTTTCAGCTCGGTCGCAATTCAAATACCAAATTTCGGATAATTACAATCAATTACAAAAACAATGATCCTCCGAAGATTAGAAATTGAAATCTAAGAAGGGGCAATCTTGTTTATGCTCTGTCATTATTAAACGGCCGCGCCTACTTTTCCTGGGGATGGCCGCCAATTTTGACAGAAAATCTCTGTCACACTAAAGTCGACGACGGTCTAATATAAAGGCTTTACAGCTCGTGTACGAGTGTTTACATAATTTTCATACCATTATTCACTGGAGTGAATGATGGGTACATGTGAAGCAGTGGAAAGGTTGGTTCTACAGTTCGTTGGACCGAAGTTGTGTGTGAGCTAATGGAGTGAGAACTCCGCGACTTATGACAGAGATGATGTGAAAAATCTGATTGTCGGTTTATCGAGCGTGTACTGTCTGTGTTTGATTGCAATTAAAACTGCTTATAATGAAGCTGCTTGGCTATTGCTATTCCAAAGCAAAGGCACTCGTATGCCACTGGCCCATTTTGAAACCACAAATACGCACGAGTGCAAGTGACTGCTTCATTTGGCATTCCCACAGTGCCATTATCAGAAGTTGCATAGAATACATGCCTACATACATACTTGTAAGCGCATTAACCTAATGTATGTATAATTAATGAAGCTCTTGAAATGCCAGCAGTGATTTTAAATTAATTTACTCGTTCATAATTACTTTAGAGGCAGTCAGGCGGCTGCTTGATTATTCTTAATGCAATAACCAAACGGAAACCTAGTCGAGAGTGACACAGAAGACACATATGTATGTACATGCCCTCAGTCTATTTTTCTGGACAGAACCAACAGATATTGAATACTACACATACACACATATCTACTCGTATATATATATATATATATATATATATATATATATATATATATATATATATATATATATATATATATATATATATATATATATATATATATATATATATATATATATATATATATATATATATCTTAAAAGACTGGTGATCGGTCTTAATGTGGGAATTGGCTTTGTGTAGATTCGTTTCTAAAATACTTTCAAGGACATGCTTGCTGTGCTTAGCTTCTCGAGGCCAGCTCATAGCCATAGCCTTCTGTGTGTGTATGGGTGTGTGTAGTTTAATTTCATAATTAAAAATTTTTAATTATCCATACATGCATACATGGATACCAACTCTGTATTATGCTCTTAACAAGTCTAGTAGTCGTAATTGCAAACGTTTTATACATTGTTCGTACGTGTTCTACATCTGTGTTTGTTATGTGTTGCTTGCTCATACATTTTAGATTGGCCCTATCGATTCCTCGAGTGAACGGCGAATACAGCAATTGCCTGATGTACAATGTTAATTTCACCGAAATTTTAGCTAAGGGCACTAAGAATGCAGACGCGACTTGGCCGACAACGGCGTGTCGTTCGGGCTGGTCGTACAATTTCACAGAGATCCCCTACACGACAGTGGCCACCGAGCAGAATTGGGTTTGTGATAACGCCGCACTGCCAACGTATGCCCAATCGATATTCTTTCTGGGCGCCATTGTTGGAGGTCTGCTGTTTGGCTGGGTGGCTGATAGATTTGGACGTGTTCCAGCATTGATTGGTTGCAATCTAATGGGGTTTGTTGCAGGTGTTGCAACCGCATTTGTGACCAACTTTTGGCAGTTTGCAGTTATGAGATTTTTTGTTGGCTTTGCTTTCGATAATTGTTTCACAATGATGTACATATTGGGTAAGTCCAGTTTATTTTTTTGTACACAGTTACTCGTATTTTCTCATTGAAAATGTAGTGGCCAGCGCTAGATTTCACATACGCTTCATTTATTTTATGTAACTATGTATATGGGAAGCTGTGTGTACATATGCGCTATGTATGCAAGTGTAGGTTTACGTATTTGCACGATAACTCATTAAGCAAATGAAGCCTGGACTTTAAATAGTCAGCTCTGTCGTCAGTATAGCCTTGGATATGCACAAAATACTCGATTCAAGCCTGGGTGAATGAATAAACACGCTTGGACTGGGCATATGTATCCAATACAAAAACACACTTATGAGATTGGATGAACTATGAGAAATATAACTTTTGCACGCAGTTTTTTTCTCAAATATTCTAAGAGACTAAGAATTCCAAACAGATCGTATTCGTGTTTCCCTGCCTAATTGTTGATTTTCCCTATTTGTTGAATTGGTTCAATATGTTTGCTTTAATTCTGTGCTACGAGCAAAAATTATAGTATTCCTATAGGATTCTCTCTGTGGTAGGAGCCAACAGAATTTCCAATAGAATACTCTCTGTGGTACGAGCAAACAGAATTTCCAATAGAATAATCTCTGTGGTGCGAGTACGAGTATGTGTACCAGAGACGAATTGTTATTCTCTCTTTGAGCGGGTTTTTCGCAAGTGTTGACCTGCTAGTGATTTAGCCATGATGATGTCTAAGCCATCCAAACATTGATTGATAGTGGTAGTAATTAATAACGTCTCACAAAAGTTGACTTGGTACAATAACAAAATCAGTTGCAGGTGAACGCCTCTGCCAGGGCTGCTCTAAGAGAGAGGTCGTTTGTGTGTGCTATGTATTAAAATTACAAGAAATGTATAGAAGGAGATATATGTATATAGGAGATTTATATATAAGATATAAAATCTAATTGGAAGAGGGTATCTAAGCATTTTTACCGTTTAGACCACACAATCCTCCCATAGGCTTTTCATGCAAGCACAACAAAAGTATGAGTGTATTTTTCTATCAAGCGTGGTGTCTACTAATATTGAATTGTCACACTCGCATATAGAAGTTGTCACACATTGAACGACTCAATACGAATTCTCATGTGTAACAAAATTTGTTTATTTTAGTGCCCCGTTAGATCAAGAGCAACTGCGTGAAATATCACTAAACAAAATATAAACAAATTGCAGTAATTCCGCCATCTCCACTGACTTCTCTGCCGTGCAATTACACCAGTGGGATGACACTCGTCTAATGGAGCATTTATATCTCCGAAAGTATATAAATTACCTTGGTATATACATAAGTATGTGTATCGTGTGACCCGGTCGACAAAATAAGAAATAAAACTCGATTGTTGTCTGATTGCAAGTTTTCGCAGTCTACTGTGACAATTCAATATGTAAGCGGTAGAAACGTTTTCTTTGTCAGGTTGGTACCCAGCATATTCTCGGGAACTATGTTCTCTGTGGCATATTAAAATATCAACAAAATCAGCACATAATAAACAACTCTCTTATAAGCAGGAGTATAGTTTTTGACTTTGAAAGTTACGCTACCGTTTTTGTGGAATCAGAACGCAGTCCCATAATAATTTAAAATTTCATCCACATCAAAGTTGTTGAAATTGATTTTATAAATTATTATTAAGAAACCGGGAACACCTCTTTGGAAAACATTTCCAGTTAATTAGCTTCAATTTTATTTTACACAGTGATAAAAAAAAAGTGTATAGGAACTTAAGCATCGGCGAAGCCGAAGACATTTTTTTCACCACTTTTTGTTTTCTTCCCTCATGTTTCTAGTACTCGAGTATGTTGGACCCAAGTACAGGACATTCGTAGCCAATATGTCCATAGCAATATTCTTTACAGCGGCTGCCTGCCTCTTGCCTTGGATAGCATATTTCATAGCAGACTGGAGGCTGTTCACTATTGCCACATCTGTACCGCTGGCGTTTGCTATATTTACTCCATTAATCATTCCAGAATCAGCCAGGTTTGTGCCCACCCAACACTCAGAAAAAATTAATCTACGTTGCCAAGATCGCAGTATTACATATCTTTACTTTCCTTCTTGCTTCCAGATGGTTAGTGTCACAGGGGAAAGTGGAGAGAGCTGTGGCAATTTTAAAGAAGTTGGAAAAACTGAATGGGAAGCATGTCCCAGCTGACGTTTATCAAAAATTCAGCGACAGTTGTGTCCGAATGTGGCAAGAGGAAAACAAAAATAAAAGCTACTCAGTTTTGGATCTCTTTAAAACGCCGAGACTGCGACGTACTACCATATTACTAATCATAATATGGATGGCTATATCTCTCGTGTTTGATGGGCATGTTCGTAATGTGGGCTCCCTGCGTCTCGATATATTCTTCACGTTCACAGTTGCCAGTTTCACGGAGCTGCCAGCCGACACGTTATTGACACTGACCCTGGACAAATGGGGCAGACGGTGGTTAGCTTGTGGCACCATGATAGCCAGCGGCATTTTCAGCATCCTCGCAACACTAGTGCCAATTGGAGTCTACTCAGCTACGCTGGCAATTATGGGCAGATTTTTCGTTAACATTTCTTATAACATTGGACTGCAGTATGCGGCTGAAATATTACCAACAGTAGTACGGGCTCAGGGTGTCGCTTTTATACATATAATGGGATATGTTGCAAGTATCATTGCTCCGTTCGTGGTGTATTTGGCGAAAGTGTCTCCTCTATTGCCCCTAATTATTTTGGGAGTTCTCGGCATAGTAGGAGGCTTGCTAGCACTGTTTCTACCCGAAACCCTGCACCATGACTTGCCGCAAACCCTGAACGACGGAGAGGAGTTTGGCAGGGGTCAGAGTATTTGGGATTTCCCATGTTTAACAAAACAAGTTGATGACTCGAAAGATTTAGAAGTGCGAACACAACACTTTGTCCGTTCAACACAAACCGGAGCATCACTAAATGCATCCACGCAAGGAGAATTCCGTTCCAGTGTACTGCGACGATCTGTACGCTCCAGATATTCGTCCAAGCTATAAGAAAACAAACTGTATATATGGTATGGACAAGTGTGTTATGTCCTACGTTCTAATACGAACGACTAATTTAAATTATATGACTAAAAATAATTATATTTCACGAACAAATTATGCGCACTCAAAAACAAGCTAAAAATGATGAAAGAAGAATTGATTGTATAACAAAACACACATGTACCATATGTAAGTACATATATACATACTATAATCGAGCTCATGTAATTGTGATATTAGCGATAAGTAATATGAACAACACATATTTCCCTTATATTACAATATAAACCGTATCCTCACACAGTATCATACCCGTATATTTCCATATACAAGTATATATAATTTCTAATATTACCAGAAAAGATTCTGTGGAGATATTTTATAATTAATGTGATACCTTAAATTATAAAATGTTATACAGACACACGAATATATGTACATACATCTGTATATACGTATACTTATATACATATATGCATATGTGAGCACATATATATATAAAATATTTAAAATCATTTCGTTAATGTTAATTGTTTCGATATATTCGAAAAAATTTCTTATGTATATGTACATATTTACATATATGTATGTACGTATAAGTATATAATATGATAAAAATTATTTGCTGACTTAATTAGCAATTCGAAAATCCATTTTAAACATGTTAAAAGTTTCACAAATTGCGAAATAAACTGCGAAGCATTCATGGCGTCTTTTAATACAAATTTTGTTTGTTTTTGTGGTCAATATTGAAGAATTGATAATTACGATCAAATGTGTTAACGGAATTGGTCCACGATGCTCTTATTGTCGCATGAAAATTTTCCATTACTCGTATGTGGATTGTCTAAAAGCCCTCCAGTAAGTAAGGTGCGCGATTCTAAAGTGACTGCGGCAGCCTGTGAAGACAGTGTGGAAGCTGAACTCTCAATTAGACACTATTAAAATGTAATTAACACGTGGTGTGAAGGAAGTTAATAAAAATCTTTTCTCTATACTGTTTTTCAAGATGTACCATCGGATAATGCTTTGTCGTACCCAATCCATAAAGAAGCAGGTTGTTCTACAATAACAAACAAATTTAGAATTTAAAAAGAATGCTGAACTTGGATTACACCGATTACAATATATCCTGTACCCACAGCACAATTAAGACAGTACTGACGGACCACTGAATATTCCAGAAACTGGATGATGACAAATCGACCCCTGTCCAAAGGTTGAAGTGGGAGTGTCCTCTGTTCTTGGTTATAGAGGTAACTGTTTATGCTAAAATCAATAAAAATACCTCTTTAAGAAGAGTGGACGGCCGATAATGAACGAAATGACAAAAACAGTGACGCTGATCAAATAATTTTATAGACATACATATGTATGCATATGTGTGTTTACTTTGAGGGACATTCATTGAAGTGTCCATGCGAGTATTAGTAAAGAGAAATCATCTTACAACATAATATCATCACTGGAACACATCACACTATTGGCATACACAAAACGAATTTATTCGAAAGGTGAATGCAAAAGCAAATTTGTTTGGACCAAATTTCCCTGCTGAACAGTTAAATTTGAATTTGTAGAAAATCGAATAATAAAAAAACAAATATGCAAACAATTGCAATTTGAGATTAGTGCATTCCCCTGAATTCCTTTAGTTTTAACAGCTGCCTTCTCTCTCCTTATGTTGGACAAGTCACAGGGGAATCAAATCACCTTGCATCCAAATTCTTGAGAAATTCACCTTGGTCCAGCAATGATATAAGACAAGCACTCGTCTGCAGATTGGTGGTGTGTGAACGCTGCTATTAACTCGCCACACTGCATTGAGAGTGGAACAATATGGCACCCCAAGCTAACCCACCACAAGTTAAGCACTCATTATGAGACAAAGCTACCTTACGCATTGACTTACTCATCTTCAGTCATCTACCAACGATATATGTATGTAGTTAAGTGGTGAGGTGCTTCGAGAATGTATACTGTGGTGTTTGTTCACTCAATCGTAATGTGTTGAAATAGGAAGCGAATGAGGTGTGGCTGACACAACGCTGATATGGTAGGGAAACTTCCACAATGCTTTTGAAGGCGGCATATTGTGACGGAACCGTTTCTGAAAATTTTCTCAATGTGGCCTTAGAATGTAATAACTACGAAAATGTACTTTTTACTATCCTCATCCGTAATGTTGACGCCTTGCATTGCAAAACCGTTCCCACTTACCTTGAATCTGCAACTAAAAGAGTGCACTATTTGCAAATGAGGGAACACCGACGCAACCGACAGTTATTTTTTCCGTAGACCAGAGTTTACGCAAGTCATAAAGCTCAACTTGAATGCATGGAAAAAGTTTCATGCATGCGTGTTTGCAGTCATAGTGTTGCATACTTTCAAATGTGTAGCAATTTGTGCCATGTCCTATCAAGGAAGGGAGAGTCAGTTGACAGTTTTATATTTAAATGATTTATTTTGTTTCAGGTCTTAGGCAACTTATAGTTCCTTATGGCGAATCTGAATCATCAATAATGAGGTCGACAAAATAAAGAGGAAATCCAACTATTGATTATTTTGTGTCCTGTGGTACATGAGTTTTGACCCATAATCTCTCGTTTAGGAGATATAAGCCAATGTGTGAAAGAACCCACATATTCCTTATTCCATTGCAGCTTTTTAACGGACTATGCTGATTTGATAATACGAAATAACGAATTTAAATAGCAATTTCAGTCAAATATTTTAATAGAAAAAGTTAGCTTGTTCACTGACTGCTCCATTTCGACAGAAAACATTAAAAATGATTGGTTGTGATCGCAATTTGCTATGTTGTAAGCTCGGAATTTTGCATACCTTCAAATGAGATCAAATTTCTGGTGTCTATTAGAAGCAGGCCCGCTCGAAATGCTTCTTTCTACATATTTTTCTCTGCAAGTCGACAGCCTTCGTTGCTGGTACTCAATATCTCAAAGTCTTGCAATATAATTCATTACGGGTGTAGGCTATGATAAATAAATAAAATTAATATATGTACATATGTATGTGCATTCTCTAATTGATTTCATCCGACAACAGCATTTTTTTTCAGGTGAATGTGTTTATCTCTGCAGTAATATCTTAATTACCGTATCTGTATGTATGTACATACCTATGTACGTGTGTGTCTCTCGGACGGAGGTCTGTCACTGGTATATCTGTAATATACTTGTAACTACTGTAATGTTTATAAGTTTTAATCTTATTATAAAGAATAAATCATTTCGTAAAATAATTTATGCACATACATACATAATTAATTATGTAAATAACCTTAGGTACTACCAATTTTTGTTACCTACAACTTTTACTTATTTAAATTCCATTAAATATGTAAAAATATACAAAAACAAAATCCGTTAGTGAAAGACTGGTGGGGCTAAAAACATACATATGTATGCTAATGTATATGTAGAGAAATATTCGCTACTGAGAGGACTTTATTTCATGACTACGATTCTCACACAAAAATAGGAACAATACAATAAATGTACTTGATATTAAAACTGAAATTAACTGAAGATTTTACAATCTCTCAACACATAATTCACATAGTTCAATGTACTGTATACATACATATCTAAGTAAGACCTTATTTTATAAACATACCGACATACATAAGTATTTACTATATACTCTCAATATACATAGGTATGTATATGTATGTGCACTAGCAATTGCTGTAATTTAGCTGCATTGATTTTATGTGCTCAATGAGTATGGCGGAGGGAATTGTCTCCATGTCAACAATCCTCTGCTGGAGATTTGTCAATAAATTTGCCCCGTCTCCTACCCCCTGACTTGCTTATATTATACGTAAGTTCACCTGTGTGAGCTTTTCGCAAAACATTAAGCTTGGCTATTTATATTATACGACTTTGCTTTAAATAGCATCAGGAAATGTGTTGTAAACTTTGGCAGAGGCGTGGGATGAAACAAGTCTTCGTCAACTTATTGATATCTGGATGCCCCACCCCACCACCCTTGCAGCCCCTTCCTGTTGTGTTTTTCTCCTTACCACTTCCTGTAGGCATTTATGAGCTGTTAGCCTCGACATTGCTGTTATTCCGCGGTTACTCTCGCCCATAAATTAATTTCCAATTGAAAGAAACCGTTCGAAATTGGGGCTACTTTCCATTCCACTTATTTAAACTTTTATTTGTTATAAATAAGCGAACATTGAATTATCAAAAGCCCCCAACCCAAAACTGTAGCAAACTAAATTGCAGTTAATTATTTGTTGTAAATTAGGCTTTTTGGACATACATTTAGAGGCCAGCCAACAAAATCTGGCCCGAAGCCTGCCATATTGTGTAACGAACCATGCATGCATTTTGTTGTTGTTAAGTTGTAGTTTAAGTTCATAGTGAACTGGCGGAACGAACGTTTGCATCTATACTGTTTACCTGTGTGTGTGTGTAACAGCTATTATTGGCTTGTATAAAGCTCGTGCGCTTTGGCATTTCCCAGTTTTCTGAGCGTGGGACAGTAAACTCCCGATTATCCGTTCCAAAATTTTTTTTCTGATTAACTAGGACACGTAGGTTTTTTTTAATTATAATTTTCTCAATTTCTCTTCTGTTTTTTTTTAATATTTCATTAAAACAGACACATATATACAAGCTAATAAATCATAATTTTACAATAACTTTTGAGTGTTAATAGAAACACTACATATTCAAAATTGCAATTCATAGCAATGTTGTCAAAAGTTAAATAGTCAAACAGAAAGTGCAAATCCTACGTGAAAACTAACACATAATTAAATAATAAAGCATAAATAAATAAACCAAAACTAACAGAAATGAGATTCATTTGCATTTAATTTAAAATATGATGATTTATTTGCACGAATATTTCACGAGATCCGATACTTGCGAGGTAATCAAAGTTCAGTCCGTCTCGCATAATCGGGAATTTACTGTATGTATGCACGAACATAACGTCTTTGTCGTTATTTCCGATGTAAAACTTCAAACGGACGGTCCGCTAGCTCAGTCACGAACTGGTCTCTGCAGAAGCATTCGCCGAGGAAACTAAAAAATTTGTGTGCACCTATAGTGCAATATTGATTTTATTTAAAAGTATATCTTTGGGTGCCTCCAAAAGAATTATGAAATTTCGTAAAGGAATCATTTGGTGTTTATTTGCACTGAGTTTTTTATGTTGTGACGTCAATGCTAAGCAGCTGGTGAGTTCACTTCCATTGTAATTTAATTTGTGCATTAACTCTTCCATGACTGGCTAAATGTATATTTGTATGTGTATTTTAGGGTCGGGATGGTGCTGACTATTTCAACGCAACTTTAGCTGCCATACTCAAGCCCAGGGTTGTTGGCAGTGCTGGCCATACTGAAGTTCGGAATTTTATAACAAGGTGAACTAGTTTGCAAACACATTAAATTTATTCAATGACACCAAGTCTCTTACATATTCAGAGAACTCAATTCTATGGGATTCCAAACACAAGTTGACGAGTTCACACAAACTGTTCCCATATTCGGAGAGGTCACCTTCGCCAATATTATTGGGTTAGTGAATCCGAACGCTAAGAACTTCCTGGCGTTGTCGTGCCACTATGACAGCAAATATTTCCCCGATAATCCGCAATTCGTAGGTGCTATTGATTCAGCGGTACCCTGCGCTATCATTTTGAACACTGTTCAAATATTGTCGCTCTATTTGAAAAATGAATTTCAAAATAAGGATGACATTGGTTTAATGGTAACGAGCGATCTTTGCTCCATATTCCATCTTTGCTTGCCAAAAATAACTAACTGCTCACCATTTCTTTAGGTAATATTCTTTGATGGTGAAGAGGCTTTCAAGGAATGGTCAAATTCGGACTCATTGTATGGTTCGCGGCACTTGGCACGTGTACTTTCCACCCCTACGAATCCCACGCAAACTTCCCGAAATATTGATAAGATTGTAAATATAAAAGGGGAAAGAACGAGGTTACCGTTTGCTTAATTAAAATATATTAATATTTGCAGGAAGTCTTGGTGTTGCTCGATTTAATTGGTGCTGCAAATCCAAAATTCCATAGTTTCTATCCCAACACTGATGGTTTGCATAAAAGTCTTCACGAAATAGAAAGAATGCTCAAAGTTTCCCACAATTTGGAGAATCATAACGATTTTATGTTTGTCAATCAAGTGGCTTCCGGATTTATTGACGATGATCATCGCCCTTTTTTGCAAGAAAGTAAGATTTTCGCTGAAGCTTTTCATTTGTGCTTATATAGTTTAAAATTTAAATTCATAATGCATTTCAGATGTCCCTATTTTGCACATCATACCAAGTTCGTTCCCAAGTCAATGGCACACGGCTGCCGACACCGCCGCCAACTTGCATTGGCCAACTATATTCAATTTTAATAAAGTATTTACTATGTTTGTCCATCAGTACTTACGCAAACACAATGGTGCTGTTAATTTACGTTACCTCAAATAATTTCCGAATGAAGAAAATTTATTAATACGCATTATAATAAAAAATTTATTTTCAGTTTGTTAGCAAGTCCCATTGACGATGTCGAGTGAGCTTTGCTTACAAATTGCAAATATTGAACAAAATTAAGGTAACAATGCACACATATTATCTCCGTTTACGGCCCACCGTTAATTTTTTTCCAGGGGCCCTCTGTCCTTGGTTACCTTTTGGTTTCTTTGCACCTTTTCCAGCTTTTCTGTTATTTTTGCCCTTCTTAGTTGTACGCTTACCACCCTTATTACCTTCACCGGCTTCTCGTCTGAAATAAAAATACAATTAAAATGTAATATAATTAAGAAATTATTCGAGCTGAAGGCCATAGCAGCCTCGCGCCTTTAGAGTAGAACATTAATTTATATAATTCTTATAGTAAATATATATATATATATAAATAAATTAAATATTCGTTGATGTAGTTCAAATAAGTTCTGTGTACTTTTATTTTCTATCCACTTAAATAATTACTTACTCAATTTTTGCATCATGTTTCTGCAAAGAAATTGCCTTTTCCACGTCAATTTTAGGTTTTTTGTTTAGAACACTCTTGATCAAATCGAGATTTACTTCTTTTTCTGGCTGACTGGTTATATGCGACGCCTTTCGCTTTGAACCTGGGATAAGCTCTTTAACACCAATACCGCGTGCCACTTTCTCGTTAGGCAGTTTACTTTGGAATTTGCCAACAGATGCTGTTGAAGACTTAGCTACCGTCATAGCTGTGAGCAATTGCCCTGAAGATGCCACTTCCGGTCCCAAATATCCGCTACGGGGAGCCTCCAGTTTTCTCATTCTGACTATGTTCTTCATACGTTGAATTTCGTTTTTAGCCACTTTCTCATTACGCAAATCGATTTTCTTTTGGAACATGTCTTCGTTAGGATCAACGTTTTTCGGCACCTCAAGAACCCAGTCCTTTTCTTTTTCTGCATTCGCTCGTTTAAAGCCGTACGTTGGCACCCATTTCTGGAGGTGATTAAGACATGTGAATGAACATTGCACAAATAGTTAAAACATGTGTTATAAATACTTACATCGAGAACGTCATCATAAGTCTTCTTTTCTCTGTGTTTGTTTTTCTTAATTCCCTTTTCCTTGGCGAACTTCTCCCACTTGGTGAGGGCCTTAATACCGGGAACTTTTCTTAGACGAGGTAAAACTGTGGTCGCGGCTGGTAGCTTTGCTACTATACATTCATCCACTCGTTCAGAGGGTAACTCCCAAATATCATTAATTATAAGTTGCGTATTTTCCCGAGTTAATGCCAAGAGATAATTTTCCTTATCATTCCTAAAATATGGTTTTATAAGTCAGCAAAAGGATGTGCAAATTATACATGTAAATAAAAAGAAATAATTTGACTACATCAATTTGTTTTCCTCCAAATCGTTTGGATCTGTGCAGAGTAACATTCCAATGTCCAGTCGGCATTCCAAATGCTTCTCCACTGTTATTGGTTTATAGTCCCGCTTTTGTTTTTCTAGCACTTCCTTTACAATATCCATTTTAAATATTCTGCGACAAATAACAAATTTTGTTAATTTACTGAAGCCGTGACCCACGTGCTAGTGTTTGATGAAGGAATGCACTTGATCTCATATGTTTTCTTGCCATCTCTCTCACTTTTGGCAATTCCCGCTGTCAAATTTGTAGCAGTGCTGCCACGATAGCACAATACAATTTTATAAGAATCTTATTTATACAAATTTCACTTACGCCAATGCGCAAAGTGTAATCACAAATGCTGTATTCTATCGGATCTGGGTATGTACTCCCGAGTAGATGTCAATGAAACGCACTTTTTGGTGGCAGGTTTTGGCTGTTTTTAGAAGAAAGGCTTTTAAATTGAGTTTTGTGAGTAAAACCAAAGTATATAAATATTATATTAGCTTAAGACCATAGATGTCATAGCTGTAAGTCTTATTGTATTAAAATTTTAATTTTAACACAAGTATGAATAAATAAATAAATAAATATTATATTATTATTACATAAATATATTACTTTTATGTTATTTGGTATTACTGGCAGAAGCATCCAATTGGAAGATCTTTCCCAAGCCTAATGGAATACAGATATAGTGTTACGTCCCCATGGTAATCATACCTGGCACAGACACCCTGGCTAGCTCACTCCTTTTTTTTTCTTTGGTGGGTTCCCAACCCGCTGTGCCAGGTATGATGACCATGGGGACGTAACAGAATGGTAGGCTGAGGTGGAGACAGGAGGGGGATGATGAGGAGAGGCTGATCGGGACGGAGGAATCCGGTGGAGAGGTGAGTGGTATCAAAAATAAATAATAAACGTGGAATAGGTTTGGAGTAGAACTTCATGTTTGCCCCACGATCTGGCACAGCGGGTTGGGAACCCACCAAAGAGCAAAAAAGGAGTGAGCTAGCCAGGGTGTCTGTGCCAGGTATGATGACCATGGGGACGTAACACTGTCCCTTATTTTATGATTATTTTGCCGCTTAAGTCTTCTAATTCATTATCACTCCATCAACAACACTCATAAAGCAGTTTTACACAATTGAAGCACAAATTTTATAAGTCATTAATTATTTATTGCTGAACCAATATGCCACTCAACTTAAATTTGATATAGCAACAGTTATATAGTTCGCCGGCTCATACAACTCAAGAATATGTCCAGCCATGACTATGTTCTGTTCCTATCCTAGTTATTTATATAATAAATGGCAGATTAGGTGTATCAGATTATATTGGTTATTATAAGAAATATGATATTATAAATAATGAAATTAAAAATTATAAGAAATATATATGCAAGTATATGCGAGTCTATATTGACAATGGCACACTGTATGTGATATGTGGTCGAGCCACTGTAATAATTATTAGGCGTAGAATTCTTGAAAAACATTTTGCTCTTATAGCTAATTCGGATAACCCACTGTCCTCTTCAGAGGTCCTTAATGAAAGCTAATTTTCCAAGCAGATATTATGTATGTGAAAGCATATATTTAAAAATATTATAAATAATTGTATTTTTTATTTTCCACATCGCGGGAATATTTTGCAAAATGATAAATAATATACTTAATAATTATAAGCCATTATTTTTGGATAAATTTATTTATTTTTAGTTTTTTTACAGTCTGGTAAGGATACGCGCATGTTGTTGTGGGTAGAGAATGAGGATGCGGCAAACGATGTGTCATAGATTTAATCTATGGATGTGTTTCGCGTCGCTGGGATATAGTAGAATGCATTTGCATTTTCGCAAATTTGACTGTGAAATTGTGTTGTATTTTACGGTTTATATTTCGTATCTGCTATATGGACTATGGGCGCTGTTCAGCGCACGGGATCATATACTGGCGGCGGCTAAATTTGATTTCGCGCCCGGCTGGTTGTTAGGAAGGCCGCGGGATGATACTAATGATGAGCTGGAATATTTCACGCGTTTCGTTCAAAGCCATTGGCAGTGGTATCTGCTGCATGTAGTGGTAAGCGCGGTGGTCCGGAAGTTTTGGCCACAGAGACAGAGTTCGGGGCACATATTTGTCACCGCACTAGTACTCGTATTCACATTTCGAGCCATTTCTGTAGCTGTTCTTATGACGCTTCTTCTTTCGTACTACGCTATATCCCGCCAAGGCACAAAATCTTTAACATGGCTCTTAACTGTCGTCTGGATTGTTGTCATAAACCTAATCAAGCAAAGTACGCACTGGTATGAGACATTGGGCTACGTTGAGTATTTTAAATTGTTTTTAATACTTTCGTGGAGCCTGCTGCGCTGCTGTAGCTTTAATCTAAATCGTATTAGCGATAATAAATCCGAAGCTGATCACACGGAATTGGTTTATTCACTAGAGAACTTTCTTGGATATACGTTATATTTTCCAAATTTAGTGCATGGACCGTTTTGGGGGTTTTCTCGATACGCAGTACATCAACAGGTGCGGCAGCACACAAAATCGCTCCGGTTACGCAGCTTATCTTTGGCTTGGCAGCTTATGCGTGTAGCGTTTTGGTGGTTGATTTTACAATTAGCCTTACACTTTCTTTACATACATTACATGGCTCATGACGTGTCGGTTGTTAAACTGGTGAAACCGCTGTTTGGACAGCATGCAGTCGGTTACTTTATGGGCCAATTCTTCTATATTTACTACGTGGTGGCTTATGGGCTAGCCATAGCATTGGCTCGCTTCGATGGTCTCAATCCTCCGAATCTACCACGCTGCATTGGACGTATTCACTACTACTCAGATATGTGGAAATATTTCGACGAGGGTCTCTACGAGTTTCTTTTTAGGCACATATACGCCGAACTCTGCTGCAAACAGTCATCACTGACTTCGAAGTTGGCGGCTACAGCAGCAACATTTGCTTTTGTGTTTGTGTGGCACGGCTGTTACACCTATGTGCTAATATGGAGTGTTCTGAATTTCGGCTGTTTAGTGGCAGAGAAGTGCTTTAAGGCACTTATGTCCTCACTTTCCTATACTGAATGGGCTAATCGGAGGTTGGGTGTAAGTGGTGCTCTTCGTCTGCGGGCGCTTTTAGGTACACAGATTTTCATACCTGCGGCATTTTCCAATGTGTACTTCATAAGTGGTGGAGAAGTGGGTAGCTTTTTGATGCGTGGAGCGTATATGAACGGCTTTTGGAATTTCATTGCTTTAACGCTGTGTAGTTACTGCTTCTTCCAGTGTTCCGAAGTACTACTCAATAGAAAGGAAAAGAAGACTAAACAGTTGTAAACACTTTTCTCACATATACCAATACTTTGGAAAGTAAATGTGGAAACTCTTTTGAGATGTATTTTTATTTGTACTTATATATTTGCATATACATATATATATATTTATATATAAGAACTGGTAAAATATTGATTGAAATTTATATTTAAGAAAAAAGATTATTTATTTTATTGGAAAATGTGATTATTTATCAATTCATTACCTCAATGTTATTATTAATTATGGGAATGTATCAAAACTTGACAAATTTATTCCTAGAAATATTATTATAAATATAGAAATGATAATGAAATTGTGTTGTACACAAACAAAATAACAAGACTTTCTAGAAATTATATTTTATAATTACAAATAAAACTAATTTTACAATATTTGATCAGCATTGAAATAAAAACTATTTACATTCCAACACTTCATAGACTGAACAAACTTTTGGAATGGAATAAATGCCTTTGGTTAAATTTGATAGCTGAATCTTATGTTTTTCTCCGGTGGGATTTTAAATTAAAGAATACAATATATTATATTATATACATCGGAACATCTGTCAATGTAGCTGTGTAATCTGGACCAGACTTCCTTACTTAGGAAATTATAGCCTAGAATCGCTGAAATTGCGGAAAAATCTGCTAAGATTACAGTATTCTAAATGAATTCAAAACTCTGGGATGTTTTGTGACTACAGAGCTTGTCAGAATAGGTCCAAAGGTGGTCGCAGTGACTAGGTGGCTTGTTCCTACTCTCAAACAATCTATCATATTTATTGAAAAGGTAGATAAAGTACAGCACGGACATGGAAAACGAATTGGAGGTGTATAGTGTAGAGGAATTGTATGCAGCGTTTTGCAAAGATTTGGGAACAAGTTAGTGGGAAAATAAGCTACCATTTAATTTCCTAACCGAAAAAAACCAATAAAATAGGACCAAAAATATTGCAATACAACCAATTTTTTTTTTAATATTCACATTTAAATGGAAATATTTTGTAATAAATATTCCTAAATGAATAAACTCAGCGACTTGCAGTCATAATTACTTATGATGTAAGATATAATAATAAGTCACTTTATGCCACAGAAATAACTCATTGTGAGTTGTTTCTGTTCTGTCGCCAAACGTTCGTTTTCTGTCGTTACATTATGAAACTATTATGTTACTAATTCGGTTGTTGATTTTGTTTCCGTTGCAAAAGTATTTAATTCTGTTCCTGTTGCCGTTTCTGCGTTATATTACTCTAAACTTTTCGACTTTTTTGTTGCTGCTTCTTCATCCAAAAAAACATTTGACTAGTTGTAAGCCCGAGAGCGTGCACAAATATGCATTGTCAATTACTGTGCGGTAAAAACTTTAGATTGAAATAAAGAGAAATGTGTTATTAGATTTCTATTATTGATTTAATTGTTATTGGTAAATTAATAAAATAAAGTATATAAATATAGCCAAACTGCGTTCTCCATAAAAGATTAATTTTGATTTTGTTTCCGTTTACTATCGCCAAAGAAATAATTTTGGATTTAATTTTTTCGTATGAAACACAACCGGAAACTTCTCTGGAAAAGTGGTTGGCAACACTTATACACCGGAGGAAATATTGACCGCAATGAAAATCCATAAGTTAACAACCTCTGTGCCACGTAATGGGGAATAAGCTGCTGACAAAACAACGAAAGTAGTTTTTTTAAAAAGACTTAATTCGTTTAGCGTTAATTTATAAATATCCGGCACCCCTGCCTTGCCACTTAAAGTTAAATGTAAACAAATAAGATTTCTTGTAGACAGAGGGTCAGTTCAATACTGGCAGCGAACTAACATAGTGTCTCGACTAGCTATAATTCATGGCAATGTTCATGTTCATGTCAGAGTAGCTGATGGCTGTCAGAATATGAAGTGGGCAAATTATGGTAAGGCATTTCATTTTTACAATGGCTTTGAACAGTAAACAACAGAGATGCGTTCTCGCATTGAATGCTTAAGAGAGTTAAAAAAACTGCAATCAGAAATTGAACAGTTTGTAATTGCACAAACACTAAAATTCTCTATTTAATTAAGTATTTCGGTTCTATTAAATTTAATTTGTGCCATTTTTAAAAAGACAAACGTTAAAATCGAGTTAAACTTCAAATTTATGTCAGAGTTTCTGGCAGAACTGCTGTCTTGACATAATGTTTAATTTTTTCGGTAAGACATTAACATATGGAATCTCCACCCAATATGTTGATGTTAAGCCATGAACATTGCCATGAATTATAGCTTGTCGAGACACTATGTAATATAGATATTTTTTAGAAAATGTAAACTACACCCAAATTAATTAATTTACAAGGTAAAATCACTTGCCACAAAATTTCGTTGTCTTTAAAGCACTTTCTTTTCAACGATTTATTATGTATTATACTAATAATGTTAGTAATGTGGAAAAAAATGTCTTTTAAGCAATTCAAATAAAAGAAAATGCATTCTATCAACAAAGAAAAAACTCGATTTTGATATTCAAGGGAAAAGTTGGTAAGATACTGTGTGTTGGTAGGCTGATATACTGGTTAATTTAATTTTAACTAGTAACTTTTAAAAAAACAATTGTCATTATTATCTCAAGGAAGTTTATATTGAAATTTAAATTTAATCTTTTCAACAAATGTTTGTATTAAGTATTCTTATATTATATACGAGGGTGTGTGGTGAAGTGTTAAGCACACACTGAGACGGTCGCGGGTTCAAATCTTTCCCCGAGATTGGTCTCAAAAATTCTTCTTGCTAGAAAAATCGTTTCTTTTTTGAGTCGAAAGCCTCAGTAGCTAATACTCATTCCCCAACCCCTTGCAGTCGTAATTAATTATGGTGTAAGATATAATTATATTAATAATGAGAAAGTAATAAAAATAATTTTGTTTAAAATTGAGTAGTTAAAATAGTTAAAAATTGTCAATAGAATTAAGTAATTGGCAGTCTCATTATTAAATGCAACCCTGTACACCCTCGATTATTAAACTATAAAACTAAATTAATTAGGTTACCAAACGTGTTAAACTTTCCCATGTCTAATAAAATAAGCTATTTCATTAATTATCACCTTTAGCACATTGAATCAAAAACATGAATGCTTTTCTATTAGTTTGAGTAAATTTTTCCTTTAAATATATTCAGTTTCCCACAAGGCTGCTAGATGGCGGTAGAGATTTTGGAGACATTTAAATACACCTTCAAGGTGAACTACAGCCAACTTCAAGCGAATGTGTAAATTCGACATACACATCGTTTCCGATATCACACTTCCATTTTCTTTTTCATCAGTGCCGTGGAAGCCGAAGGTTAGATTTTATTTTCTCTTGTGGCGTTTCTGGGTTAACACGTGTAAAATTTTCATTTCGCTGAATTTTGAATATTTTTCGATCCATCTGCTGTAACGAAAGCAGTTGCTTAAAATGCATAAAGAAGAAATATCAAAAATTACTGGTAAATATATACACACAGAGTTAGTGAAGAAATTTTACACGTGCTAACAATGACGCCCAGTTCGAATTTGTGAATTTTTCGATTTTATATGATGATTGATTTTGCGGAAGAGTTCTTGAAGACTATATTCATCACCCAAGACTGATATAAAATGCACAAAAAAAAATATATATATATATATAAACTTTTCGGTGGGTTTATGATTTTAAATATATTTTTGTTCTTTATTTCGTAGGTTCTCACCATGACCACATCGTCGCATCTTAATTGGTTGATCATCCGCAACAACAATTCTTACATTTTGAAGAAACGCGATGTGAAGAAACCATTTAGCACGGTAAGTGTAGCATAAGCAGTGGCGAGTGAGGTTAGCCAGATTTTCATGTAGGTCAGAATACTATGATGCGAAGAAATTCACAATGATAGTTGATTACCACATGATAGGATACTATATATACTGAGGCTAATTCTACCTCTTGGAATAATTGAATAGAATGAGAGTGCGTACATTAAGTGTAGTAATGACTTTGTCTTTACAGGAACCTCACAATCTGACTAACATCAGCTCATACCGGTACAGCGGTCTTGTACACAAGAAGACTGTCGGTATTGTGCCCGCTGCAGATAAGAAGGGCTTCACCGTCGTCACAAGGAAGGGCAAGTATGCTCAGCGCCCTGCTAAGAATGTGGTGCGCGTCACCATGAAGGCTGGCCCAAGGAGGTCGTTGAAAAAAATGAAGCATCTGCTTACAGGCACCAAATACCGCAAGGATTTGACTCAGGTTCGTTGCTATTCAACAGAATATTTTGTTATTGATACAGGGAGATTGGCCGATTATGATGAGTCTATGACAAATAGCTACACCAAGATCGCTGAATTAATTTTTGATGAACTGCTTACTGAGGCATTTGCTACTCAAATATATATATATCCCACATCTGTATTTTCAAGTAGCTAATTATGTATTTTTTCCCTTTATTTCCACAGGCTGCACTCCGTCGTGCTTCCGCAGTCATTCGTTCACAAAAACCGCCCGTAAAGAAGACGAAGAAAACCGAATGAGCGATCTATGATTTTGTAAATTGTAGTCGAGTTTTATAAGTTCATTAAATGATTTTTGTGTGGAGTTTGTTTTCGTAGCTGTAAATGTATGTAAATTATGTATGAATAGTAATAAAAACAAACTTCACACAATCTTAATTATGACAAAATGCAAGTTTTGTTTTTGATAAGGGGTGGAATGTATAGTGAGAGATCGATCACGATCACATTATTGTACTCTGAGGGGTCTAATTTAATAAAACGATTGTTTTAAGTAATGCTTGCGTTTATTTTTCCAAATTTCAACGTTTTGGTCAAAGAATGTATGGATTCTCTTGAGTATTGGGCTCAGAAACTAGTGATTTAATGCAGCAGTCGAGTGAATGTCGACCAATCGCATCTGGAAGTTTCCATTGGATTGGAAAAATCAGCATTTTTTGCAAGCGTGGGAAATCGTGAACCTACAATTGAAAGTTGCGGTTGTGCACTGCAAAATATGTGCCCGCACGCCTTGAATAAACAAAGCCAATAGATTGCACCGCGGTACTTTGTCCTTATTAATATACTTATAAATTGTAAATGTATAACGATTCGTAAATTGCATTTGTATTTCAGAGGAATTGATTAATTTACATATTAATGCTATTGATGCTGTATAGAATAGAAGTCCTGTGTGTACTCTGGTGTACCTTATAGATTTCGTTTTATAGTTTTGTTAGTTAATAGAAATGTTTTCCTTATTTAAAGTGGGCGTACGAACATAGTCTTTGCTCACTTAATTTTAAAATGAAATGAGAATGCTCCATGATGCACGTAAATTAGAATGAGTAAGAACTTTATTGAAAGTAGAGCTTAATTTATGGACTGCTGTTACGCTAGGCAACTGCACCCGTGTTTATACTGGAGATAGGATTAGGAGATGTACACCGGGCAGGAATTGCCTAGTGCAGCAGCAGACACTAGGTAGGTAAATCGAAATATATGATTGATGCTGCGATTTTAGTCTTTCTTAATGATATTTTCGATGGTGAATGAGGTTGAACTCTTGCAATTGTGCGTGACTAGATTGGGCATAATGCATGTTAGAAAACTGGATGCTGGTGATGACGTAAGAACATTGCTGGGTGAGTCGGCTGAACTGTTGCTGTTGGAATACGTGCCGCCCGACAGGTCAAACGCGTCGAAATCTTCGAAAGGCGCCATTACGCTCTCATGCAACGGTGCTGAGGAATTAATGTAGGGAGCTGCGATGCTGGTGGTTTGCTGCTGCAATTGGAAGTCCTTGTTTATGGCAGGGTTGGTGGATGCGTATGGCATATTCGTGGTGCCGCAAGCACTGTTCCGAAAGAGTATGTTTAATGGTGCGATTGATGCCAAGTATTGACGATGCAGTTCCGTTATGCGATCCGTGTAGTTGAGCGTCAACGATGAGCTGCTTTTGCCGTAAATGTCATGTAGGTCGCTTGGTGAGGAAGCTGGCGAGGCGCCAGAGCCTTCACATAAATGAGTTGGTGAAGAAATCTGGAAGAAGAGTTTTTTAGTCAACACACATGAGTGCTGTTTTGGAGTTGGTCTTCTTACGTACATTGTATGGTTCGCTGGTTGAGGTGGCGCTTTTGAGACAATGGCGTTGACGTCGTGTGCGTCGGCGACGGTAGTTGCCGTGCTCAAACATATCGTTGGCAGATGCATCCAGCATCCAGAAGCTACCTTTGCCTGCGCTGTCATTGTCGTCGATGCTGTTCTTGTCGCGCGGCACCTTCACGAAGCAATCGTTCAGCGATAGGTTGTGCCGTATGGAGTTCTGCCAGCCTTGCTTGTTTTCCCGATAGTAGGGGAACCTGTGCGGAAGTTGAAAAATAAATTTATTATAGTATTTTGCTAGTGCACAACTGTAAATTTACGCAAGTTCAAACTTATTCCAAATATCCCCCTTTTCGAACATGGGTGGTTTTTTAGGCATCGTTTAAAAATTTGCCCCTTTACGATGTTGGTGTCTTAAAAATCTCAGCCTGATAATAAATGTATGAATAGTTCAATGTAATATGTACCTACCAGGAGGATACAGGATTCGACTAGTGTATTGCGAGCGGAACCACAAGTGAAAATGCCCACACGAGGTGGCGAAAGAATGCAACCCTGATTCGAATATCTTCATATTTTTACATAAATTATGTATTGCTAATAGTTCGTTTACTGGACACAAACTATTTTTTTATGGTTTTCGTTTCAAATAAACTAATTTCATTTAATAACAATTCACTTATCAATTCACGTATTTACAACTGAAGAGAACCAATTCAACATAGGTTTTTCATTCGAGTCTATTGGTGCGAAAGGGATAACATCATGGACATGACACATCGGTTACAGCTCCAAGTAAGGGTAAATGAGACAATATCACTTATTAATTATCACTGTAAACTGATCTGGGTATCAAATGTTCCAGATGGGATTTGAATGTAACGTTCAGTTTGAATTTGATATTCATCGTTATTATTATTATATCTTACACCATAATTAATTATGACTACAAGGGTTTAGGGGAGTGAGGCCTTCGACTTGAAGAGAAAAGGTTTTTTTTTATCTTTGGTCACACATGAATATTGAAATAACTATTTGGACAACATTTGATTTAAATTGCGATTATATGAGTCTGGATATATTCCCAAATACTCGAGCACCCATGTTCATATTCACTATTGTCAAATTATAAAGCTACAGCTCGGACAATTTGTATGTATAAGTGTACTATAAACGCATTAAAGGATCACTATTTAAGTTTTGTACTTATAATGCTTCAAACTTCGTAAATAGTGTGCCTTGCTGAATATAGGCTCAAGCTTTATATATTTTTAGAGCTCAAATATCTATTAACCAATATAAAAAGTTAAATAACTATGTTATAAAGTTTATAACACTATTTGTTATAGGGTGCTCCCTTACAATGATTGAATCTCTTTAGAAAAATTTACTTTGTAAGAAAGTGGACTCGTTTAATATGTTATAAAGTCAAAAGAATGATGATATTTTGACTGATTTTCTCAGTTTTTCTCAACATCATTGAAAGTGAGATCAGCTTCATAGCAGCATTGTATCATGCTGATATAGGGTTTGTAAATACACGGTTATTATGTGGCTGTCCGGAAGTGACTTCTTTTAATCATTTGCCAACATTTTGTCTAAACGGTATAATGCCTGTATTTATGTTTTTTCAATCAAAGCTTTATAAAATCGCATAATAGAGGCTTCCATTCCATGGAAGTACTATAAAGGCGTTCAATGTTTCTGATGTTTAACGTGGCAACGATAGAATTTCACGTAAACAGTGGAAACATGACCATAATGACTATATTAAAACTGACAAATCCACGAGGTCTTTTAAATTGCAAGGTTCTATTTAAGAGCCCTCCGCGAGTTCCATGTTGGGTCAAACTTGCACAAATATCAGTATGATATATCAAACAACATTGTTCAACGGTAGAAAGAAACTGAATTTATATGGAAAAAAGTGATATAGATAAAGAAAAAAGTTTCTCTACACCAGATCCAAAGAATTAGTTGGTGAAAAGCTGCAGTAAGTAATATTTCGATTAAACGTATGTACTAAATCGCAATCAAGGCTAAAAGTGTGGGATCTGAAAACATAATCGCCCAGTAAAAGGCACGTTATGTTGAAAGACACTCAACCAATTTGAAAATTGAACATAAGGTTTAAGAATGTACTCGATTCCAGCATGGAAGAGCACATCATCTGTAGGCATGGGTAGTGAACGACCGAACGAACTAACTGATCTATTTCACTGAACTGAACTAACTGAACTAGTTCAGATCTGTTAATCGAAATAGATCACTTGCTCTCTTGCTCACTTGTTCATTTGGTTCCGATTATTCACCAATTTGAGCTAATATACGAGTAAATACCCACAAAGATTTGAATGAGCGTGTATTTTGAGAGCACAGGATCTTCCCAAGAATGATCAAATAGAAGATTGCGCCTATGCTGGTACGAAAATTTCCTCTCTCTGAGCATGTCGTCATAAGGCGCACACGAAATGAGAGAATAGCAAAAATGCAAACATTTTTGTGTGAGAAATGTGATTTGTGTTTAATATTAAATATTTTAATATTTATCGCATTTTATGATAATATTTATATAAATAAATGTGAAATAATATATTTCTATTGATTTGGCATTAAAAGTTATTGTTATATTCAATAATTTGTTGGTTAAATTTGTGCCGTGAAAGTTGTTATTTACTGTTTTGGTGCGATAATGGGAATATAAAATGAAATAATTTTAGGAAATGAAATTCTAATATGTGTATATTTATTAAATATATGTATATTTAAATAATATTAATATATGTACGAGGTGTGATCAAAAGATAACCGTTATTTTCATCTTTTCGTGAGTTACGTATGCTCGATGTTCGCATTTTTCTTTCTGTTATGTTGGTACACATGTCTGTTATATATGTTAGCAATACCAACCATTTTGGATTGTCAGTTTGTTTTTGACAGATAAAAAGGTTAGTCGTGTTTTGGTGTGCTCTTCGATTTTGTACTATTCGAAAAAATGGATCAAAGAAACTGTATTCAGTTTTGTGTAAAAAATGAAATTAAATGCGCAAGGACATTTGAAATGTTGACAGTGGCCTTTGCCGAGTCTACTATGAGTAGAACACAAGTTCAATTGTGGTATAGCCGGTTTAAGGAAGGGCGAGAAGATGTCAATGACGATGCTCGTCCTGGTCGCCCGAGCACGTCAACAACCGATGAAAACATTGACGCAGTGAAGAAAATGATTTTGGATAATCGTCGAATGACTATCAGAGAGGTTGCTGATGATGTTGGCATATCGTTCGGCTCATGCCAAGCAATTTTTACGGATGTTTTAGGCATGAAACGTGCGGCAGCGAAGATTGTTCCAAAATTGCTAAATTTTGAGCAAAAACAACGTCGCATGGACATCGCTCAGGAGCTGTTTTTGGCCAAAAACAAAACCGTTATCATGCTTCAACCACCGTATTCACCGGACTTGGCCCCCGTTGACTTTTTCCTCTTTCCAAAACTGAAGACACCGATGAAAGGAAAGCGTTTTGCTACGATTGAGGAGATAATAGAAAAATCGAAACAGGAGCTGTTGGCGATACCAAAAAAAGCGTTTCAGAAGTGTTTCGAGGATTGGAAAAAACACTGGCATATTGGTGTATTATATCTGAGGGGAATTACTTTAAAGGGGACAAGATAGTTGTTGATGAATAAATAAATACTTTATTTTTTGATCACACAATAACGGTTATTTTATGATCACACCTCGTATACTATATCATTTATTCAGGCCATTGGATTTCTGCGGCACATCGTAAAATTGCAAAGCTGGATTATAAAGTCATTAAAGAAACATTCTGGAAGTATATTATAGTTAGAATCCTTTCAAATCCTCAAGAAATTTACTGTAATCATTTATTGATTTTTTGTATAGAACTAAACGTTTGATCAGCTTAGCAAGGGAGGCTGCGGTCTCTCAGTTCAACGGCCCTGAACCCTTCTGTGGACTATTATACAGCACCATTGAAGGTCTGCTGAAGAAGTGCACAGATCCAAAAAGAAGTCAAACCGGGATTAAAACAGTCCAAAGCACTTCTGAGGGACTTTAATTCTAATTGAACTAAAGAGTTTACTAATATGCCCCGGGGTAAACTGAGAACCGTCACAGGCGTTTTAAGCACACGACACTGTAGACTCAACTATCATATGAATAAGTTGGGCCTATCTTCAGATGCTATCTGCAGGATCTGTGGAGACAGTGACGACACCTCATTGCACTTGTTCACAGACTGTGGACCTTTGGCACATAAAAAGCACGGGTGTTTTGTAGAATATATTTTATATATGAGCAACATCCCTCAACTTGATTCCTTCAAAATATATGAGATTCTGTTGGAAATTAACCTGGCAAGAGATCTATAGATGAGGCATCCCCATCTTTTAATCACAATAGATCTTGCAGATCGCGGTGTATAACACCCTTAAATAAATAAATCTAAATAAGAGGTACTAATCTAAAACAGTACTTAACTAACTATGGAAAGTGGTGTATAATGGTATAAAGGAGTATTTAACTAACTGTATAAGGTAGCGTATAACGTTATTATACAGAATTTAACTAACTGTGTAAGGTAGTGTATAACGGCATAATGGAGTATTTAACTAACTGTGTAAGGTAGTGTATAATGGCATAATGGAGTATTTAACTAATACCGCAATTGTGCAACTTACACAAGCTTCTTATGCACGAATGTATAAAGAATATTAAGTTCTCTGTTTGTAGGTGTCCTTGATTTTTCAATTGCAACAATAAGTTTGAAAGAAATTTTAGAATAGTGCATTTTGTAGTAGGGACACACACCCTTAAAGTGGTGTAGCATCTGCTGGCGTTCCTTAGAAGTAACACAAGTAGCAAATGAGCGGTTGTAAGAGAGGATTGTAAAAGAAAACGAATACAAATTCGTTATAGAACCGCAACTAATGAGTTTATTATAATGTTACATAACTCTTTTTTTGAAAGCAGTCATTGACATGGCTTCAAAAATATCTGATATGACTTAGTTAGTTAAAGCGCTGGCATTATATGCCATTTGTTTTGAACTGGGACCGCGTGGGTGAAAATTGATTTTAAATAATATAACAAAAAAATTATCAATAAATAGTAACAAATATTTGAAAACAAATTACATTATAAGAACTTCCCAATAGCACTGATTGAAATAGAAGAGCATTAGAGTACTCTTACAAATGTACTATAGAAGTCTATTTTTATACAACCTGTAAATCAACATCTTATTCACAGTATAATTTCTGTATAAGTTCTTTTATTGTTTAGTATATCCGTAATGTTGTAAATCTTACGATGGTACATTATAAGACTCAATTCGCAATTGTTATACAGACAATGCAAACTGCTCTATAAAGATATCGAAATGCTTTTATAACGAACCTACAAGGTTAGGTTAGGTTGCGAAGGCGTGTGCTGATACACCGTATCCGCACTTCCACTCGGAGACATCTATGTCCATTGTGACTGCATTCAAAAATGCCAAGAGGAGGCATACTAGTCCTTATTCTCGATTTCCGTAAACGTTGGAAGTACCATCCCTATTAAACCATTTGGTTTTCCGGATGCAAGTGAGAAGATCCAATAAATCCACCTTCGTTATCTCTGTCAAACTTGTGAAGAAGCGCGACCCCAAACATTGAAGTCGTTTCAACTGTAGTCTTGGACATTGACATAAAAAGTGATGAATCGACTCTATCTCTTCTTCATCATGGCAACTCCTGCATAGCCCGTTCAACGGAATACGCCAACGATAGCACAATGCCCGGTAATGACCCCCGTAAGCACCCTTACTGCAGGTTTGTTGAGCCCTAAGAGAACCTTCGTTCTCTTCATGTCTAACCTAGGCCATAAGGCCCTTGAAACTTCACAGTCGTCACGGTTAGTCTATAAGTTATTTGTCACTGCAATAGTGAATTCATCTATGTTCCTAAACAGTTCACATATCGGGATTTGTATTGAGGTATTTGCTTCGTTAATGTCCGTTTCAGAGCCCCTTCTGGCCATCTCGCCCGCTAATTCATTCTCTTCTATATTGCTATGTCCGGGAACCCAGCAAAGTGAAGACCTTGTGGGGTCCACTGTTCAGTAGTGAGGTACGACATTTCATTACCAACTTCGATTTAACTGTCTTGGATTCTCTTGCCTTAAGCGCCGTCTGACTATCCACAAAGATAGTGATATTCGAGGGTCGAATTGTACTACTTTGTATCAGCCTGGCCGCTTTCTCAATTGCATAGACTTCGGCCTGAAAGACGCTGCATGCGTCCGGCAGCCGATATGACTGTCTTGCTTGCAAGCCTTCCGAGAATACACCCTCTCCCGTGCCACCCTCCATCTTTGAGCCATCAGTGTAGATGGTAATGTCGGAAATACCTGTCACAGAGCCTGACTCCCAGTCTTCCCCGGTTGGATAGAGAGTTGGAAATCTAAAATCTATAGTAAAAGTCATGCAGTCTGTAGCCGTTTCTAAGTCAGCCGTAACTATCCTTTGACCCTTCCGTCTTATTTCGCTCAAAATTGTACAGTGTCCATAGTTGGCAGATTTCCACGTGTTGCACTCCCTTAGTCTGAGAGCACACTTGGCGGGACAACCCTGAATGAACACTTCTAGTGGTAAGAGGTACGAAACTACAAACCTACATACAAATATTTACTATATCTATCAATTATATTGGCTTTATTTTGGATGAGTTTTTTAAACATATTTTTTATAAATCTTTTGATCTTATAATAAAATGCTATAAGATACTTTTAGTGATATTTATTATATGCGTTAAGAGCGATCTCATAAATAGACGCAGAACATTCATGATGGATCAGGCTTTGGTGAACTATAATATCGAACTAAATGGAACAACTGCGTAATATATCACATTTATTCCTATATCACATGATCCTCTCATTTAGTTTCCACTGTATAAAATAATAACCCATAAAGCGGTCATATCAGGGAACACAAAATATATTTTCAACTATCCAAACTGGTGTGCGAACTTAGCACTTGATATTATCATCTGCCATCAAATGTTGGAGATCCGATCTTAAAACTGACGTCAACTAAAAACCAGTGAAGACAGTTAAAGGAGATTAATTGAAGAATCTCAGTTGCTAATAGGTGTTACTATGCACTCAGTAGGCACATGTGTAGTAGAGCCCTCTCTCGACCGACAAAACTGATACTCTACAAGACGCTCATCCCGCCCGTGCTGTTCTATGGTGCAGAAACATGGGTCGTGTCGCAGTCGCGCTTGGGGTGTTCGAGAGGAAAATTCTTCGTAAAATCTGCGGTCCTGTTCGTGTCGGCGACGACTACCGTATTCGTATGCACCACGCCTTGTACGAGCTCTACTCTGATATTGGCATAGTCGGACGCATCACTATACAACGTCTGCGCTGACGTGAACATGTCGTGTGTATGGACGAAGAATCTCCAGCGAGAAAGGTATTCGAAGCGGAAGCCGCTGCGCAACGACGTAGAGGACGACCAAGCATCTCATGGAAGGAGCAAGTCGAGGAAACCCAGACCACGCTTGGTATAACGGATTGGAGAAGACGCGCGCAAAGCAATGGCGCCTGGGGAGCGCTGTTAAGTTCGGCCGTAACCCGATAGCAGGTTGTTCGGACAGATTCTCTGATTAGGCTACATAAGTAAGTAATTAAGAAAGTTAAAGTCGGGTTACACCGACTTTGAGATACCCTTTACCCTAATAATAATAATTTCTAAAACCTCTCATACAAATAGAGTGGGCGTGTGAGTTAAATCATGGCACGATTAGATACATATAACATATTAATACACATTATATTTGGCGGCACGTTTTTCAAACTGATGAATTCTGTGTGTAGGTGGGAGTGGCGGCTGAAATGTTACGCCCGCTAAGATCATGAAGCTTCATAATATCCTTTTGCACCTTTTTAGCAAACCTTATTCAGAAATCCTCTAAAGATCTCTAGTCATAAATAAACAGAGAAGGTGGGCATGGAGTTAAAGTGAACCCGTTCATTTTTTGTCTGGCGTCGGGTTTCTTATAATGAAAGAAGGCGTGTCTTGTATCTGATCGCTAATTCCTGCATATCACTTTATAGTGTCAACATGCTTATTGAAAACTTAATTGCGTCCATGAATTTTCTGTAGGTCTTAAGTAATGAACATGTGTTATTAGTGGGCGTGGCAGTGAATATACACACACTTTGTAAAGAGTTTAGGTGTCTTCCACCATCAATTGTACCGAAGTTATAACCGTTTTTAAAAAGGTGTCTTCTGTTGCTTATATGGGAAGAAGGCGTGGTTTTTCTCCAAATTGATTCAAATAGCTGTTTGGTTTTGTCTTAAGGTCCAGACTATACTTTAGCAAAGCTTCATTAAGATATATCTAAAGGTGTGGAAAAAAGTTGGCCACAGACAAACTGCCCAACTGACTCAGAAGGCGATTCTGATAATATCACACACTAGGTCCCTTTTCTCGGAGAAGGTCACATATATATTTATTTATATATATGACCAAAAAATAGCCAGTGCTCCAATTGATTTGGGTCTAATGACTGCTATAGCAATGCTTTGAAAATCGTCCGCCATAACCCAGAGGGTTACGTCTATTTTAAACCCATCAAAAATGGCAATAGGAGCGGCACGACCCCAGACTTAGAAGCAACTTCTTTGGGTCGCAATAGGGGAGATAGCAAAGTGGTGCATTTACTATTCAAGGAAGTCGTATCCGTAATAAGGGAATTTTCCGTATATGTGGATAATCTGAAAGTATATACCTCCAACATCTGTCTAAAATACCCGACTAGTAAACGAGCTCATCCAAACAAATTAATTTAGGTTTATAGTTGATTTTATTTTGAGAACTAATAAAAATGCTACGAGTAGATTGTTGAACTCATCATAGGAACTCCCTGACACCATCCGTATTGGCAAAATGGATGCACCTACAAAAAACGTAAACAAAGGGAAGAAAATAACGATCAATAATCTCACTCCTTATAGCGCCACAGGTCGCTTAGGATTAGACCGTCGTTTATGCATGGAACTACAAGTATTTTCGAGTTTTCCGTCGGCCTAAACGTCGCAATTCGTGCGAAGCATTTGCTCGAACGCTATCAACATTATTTGGGACTAATTTGGATCCATGGTGGCCATGGTTAGATCTGAGAGTTTTGAGAGTTGCTGGTAGGAAAATCACGAAGGAAGATAATGCGCACCTAGTACAATAAGCCATGAAAAAGCGGATTATGCACTGTGATTATTGGAATAAAATTTAAAAAAATGAGGGTACTGGTAAATTTCCATTCCAATTGGATTCAGAAGTTCCCAAATAACACGTAATGTGTGGGGAAACCCCGATACTGGGCATTAGAACGTTATCAAAATATTCACGACGCTACATCCAAATGTAAGCCTACAGAGTCCTTGCAAAACCCAGACCACCACTAATGGAAAGCGGATGAAATGATGTATTATATTGTCACACAACATATTAAGTCTTCAGTATTGTGCAATAAGGATCAGAATCGTCTGAATTACTGGCGTTTGGTTTAGCAGAGTGGACAAAATTTACCGATCATTAATCGACCAGTGACATAATCCTCCCCAGATACTCGATTTAGTTGAATGGTCCAGTTCCCTGCTTATGATTTGTCGTTCTTATAAACTATTGTAAGCTGTATGAATCGTATTAGTATACTAATGACTTCGTTGATTCCATTTTTTATACTTATTCCATACGTCCAGGAAGGTGCAGAATTAACCAGGTCATTTTTTATGTACGATTTTAGTTTTGATTATATTTGCAGTTAAATTTTCTACTTTCGCTTTCGATTAATTTTCATACTAGTACACAAGAACCAAGTAAGAACAGCAAGGATATTAAAAACAAAAGCCAGGAAAATAACGACCTTCCTGCAGTATAACAACTTGGAAAAGGTTTGCTTATCAGATGTTGTTCACATTATAACTGCCACTATGACAATTTTGTGACCGAACAAAGTGACCGGGTTTTTCGCATCTCTATGCACATCACCATAAGTTGTGAGGGTTCGCCTCATATCCAACATATCACTGTTAATGCACATCAGGCCATCTGATCTGATATCTTGATATCCTTTGCCACGGGATCGTCATTGGAATAATAAAACTTAGAAACTTGCACTATTTTGAGATCACTGATAGTATTGTTGTTGTGTTGTTTGTAATTACTTTTCCATTATGAATTTGTAAATGCCGCTTAGAGTTAATCGCTGATTTGGTGCGCTGCTGATGGCCATCGCGATCAGAGCGATATATGAAAATGGCGGCTTTTCCGGTCGATGTGAGTTCTGCAAAAAGGACAGTGGCAACGACCACAATGGCGGCTGCATATCCAGCATGGGGTTTAAGTTTTGATAATAATACGCAACGGCACCAGCGGCATTCTTGGACTGGAGCATTATGGCGGCCGAAGAATTCGGAGCGCACAGGTATTCGGAATGCGAATGCGTAGCGACCACCGAATGGGCTATTTGAAAGTCTTCGAGCGATAAATTGGCGTAGTACGGCGAGAACGGTAACATTGTTTGGCTATAGACCAACGATAGTAGCACGGACACTGGGAGTTCGAACACCGAATGCAAAATTTTGTACGATTGTTTTGCTTTTGCGGCGAATGAGGTGAATGAATAACAATACTAATAACAATAATAATACTAATATAACAATAGCGTAGTCACGGCCGACGGACGCACACGTTCTAGTTCTGCCGCGACTGAGGTTTGGTACAACAATGAGAATGATTACAAACTAAAATGTATGGAAAAGAGTCGCAGTCATCACAAAAACACAGAAAGTTTCGTTTTAGTTACGGAAACTGATCAAAGATCACTAGTGAAACATTCAGCATTCAAGCCAAACGCTTCGAAGAGCGCGACAATGTAAACAAAACTCACACGTACGTGTGTCTATGCGGCTGGTACTCGTACGTATGCATACGTCTATAAATGTGTGTGTTTGTGCGAAGACGTTTGAGCAACATATCTCAGCGGATGCGCGTGTCTGCCGTTGTGGGATGAGCAGATTGTCTGTTGGAAGAGCATTTCCCATTACAATTTACTCGCGAAGGACATGCACGTACGGCGCAGTGTGGGAGTAGGGAAGAACGAAGCGCTCGATCGACCGATCAACAAATCGTGATGTTTTCTGTTTTGCCACTCGGAGCGGTGGTGCGTTCATACAATATTGTGTGTTTATTGAACAAATAATCGATCCACATCATACTCGTGTAGTATATTCAGAATGCGGAACGATTGCACTCGTACTCACACTTGCACTGCTCTGCTTCGCTCCGCTCACTCACTCGTCGCATGCCTCCTGATTGCCGACAATCGCCGAGTACTCTTCTGCAGGTGTGTATGTGTGTGTTATATGCATGTCACGCCGTTCGTTGGGTTGTGGAAGAGTCGTAAAAGTTTGAGTGACTTTCGTTCCGTGGAAAACGCACATGTAGGTACGAGTATCCCTAGAGCGTGGGTAAGTGAGGGGTGCTGGTGCGGCCAAACTTTTGTGAAATCTCTGTTCTTCATATTGATTTAATTATTTATTGTACTCGTATCTCTTCTGGCATTCGACTAATCGTAAGTAATCAAATTTTACCGACTTACAAGCACACTATTTCTTTATTTATTGTGAAAGTAGTGGGAAATAAGATTATATAAATACTATGTACGGGTTAATATACTCGTTCTTATGCCCATTTCTTTACTCGATTTTTGTCATTATGTTTCACTTAGTGTTAATACACTTCCTTTGAAGTGTTTCATTTCCATATTAACGGGGGATTTCCCACCAGAATATGAATGCAGGGGCCTAAGTGTGATCATAGTTCCGGTTAATCCTAAGTTTCCTCAGATGTTATCTGTTGAACTGCACTATTTCGTTGGCAACAAGTGGAAATTTATGGATATGTGCTGAACTATACCAGAAAGCTGAATTACTGCCAGGCATCATAAGAATTTGGGTTATTTCAACAACAAGAGAACCAATTAGGTACTTGGATTTTGCAAGGAATGCGGTAAAACCCTAACCGGCGGATTGACTAACACTTATCATACAATTCCCATCTGAATTATTCACGTGAAAATTGAACCAAGGAAAATAAATACCTAATCGCCAACTAATTAAGTCTAACAAACAGCTGAATAGGACTCATTCGTTACATGTCGGGGTCCATTTACGAGGAACACACCCATCCCGAGACACTTGTAGTGGCAAAATAGCAGATAAGATACTCCCATATACTCCCATATAGATATATTCTATATCTATAGCTAAAGTGCATGCTCGACCATTATGCATCTGTAATGAGTCTGAGGTTTTTCAATGCGGTTATTTCGATGGAAGCTTACGATTCTTCAGATGCTTAGATGAAGCTGAGGTTATCGCATACTCAGGGCTTCATTTGAACTTTCTTTTAAGTCTCCACATGAGTCTCCAAGGTGTATATCTGATCAAGATGTATTATATCGCCTACCTTAGGGATAGCTTCATTATTACGGTGAGATGGCGTGCAAATGCCTCTTCATATCCTTTCTGACAAAAGTAGTTATTATTACTGTGAATCCTGTTGTTGTTTAACTTCAGAATCTCAAGAGTAAAAAGTATGTTTTATCATCCTCGATTTAAATTTTATATGCCGTGTTTTATATAATATTCGGTGAACTTCATTAGTTGATCTGATCGGTGATATTCTTGCTGAGACTTTTCAAAGAAAGGAGTATTTCCCGGTGGTATCAACGAACATTTGTGTCGTGTTTAAAGCTTTTAGGAAAGAGATCAGCCAAAAAAACCGATTCAGCAACTGGGCGAGTAAATCAGTGATACTTGATTTGAAAAAAAATTGTAATATTTGTCCGAATATGAGGATATCACTAGAAACAGGGAAGATATTGGAAGCTCTCAAATCAGAAGAAACTGCAGTGAGCCTTGTTTTAAATATATTTGCCTTGGTAGATAAACTGAAATGAAGGCTCAGTTTGTACGTCCTCAAAATCCATTCTCTGGTACGTGTGAGTACAATGCAGCCAGCCGACTTTAAAGGTGCGATACTCCCAAGTTGCATTATGACTGAGTCCCGTGGAGCCCGGTGAACAAGTCAATGATATGTTTGTTTAAAAAAGTGTACTTGGTGCAGTGGATTCTCCGCTCGGTTGTAGCTCTTAAGTGCTTCGAAGCAAATAAATCATAAATGTGTGTCGGCCGGCCTACTCAGCGGTCTGAATTCGTTTGAAGATTGGGACGGATAGTTGGGGTTGGTGGCAACCGAGAACTGTAAATATTTTGAAATATAAAATTCGTGCATATAAACAAATAAAGCGTAATAAAAACTCTGCTTTTCTTTAGATATTTCTTACTTATAATTTGGTTCTTTGTTTGTTTTATATTATCTTTTCTTTTTTTCTTGTGGGTGATAATTTTATTATTCGTAGTATAAATGAAAACAGCAGGGGATGTTTGCGATTTGAGCACAGATACAGCAGCAGCGCAAATTTTAAATTTTTTTCTGGTCTCATATAAGTACCGACAACTGGATCCACATAACGAGAATTTCTGTATATACACCATGCTAATTGATACTGTGCAATATTTTAGTATATTTAGAATATATATAAAGTGTATATTATGTATTAGTCGTCAAATTATAGAGAGCAATTTGAGGAACTCTGGAACAATGTTCACTTTGAACAAAACCATTCAACGGCTGCAATACACGCAGTATCATCTACGATCTAGTTCCATACTAAAGTGGTACTTGTCTTGTTACTGACAAGTGAACACCGCAACACTTGCTTGAAATAGTAACAAGAAAATTTATTAGCGAAATTTGCTGCCCAACTTACGAGAATGAGCGAGTAATATTATATGTCTGGCCCGCCCTCTGTGGTCTAGTGGTAAGCATGCTAGACTCACACCCCGAGGGTCGCAGGTTCAAATCCTGCCACGGGCTTGGTCTCCAAAATGCCTCTTTCTATAAAATCCTTTTCTCTTCGAGTCGAAGCTAGTGTGTAGCTAGTTTCATTCCCCCAACACCTTGCACCTGTAATTAATTAATGTAAGATATAATAAAAATAATAGTATTACATGTCTGGGAACTTTACTGATTATACCATAGGCGTATTCGATTCGTATCTTGTATTGAGCTCGTATCGAGCTGTGGGAATAAAACAGCAAACGAGTAAGTGGTATACTTGGCAGCACTATTCAGCACTTGGCAGCACTATTTCAAAGAGAGCACTTGGAAATCCCCGGGAAATTTTCATGGGTAATTTTTAATCTCGTTGGTTTTTAAGAAATTTTCAATTTGGAAGCACTTTCCATCGAGGATAGAAAAACTCGCTCGTTTCATTCGAGTATAATTTACTCGATAACTTTTTCCATACAAAAGGCTGTCCTATCCTCGGTAGAGTGACGAATCGAATTCGCCGAATGACAATCAGTGGAACGAATATTGTGGGTAAGAAATTTCAGTGGAACGAATATTTAATGAAAACATCCTAGGCAAAATGCTGAGAACACACAGGCGGCTGAAGAACTCCATTGAGGAAGACGGCGATTTTATAAGACTGAAGGCGCGAAAGAAGGCGAGAAGAAGCTAGGATCCAACGAATGCTATTATTCAGAGCAGATGGTTGTACTGGGTACTATACAACTGATAATGACATCGATTTTACAGGACTGAAGGTCCGAAGGAAGGCGAGCAGAGCCTAGGATCCAACGAATAATAGCAGCAGAGCGAATGATATGTACTGGGCACTATACGACTGATAATGATTAACGACAGAAGCCCTGTTCGATTCGTCAGCAGCCTCAACTCGCTAATTGTCGTTAACGAGTATTTCGAACTTTTAACAGGGTTACAAAAACAAATAGCGGAATTGTTGTTTTCAACGAGTTGGAATGGATTCGCTGTTACGACTTAACGAGTCCGATATTTATGGTTTGTGCCTAGAATACGACTTTTTCCTATAAAATGATCAATATTGGCGTAACACTTGTTGCCAGTAATGCCAGTTCTAGTCAGCAGAGGTTTTTTTGGCGTGTAGATTAAGAAGATAATGCCCTCGAAGACATCACAGCATAGCTCTGAAGTTACTTTGATGCAGATGTTGTAAAATTGCTTAAGTCCTCGGGAAGATTTTTGAATGAGTTACTAATTTCTAGATGGATATTGTAAGCTGAACATTGTGCAGTGTATCTGATTGGTAAGTTAAGTGGTTCTATCGATTATTAGTAGAATTTGTTGGTTGAGAATCTACATCAAGTAGAGCAATAAAATAAGCGGCTCTGGTAGAGGTTAAGTTAGATTTATTGTGGAATTACTAATCCTCCACGTAAATCTTACAGATGGATAATAAATATTTTTTTCTTTGGTTATCAAAGGGCTTATGGTAGGTAGGTAAGGCGGCCACCCGAAAAGGGCGCACTTAGGTCAACATTGACCCTGTGTGATACCGCATGAGACAACAGGTCCCATCCCTTTCAAAGGTCCAGCCAATTGGAGCCTTTAATGAAGCAGTTGATGGAGCTAATCTTTTTTTTTTTGAGATATCTCCCAAGGAGTCTAGAAAGTAGTCGCCAAGGAAAGTGCGCCTCCTTCTGGACAGCGCTGGACACGTACACAACAGATGAGCAATGGACTCTTCCTCCTCCTCGTCCATGCAACTCCTGCAGAAGTCGTTAGAGGCGATCCCCAGCCTACACCCGTGTGTGCCTAGAGTCTAGTGTCCCGTTAGGCCGCTAATCACGGAACCTATGGTTTGTCTATTTAGAGCCAGTAGATCCTTAGACATAGGGCTTATAGTGAGGAAAATTTGCAAAAATATGTGGTATTTCCACATTTGGAATAGAAGGGTACAAAGTAGTTGTTACAATTAATAAGTACACAATATTCAGGAAGACAGATGTTGTTAGTTTGGAATTTCACAAATTGGTTCACAGCATCAGAGGTCCAGTTACCATTTTAAGAGTGGGTCATAACTGTATTTAATAGCCAGCTAATTCTCTAAGAAGTTCTTACATATATGGCCTCAAATAAATCTTCATCAATCAATTGGATTTTGGGGTTAATTAAGATACAATTCATATTATAGAGAAGGGCGTTGGGTTGTACAAATAAGTTGTGTTGAGCTTGGGCACTGAAATCTCTTACATGTGAATATATGAAAGTCTATTGATATTGCTAAGGAAGTGATGAAAAGGGGGAACTAAAGTATAGAAAATTCAGTTCTTCATCTTCTCTCCCTACTTAGTGCTCCAATATCAGCTGCTAAAAATGAGTTCACCAGGCTAAATCGGCTTGGAGCTGCCACCTGATCTACTGCTAAAGTAACTTTGAATGTGCAATCTCAGTTTTCGAGCATCTGAAAATGACTTTATATACTGAGAGCTGCAAACGAATGATTTGATTATTTTAGGATTCTCGATAATTAAAAATCTGATTCCGAAAATATGCCATCTGATTTAGGATCTTGGTATTCCTAAATCATTCTTGGTATTGAATATTAGGGACTAGTTTTGTTGGGATTTCAACGCATCGGGAAGCTGACATTGCTCACCTGAAACCCCCAATTGCTATATGGAGACCACACTCGGCTATAGTGAAGTCTTCGAATAGCTTACATATGAAAGATTCCAACATTAAAGTGGGATGTCGTATATATTTATAGTCGGGAGCGCTTTCTCCAATTACAGAATTTAAAAATCTAGAAAGACTTTAACTATGAAAGGGAATGAATGTAGTCATGGCATCGTCACGTGTTTATAAATGGTCATTATGACATTCATAAATCGAGTTGCTTTTTCACAGTATAAAACTAGGCCTTTCTCTTTAACACAGAATTAGTAAATGGATTCCAGGTATACGGATTCTTAGGCTTTTACCTCTCATTTTCATCTATTCATCAAAATTGGAAGACGGTAGTACAGGAGCAGGCATAATGGGTCCATTGTTCCAACAAGCGCTTCTTATGGGTAAGACTCTCACAATATTTCAAGCAGAAGTCTTTGCCATCGAAGTGTGCATCTCTATAAGCTTATAAGCCTATATACTACATTATGTCAGATAGCCAGGCTGCCCTTAAGGCACTGGGATACATCCCGAATGCCTGATCAGTGTCATAAAATCGCGAATGAACGATATGCAATCGAAGCAGTGGTTGTGGCTTCCTAAGTCACATGCGTACGCTGTTCAAGGCGCGGCTTCCAATAACTTGATCTCTGATTTGTTAGTGATGATAGGCTGTGAGCCTTTCGTCAAAGAGCGGCATGAGAAGATATCGATGGGTATTCTCTGCTCGGCGTTTAACAAGATGGATCGATGTTAGCTTCAATGAACTTCACATGGATTAACTGCATGCCCGTGAATGTTCTTAAACTGTTTGTGAATCGATGGTAGCTGCCCAAGCAAATAAACCATTATCATAGCAGACTGAAGCACACAAAATTAGCTAAAATTGTTACACTTTGTTGGTTGCCTGGACAAGAAGGCCACGCTGGGAATGAAAGGGCGGACTGCCTCGCGAAAAGGGTGGCGCTCCGTCCACTCATTGGCTCTGAACTTTTCTGCGGCGTAGCTTCGTGCCACTCTGCAGACCTACTTGGGAAATGGGAAGAAACTCAGATAGCTACTCAATGGCCAAAGACAGGCGAAGAGATTTCTTACCTCAACCAGAAGTATCTCGAAAAGGATACTGAACCGCGAAAGTCTTACGACTCTAGTGGGGTATCTGACTCTAGAGGGGTATCTTACCTTATCTCTCGCATAAGACAATGCAAGTCTAGGTCAGGTAAGCTTAAAGAAGCGTGCTTTGGCTTGGTAAGCAGTGCTCTCAACTCTTTGTCTTCCTTATAATGTTGCAGCAAAGAGAAATGACTACGTATATGTATATAGTAAATTCTTTTTGGTTACAGTCTTCCACAACACTATCTGGACCGCTTATAGTCCCCGTTGAAACCGGTCTGAAGTGTTGCAAATTCATAAGTAAATTAAATATTAAACAAAAAGTCCGAAATTTCCAATAAAAAATGGTCGTAAATTATTTCTGCTACTAAAATCCCCGGGAAAATATTCGCAATTATTATCCACTTAATTTGAAAGAACAGTCGCCGCAAAATCTTTATTTTAATTGCGCGGCCGCAGATGGTGCCATAAATAAATAAATGCTCTTGTAGTAAATATTTAAAAATTCGCTTCGATGGCGTCACAAACAAGATTGGACTGGCCCCAACCTGGCCTGGACTGAACTTGCGGGCCCTGCAACCGTCAGTCAGTGGGCGACGAAGTCGAAGTCCGTCCGATCTTGGCGCGGGAAATTGCAATGGAGCATCGCTCTATGGGAATGTTAACGCTTGGCACGCAGAAAGAACGATTGTGCTGCTTCTTTCATCTCGGAATTTTAATCGCCCGCGAAAACATAAAACAATTTTAAATTTATATACGAGTGCACATGTATACATACGTACATATGTGTGAGCGCGCGCGCACACACACACACACACACACACACACACACACACACACAAACACACACACAATTTCATGGAACTCTGTACGCGTGTATCGGTCTGGCCTTAGATTGGTTGGTTGGCTGGTTGGCGCTAGCGCTGGCGTATCCATTCGTGTTGGCGCGATCGTTGCCATTTAAAAGCACACCCACCCGTAGCGAAAACACCAGAGGCGGATTCACTTCTCTACTGATGGGGGACGTGCGAAAGTTTCCATTTATTTTCTTTTTTGTGAACATTTTTGGGCACATCAAAATATGTGTTGTGAAAATTTGTTCTGTACTTGGCCCATAAAACTGGTGATTCCAACGATTGGTCAAGAATTATCGATCCCACAAATATTTCTGTCAATCAATACATTGGTGAATAAAACCGGCCGTTCAATCAATTGAAATGTTAAACCAATTTTTATCGAAAAAGCTTGTTATAGGAATATTCTCCTCACCTGCTGTATCGACCTGAAGTAAAACATGGTTTTCGTATAACCTGCGTACTTCAGGATGGGTTCCTAATTTCGCACCAAGAACGTGTTCAACCCGTGAGTATCTAGTGACAAATTTGGCGAGAGGAGACCCTTAATGGTGTGCTTGCTTTTAGGTAGTGATATTATTCTACTATATCTTATTATACGAGTATATGTTATATATCTTATTATTACATTCTACATATGACTTAGTATATATGCTATTTGTTTATTATACTTATGAATTATGGCATTTGTTTACTTTGTAATAATGAAAAATAGTTCATATTTGCTTATTTTTATATTATTTCAATATATTTGTTCTGCACCTTGAACTCGTAGGAGAGACAATAGGTCAACTATCATAATGTAAACAAGACTTCTTCAATACGAGGTGATTTGAAAAACTGTTTAAGTATGTGAGCTCCGGGGACTATTATCCCAGAACCAGAACTCCATTAATGGTCAATTGTACTTACGTAATAGACTAAAAGAAATTTTGTTCTTTGACCTTCAACAGGAAGAATACCCAATGAATAAAACTCACTCGGAAGTCAATTGTCAAAATGAGAGTTGACTGTTTAAATTTTCCCAAATTTGTTATATTCAATAAAAATACAGAGCTGACTAAAACTCTCCTGCATTCATTCAAATTGGAAGACGGTAGTACAGGAGCAGGCATAATGCGTACATTGTTCCAACAAGCACTCTCACAATATTTCAAGCGGAAGTCTTTGCCTTCGAAGCATGAATCCGAGAATGTCTTCGTAGAAGACTAAACGGCCAGCTTATATACATTATGTCAGATAGCCAAGCAGCCCTCAAGGCACTGAGATCATACTACTATAAGTCCAGATTGCCTGAAGAATGTCATTAAATCCTGAATGAACTAGGCAAAAACGACAAAGTCACACTTTGAAGGACACACACTGGGAATGAAAGGGCGGACTGCCTCGCGAAAAGGGTGGCGCTCCGTCCACTCATGAACCTTCCTGCGGCATGGCTTGTGTAATGTTGAGGAGAGGGTTTGAGCCCGAGAAACACCTTCGTGTGTCCGCCTCTGCCAAAGTCACACACAGTCAGATGTGTAGATAGCTTTGTGTGGAAAATGCTGCCGCCATTGGGCGGGCGTTTGCTGTCAATAGTTTCCATTGTGGAAATTCATTCCGTGGCGACGATTTGTTTACTTGGGACGAGATCGGTGTCGTGATTGGGCAGAGATTTTTTTGTTTGTTTTTTGTTTGTTTTTTTATTATTATTTTTTTGGTATAAAAATCGCTAACAGCAGCGCCTTCTTCTCTGAATGGATTGTAACGCCTCCCTTCCTCCCTCTATTGCAAAGAAAATGTTTACTTGAAGTGAGCAACTTCTACGACTTCCACGGTCTGTTGCAGTAATTTCATTTCGATACCGTGGGCATGGCATGTAAGCGGGCGCCACCATCTCTCAGGTTATCAGTTTCTAGTGAATTGTGAACGCCCTTGGTGAGCCCTCCTATAATGGTATTGTTTTTATGATGTAGGATGCCACATGTGTGCGAGTATATTTCGGAAATTTATGGCGTCAGTTAACAATTATCATGTGTCTCATATCTGCGCTGAGAATTGTCCTGCCGTCGAAAATATCCGCTCTCGATATATTAGATTCGAGTATGAATGTAATATAATTGAATTTTTCGCCTCTTAAATGTCGTAAAAAAAGTCAAACTGAATTTTTACGACTTTTCTTTTCAAAATCAATATTTTGGAAAAATTATCTAAAAAAAAAAACATTATTATTATGCACCCATCAGCACCAGAAACGGCAGCACTACGCATGGTTTTGCTTCAGGGAACGACTGTCGCAGCGATGGAACAGCGTTCGATATCTGTCGCATAAACAAATAAACTTGAGTACTTTGGAAATTCGTCGGAACGTAAGTCTAAACAATTTAAAAAACATTCCCAAAACAATGTCGTAAAATAGGGCTTGTCGATTTTACGACCTTTCTTCTTGTTACTTTTTCAATAACGGCAACAGCGGTGGCAGCAGCCACAACCAGAGCCACCACAGCACAAACAGAATTCACACACACACACACACTCAACCACTTATATGTATATATATATGCATATGTATATATTTATATATGTATGTTTGTACAGGGTAAACAATTTACATACAGTTATAACCATATCTGCCTGGCGGTAGGTAAATGAATTTTTAACTGTGTCTCTCACAATGTGTACCAATTGAATTATTTGAAGTAATTGAGGAGTACAAAACAAAAAACAACAACAACAACAACAGCAACAAGGAAATAAAATAAAGTAAATGAAAGAAAACCATCCTAAAAAGTCGTAAACGCTTTCCAACCGCAACGGTTTGCAGAACATTTACAGAATATTTACATTTATTGAAATGCAGCGTCTGTTCCATACATCCAGCCAGCCAGCCAGCCAGCCAGCCAGCCAGCCATCCAGCCAGCCATCCAGCCATCCAGCCAGCCAGCCATCTAGCCAGCCAGTCAGCCAGCCAGCCAGCCATCCATCCATCCATCCATTCATCGAACAATGGCAAAAGTACTTCCAGATGAAAGACCCATACGCACACACGCACCCACACGCATCTCTGCAAAGCTGTATCTTCTTCGAGTACTCATATCTATCCGTGCATCAGACGGTTGGTTGGTTGCCAGCGCATGTGTTCTCGCTGCCTCGGCATAATTTCAGTTTTACGACTTTTCTTTCGGGCATCGCAACACAATAGGATGTCCTCTGCGCTACTGTTTACTAGACACTGGAGCTTATTTTTAAACAGACCCAAATAATTACTCAGGGATCAGGGAAGATCGCTCATAAAATGCACACTCATCAGAAATGCGCACACACTCAGGTCATGGATGATGGGCTCTGTGCATATCTGGGCGTTCAGAGAATGCAATCAAAAGAAATAACCATAAACCAAAATAAAATCAGAATTAAATTATGCATTGATTAAAGATGAAATACATGCTGACTCCTTAAAATGCAATCAACTGAAAGGAGAGAGAGAACAACACAAGATTGAAACAATAGAATTAGGAAGGGGTGGGAAAGCCTAGTAGCACTACACGTGCCATTGTCGCTCCATTAGTTGGTGTTGGTAGTGCAAGCGATTACGGAAGTTTTGTTGGGTATTTAATAACTATTCCTGATCTATGAATAAAGTCGCGTTGGAATCGTTTTCTCTGATCATACTTCCTTTATGCCTTAGGTTAGGCTAGTTTAGCGTGGCAGCCGGTCTAAGGACCAGCTCACTCAGACCACCATGGGTCCATTTGTGATACCACCGCGCAACAACGCACCTCCGATTCACTCGTCGAACCATTTCGAAGCCCTAATGGAGCGCAGGATTTGTTTGACCTTTGCGCCAGACACCTCTGTAAGAGAGCTGAAAGCGTATTTGCCCAAAGAGCTCGCTCTGCTTTTAGCCAGAGCGGGACAACTACAGAAGAGATGTCCTTTATGCCCTACAGTAATTGATATTGAAGAAAGAGGGTTTGTAGTGAGGTTTGTTGAAAGAGTTTTCGGTGCGGCAAGAGAATACTAATTATTTATATCTCAAAAGAAGTTATTAATTCTACGTTCTGGAAGTTAAGTGCTGTCATTTGATACAATAATTTAAAAGTATCAAAATTAGTGGGCGTAAATTCTGGTTAAGGGCGCTTATGTTCTTGATATTCATGTTCAAACACTCTTAATTAGCTGAAACTGTGGAAGAGACATATTTTTCTCCTGAAATCGATATTCTTCGCAAAATTTTTCCTCCACTTTGTCGCAGTGACTTCGTGATGATTGTTCAGTTATTGTGTTACCTTAATCAATCCCTTTATTACGGTCTTACGGTTTGTTACGGTGGACTCATAACACCTGTATTTGAATCCTCTTTGTAGCTGAACCAGCAGTTATTTACCTCCGCTTGACTGTAGTTCAGACTGTTGGATCAACGTTTTAGTCATAGTTAGATTAGGTAGGAGTGGCCGCCTAGCTTGCCAAAAGCACACTTGACCAGTTATAATGGCCCATTGTGATACCACGGTGTGGCGCCGTTCAAGCACTGACTAAAAAGTTCCCTTACTTGGGATGGTGACAGTCAGCGCAAGGACAGCACCAGGAAAGGCACGACTCTCCCGTCATGTTGCAGGAAACCATCCTGATACTTTGGTGAACCTGGCTATGTCCCTAATATTAATGGATGACAGCTCTGTCAGGCTTGTAAGAAATGGGGCACCAAAGGTGTGAATTCTTCTTCTGCTCAAGGATGGGCAGTGGCATAAGAGGTGGAAAACCGTCTCCTCCTCGTCTTCGCAGCCACAGCCTCGGCAAAAATCGTTTGAGGGTAGGCCCAGTCATTCTGCGTGCTGTCCCATTATGCAGTGGCCGGTCAAAACCGACACAGTTGTCGACAGTGATACGCGATCAAGTCGAAGAAGTTGATTGGTTCTGTTTTTGTCCATTCTTGCCCAACTGAGTCTAGCCGTGTGGCAGGATTCCTCGTTAGCCCAGGATTTGTAGGCGTCATAGTACATCGATAGAAACTTGTGTACTCCTTGAGAAAGATTCCAAATTGCTTGGCATGTTTTCGTCCGCACATCATTCATTTTTGCCGATAAGGGTTTATTTGGCATAACTTTTATTCATAAATATCTTCTAAAACCCTGTAAACCATTGAGTATTAATACCTTCAAAGACCCTGCCAACTTAAATCCTACCACTTTTTATCATACATATTTAAAAGAAAATGATGTTTTGACCGACACTTCAACATCTCACTTCCACCTCTAGCTCCAATTTGGATAGTCTTTAAATTCATACGTAGATGGCAGTCGTTGGCCAACATCGATGACACTTTGCAGTACCCTCATACTAGGTATATTCACTTGGTTTATTATGAGCATGCTTTAGAGGACTCAGAAGGATTAAACAATGGTTAGTGTCGAAGGTAACCCACTTAGAATCATTGCAGCTGGTAACAGAGTTACTAAGTGAAGCAAATCTGGAGCAGGAACTGCCCTTTTAAACTGTGTCAATTTTGGCATTATTTTTACCCGCCAGGACCATTGAATAAAATTTGAAGTTTTCCCAATAATTAATAAAGGTCCAAGGTGCATTTCAAGAGCAACGGAGGCCGGCTTCCGCCATCTACTGGTAGACATGTTAGTCTCACAGTTTGGAATTGCGAGTTGAATCGTTTTCTCTTCGAGTTGAAGGTTTCAGTTCCTAGTACTCATTTCTCCAAACTTATTAACTTAAATAATAATAATAACAACAACAGAGCACCATAAATATATACAATTTTAATGGTGTTGCTATATGTGTCTAATCTGTTGAACACTTTCGTTAGGGGAACTCCAGCTTAACAACCATTACAGATTCACCCATGGCTAAAAATGATTATCAGATAGACGCCTGGTAGAGCGTTCCTCAAAGAGAATAATTTTGTGTCTACAATTGTGCCAAATCAAAACTTAACAAATGCAGGAAGTTCAAAGGTCCAATACAACATAAGTCACCACTTCGTAAAGATAATGGCACTTGGACTAAAAGCGATGATGAAAAATGCACTGCCTTCGCACGTCACCTGAGTAATGTCTTCTGTCCAAATCCCCCCATTATACCGTTTGAACCTCTTGAAATACCGAGTAGTGGAAACAGTGAGCGCCTGAAAACTTCAAGGAAGGAGGTAAACAACATCATTAAAGACTAAAATCTTAAAAAAGCACCAGGAATGGATGAGATATCAGCAAACATGATAAAAGAATTACCTAATATATCTCACTTGTATCCTTGGATTACCTGTATTACCTTGTATTTCACTTAGTCACAGTATTCAACGCTATTTTCGCTGGGCACTATCCTCAATGCTGGAAGATTTCGAAAATAATAATGATCCCGAAGCCAGCAAAAGGATGTTACACAGGTTTGTTCCTATAGACCCATTAGTCTACTAACCTTATCTAAAATCTTCAAAAAATAGTTCATCGGCAGGTCTTCCAGTGTTTAAATAAAAACAATGTAATTGCCAAATACCAGTTCGGCTTCCGTGAAAAGCATGGAACGATAGAGCAAGTGCATCGCATAGTCAGAGTTATGTGCTCAGCATTCGAACAAAAGAAATACTGCTCTGCTGCATTCCTTGACATTGCGCAAGCCTTTGATAAGGTGTGGCACAAAGGGGTCATATATAAACTTAAAGAAATTCTTCCAGAAACTATTCGAAACCTTCATTAAAAGCAGAAAATTCATGGTAAGCCGAGGTGACGACTCTACATCCGACTACTTTGATATCCAAGCAGGAGTCCCTCAAAGCAGTGTGCTTGGACCACTACTGTATTTGCTTTTCACAGCTGACATGCCCACTTCCGATCACACGGCTATATTCACATTTTCCGATGATACCGCCACACTGAGCACAAACTGCTCCCATCTTGAATCCTCGCAATGGCTTCAGAGCCACTTATTGTCAGTTGAACAGTGGATTAACAAATGGAGAATAAAGGTCAACGAAGCTAAATGTGCACACCTAGCATTTGCCTTAAGGAAGGACACGTGCCCCCCTATACGCAACAATGGTCAAAACATTCCACAACGCTCTGACATAAAGTACTTGGGAATCTACTTAGACAGACGATTAACCTGGACTAAACACTTTGACTCAAAGTGTGCTCAGATCAAATTGGAACTCCACACCTTGACTGGCTACTCAATAGGCACTCAATCCTTGCCTTAGAATATAAGGTACTAATTTATACTAGTGTCATTAAGCCTGTTTGGACATATGGGATTCAATTGTGGGCACAGCGTGTCCGTCAAACAGGGAGAAACTCCAACGTCTCCAATCGACAATTTTGAGAATGATCACCGGTGCTCCATGGTACTTGAGGAACATAAACATCCACCGTGACCTGAATATACCCACGATTAAAAATGAACTGGTGAACACTGGTGAATTGGAAAATCACCCGAACTGCTTGGCGAGGAGCCTACTAAAGCTTCCCTCTACAAGACGCCTCAAAAGGATATATACCTTAGACCTGATTTAATGACGTCTTATTGCATGCTGTGAAAACACCAAATATTCGATGCAGTGGCTGAGGATATTACCTAGATATGTAAATGTAGTCTTGTAATCTTAGAAAAATTACTCTTAGTTTCTTTACAAAGAAAGATTCGGTAAATAAATAGACGTAAAAAAAACAAATGCAATTCCGTGCGATCTGATTGAATTTCTTAGGTTTCATGCATTCCTGACCCTAGGAACTCATAACTCTCCCTGAGGTTTTTATCTGGTAATTATTTTGCTACGATTTTATCAGCTTTTTGGCTTGCATTACTTACTTTTTCTATAATTCCTAGGCATCCCCAGGTTGCAGGGTGAATTTTTCTCTAGGTACCAAGTCTACAAAATAAAAACTAAACGAATCCCATGGCAGACAAAAGTTGCCGCTCAGTGTATTTATTACCATAAAACTCGCACTTGGTTACTCGTACATATTCTTTCAAGGTTCAGCTTCAAGAATTATCCCGCCGATAAAGACTGGGGGCGATAGCGTCGAAGTAAGCTTGTCAGTTTGCGTTATGTGACATGTTGCCCTACACTTCAATCCATTGTCTTTTAGCTTCGTTGGACTCAGCTGCTGGTACTCAATCCTTTAAAAGCGTGGCATACACTGGTAAATAATTGTGGCAGTAATATTCCCCACTTCAAATATCTGTTTACTGGAGAGGACACTCGAGCTTGTTGTGGCATCCCTTAAACAAGTACTCGTATGCGGCACAAACTGCGCCGGCTAATGCGTGAGTAAACAAAATGTTGGAGTATCATAAATACACACACATACACTAACTGGCGCACATATAAATCGACGCACATTTCATCTAAAATACTGCATTAAAAGCCGCATGTAAACTGCTGTGACACAATGAGGACCTCTAATTAGGCAGAAGCAACATGGATGCGGTTAAAAGTGCAGTTTGGCACTACAGCCAACCAAACAGTGCCACCGCTGTGCTGACGACTGTACACGTCAGGTTTGGCAGCACCAACAGTGTAGATTCTTTTTCCAAGTGCAGGTGGAAAACTGCAACGCACTCCTGTAACCACCCTTCGCAGCTCTGCGAGGAAAATCGTTCCGTATAATTACGGAGAGCAAGGTGCAATAACTGCTCGGACGAAGCTTTTCTCATGTGGATACATGAATGGCTTGGCTCCTTTTACACGAGTACGTCTAACTTTTTATTTTGTGAGGCGAACCGAGCTGAACGCTTTCCTGGACTTACCTGAGCAGCACCTTCCTCTTAGAAGCGTAGGTGCGGAGCACGTTAAAACGAATTATTGTAATAATATGCTTCTCAAGAAAGTTTCCTCTCAGAGTGTCGGACACTTATGAGTACAAATATTCATAACACTTGCTCGGTATTTTCGAGCCCAGAGCTACATTTGAAATCCTGAGTAATTTCTCTCTTTGAAATTCTGTCTATGGAAATGTGAGGGTAAACATTCCAGATTATCATATTCCTTCTACTACTTTTCCTCCACTTTAGTTTCCAACTTGACTTCTGGCATTATTCTTAATCGAAGATTCCAATGAAGTGAAGCTAGAATGCTTTCGATAATCGCTGGTGCAGTGGTTTTCCCCTCTATCCATGACTTCTCTATGAGAGTGCACATCGACAGCAAAGCATTGGACCCTAAGGCTGCATCAGGTGATGTGATTGGAAACTATAAGCTCGATTTTTCAACTGTATTTTAACCTTGATCTAATTGTGAGAAATCTGAAGAGCTGGAAATTGTGGATTGGGAATGTCAATCCACAAAAATCGCCACTTGTGCGAGTACACCTGGAGTCTTCCGATTTGCAGCCATGTTTTCGTTATTATTGGTTTTTAGAAGCAATTGGTGTAGGAGTGGGGATATTTCTGACGACTCCTACTATGACTTGAAACCTTTTGTACTCCCTATACTCACAGATCTGCTGTGGTGTTGCTATTCTTACTCATCGCGAAGACAGTGATTAAAGTAAGAACGAAATGTAACAAATCTGGGAGTCATTTCGAGGTAGCCAGACTTTTGCGAGGAAATCCTTGGGATAGCTACGAGTATCCTCAGGTTTTTATGTATTTGGTGGTGCGTAATAGTCATGACGCAATCACACCTGACTTGGAGCAAAAAGTAATTATGTCTAGAGGAAATTTTTCTCACATGATTACTTAGGTAGTGCACAATACTTACCCAGTTGTTATTGGGTCCAAAGCTAGAACATGATTTCCAAGAGATGCGACTACGAGTATCTGTGTCTGTAGCGGACATTCTGTTTGTAGGAATGTAGGTTTCTTCATACCTAGACTCAGAATCTAGCCACAACATCACTTTGCAGTCTTTCACATAGCGTATTTTGTCCATTCTCAAAACCCACAGAATATCCTGTTACTCCTCTCAGGTTCTTTCTGTCGAGTTGTACTTAGAATTACAAATGCTGTAAAATCAGTCTTGCTGAGCTATTTTCCAATGTAATCATAAAAGTTGCATGGCTTATATCCGTTAAATTGCTCACCTCTTTCTCTAATCCTGATTATGTTTGTTCCACTTGGTAAGAAACAAACAACAGAAACAAATAAACATGGGCAGCACAACAGACCGACTTCACAGCCGTTAATGAGCGAACACGCCGCGGAGCACGCAACAAGCCATTGGGGTGCGCTGTTTCACCTCCTTCGCTACGTTGCCGCTCAAGTGACAAAAGTAGCGAAGGAGGTGGCACGCAGCGTTTTAGAGTTCATAATGCTAATGTCCGCCTCGCATACCGCACCGTGCAGTGTCAAAATTCACATAAATTACGGTTAACAAATTTTGTGGCTGACACTTAAGCGTTTAATTACCGCCAAAGGGCACGTTTTAGCGACATGTAAATACAGGTAATTTGGGCAATTTAATATCAACGACGTGTGTCGTCAATGTTTGTCATAATCGTTATTACTCGTGCCTCGGATAATGCACAGCGAAATCTATTTCCAGTGCCGCAACTGATCCGAACCGATCACGCAGAATGTGCGCAGCCAAATTGGTGGGACGCTGCTCACACCCCAATCAATTAAACATTTTGCTGTACGACTGCTAAAAATAGCCTGGGAACGATCTTCCTCTGGCTTAGGGTGTGATTGACGGGTTCTAGTGCGCAGTGATCGTGTCTGTTAGTAAAACACTTTGCAGCACCCATCCACACTCCCTTGCACACACACACTCTCGCACACACTAACTCTCACACATACACACACATGTGCCTCTGGGCATTGCGATGCAAATGCATTTTTGAGTGGATTATTCTCGCTGGTGTGATGATCGGCGACGATTTGTTTATATTTGGCGTTGTTTTAGTCACATTTTCCATGTTGTTGATTCGTTTTGGTTTTATCGATCCAACTAAAATCGATCAAGCGATACATCGATCCAAATACGAGTATTTCCCTTTGCTGACGGACAGCAGCGTGTCAACATGTTTGTGTCTTTTTCTAACTACCCGCATGTAATTTAGCAGCCAGAACTTTTCAGCAGGAGTGGGCAAACTACTTCAAAGACTGCAGTAATATTGTAGAAGGTGTGCTTCTAAATATAATGATACGATATGGATCATATCAACAGTTTGCGGATAGTGCAAGATCGACAAGTGTGGTTATGGTCCATGTAAACTCGAAATTTCCGACGTTGTTTTGCACAAACAACAGCTGGCGTAGGGGGTATACATGGGAGAGACCATAACACACATCGACACAGGTATGGTATAAGCTTGTGGTGTGTTCCTCATCAGTTCTACCACGATCTGAGTGGGTCTATACTTTCACTTGCTTCTTCTGTGAGTCTAGAAATATGAGCACGTCAGTCTTTTGAATAGCTCTCAAATCTGTCAGTACTTTCTATGGAACCATGTTGTGTCCCTTCTTATTAAGTATGTGGTGGCATTCGTCTCTGAATCACATGTATTAACAGCAAGGTTTCTCATCGACGCAGAATTTCCAGGATTGTTCGGCGTTGTTTCCTTAATTTAAGCACAACTTTTTTGAGCAGAAATGATTGTGAGTCCTTTGCATAACTAACATCAATTTGATTGGAATCATTCTGCATTGTTATGTGTTTTATGTATGATATATTCATCTTTCTGGTAGCAAAACTTATCGAATGGTTTATATGTCGTTGACTAAATGTTTGTGTGAAGATTACTTTCATTGATATTTATCTTAAATCGGTATTACAATTTCTTTTTGAATCGGAGTTGGAGACATGGCGCCGTACTATGATTCCGCTTTCGCTAGTTCGACACTGTTTTAAACCCTTAATCGCATGTTTCTGTGACTGAGTTGGTGGTACATTTCCTTGACAATTTTTTATTAACTATCAATGTTTTCTTCCTTAAAGTCACACACGGAACCACAAGGATGCATCTTTCATTATAATTCGATATACATCGAAAATGCTCATAGTTTCAGAGATTTCAGTCAGTGCCGTCCTGGAGCATTTCCGAAAGCCCACCAACATTTTATCGAAATCTCTGAGTCACTTGTGCCACAAATTGGCTGAGTGTTGAGGCCTTTCTGGATACACACTTGTGTATAGTTGCCAATGAGATTTCAGCTGTGCTTGTGAACTTTGTGTGAATGCATAGCGGTTTGCCCACACCTGCTGATACACTCGCTTAGCAATATCCATTAAGCATCCCTTGTTTATAGTGTGTGACTTTTTGGTGTTGTTGATTTTGTGTGTCACACACTGCAGTGGGTTTAACTTTTCAGTACTTTGTCGGAATTATGATGATGGTGCTGATAACAAGCGCGGTGTCAACACTGACGATGACTGAACCAACATCTCTGTATGACAGAGATTTCAAAACATAACAACACGGATTGCCAGTTTGCTCATTCACCTGGCATTGAGTTGTAGATCTGAGTCATATATGAAACTTGTTCCGGAAGAAAGTAGTAGCATTTACAAGTCCACTGTGAACAAATTTGTTCTGGAAAAGAAGCCACATTTTTACGGTGCTCTGAAATTGATGTGATCCCAGTGCAATGCTTTGTGACCAAAAATTTTGTTGCGAAAAAGTCGATAAAATTGTTATATACAAATGTTGGTTGAAAATGGGCGTGTCCGTTGAAATAATTTTCTGGGTTCTTGAGTTAATTTTTTTCACAGAAAATATGTTTAAGAAATTTGATGTATTTACTGTTCACCTATTGAATAATTTGAAGCCCCATCTGGCAAATTAATATAGATTAGATAGATAGACAGATATGCGAGGGCGGATTGATATTGAAGCTACCTAAGTAGGAAAAAAACATTTTTTTTTTCAAAAACCATTTATTCCTCGACATAGTCTCCTTTTACTTCGACACACTTAGTAAGACGATATTCCAACTTGTTTATACCATCTGAATAATACGATTTCGGGAACCCCTCAAAATACGCGTTAGTTTCGGTAATCACTTCTTCGTTTGAGGTGAATCTTTTTCCTGCGAGCCATTTTTTCAAGTTTGGAAACAGGAAAAAGTCACTAGGAGCTAAATCTGGACTATAAGGTGGATGATTAACCAATTCGAAGTGTATTTCACGTAATTTTAGCATCGTATCTAATGCTGTGTGAACCGGTGCGTTATCTTGAAGAAAGAGCATTTTTTTCTTCTTTAAATGTGGTCGTTTTTCCTTGATTGCATCAATCAATTGATCCAATAATGCACGATAATACTTTCCTGTGATTGTGGATCCTTTTGTCAAGATAATCGATGAGCAATATTCCGTGTGCATCCCAAAATACAGTGGCCATAACCTTGCCAGCCGATTTCACTGCCTTCGCCTTCTTCGGAGCACTTCCACCAGCTTCCACCCATTGTTTCGATTGATTTTTGGTTTCAGGTGTGTAGTGGTGGACCCACTTTTCTTCAACAGTTATTAATCGACGCCAAAAATCAACAGGATTACGCTTTATCATGTCCAAACACCGCTGTGAAGTGGTCTGTCGAACTCGTTTTTGTTCGACACTGAGCAAACGCGGCGCCCATCTTGCCGATAGCTTTTTCATAGGCAAATGTTCATGCAAAATGTTGAACACACGTTCATATGCTATGTTTACCATTTCAACAATCTCACGCAACTTGACTCGGCGATCATTCATAACGATATCGAGGATTTTCTTGATATTTACTTCAGTAACCACCTCTTTTGGCCTTCCTGTTGATGGTATTGTTGCAGTGCTTGTTCTGCCGCGTTTAAATTCAGCAATCCAATATTTTACCACGTAATCTGACGGAGCAGACTCACCGTAATGTTTATCGAGCTTTTCTTTTGTCTCTTTTGCCGTTTTCCCTTTCAAATAATAGTGTTTAATCCCTGCACGAAATTAGCTTTTTTCCATTTTTCAAGAAACACAAAAGTTGCTTACTTCAAACGACTACAACAAATAAACTAATCGAGGAATTTGGGTGAAATTTTAACAGCTGACGTTTGACAGATCGCAATTTCTAAAAAAAAAGTTTTTGTGTTTGTGCTGCCATCTAGCGCTAGGTAGCTTCAATATCAATCCGCCCTCGTATTTAAGGGTGTTATACACTGCGACCTGAAAGATCTATTGTGATGCCCCTATTTATTTGAAAGATGAGGATAGTCTCATCTATAGATCTTCTGTCAGGTTAATTTTCGACAGGAATTCATATATTTTGGAGGAATCAAGATGAGGGATCTTGCTCATATCTAAGATATATTCTCCAAAACAATGTGCCAATGGTCCGCAGTCTGTGATCAGGTGCAGTGAGGTTTCGTCACTTTCTTCACAGAATCGACAGGTGGCATCTGAACATATATAATATAGATTATGTTCTTTATATTTCTTGGTTTTGCAGTTATGATCTTTAAAAGAAACAAGAATATTATTTCAAACCTTCTCTCCTGCTTCGACCTATTCTAGACTCCAAAAGTTTCGTCACATAATATCCTAAGTACGAGAATATTAGTCTAAATAGTACAAGAACCAAGAAGTGCAGACTTATGAGAGATACCCAACAGATTTACGAGAGATACCCAATTATACCTAGAAATGATTAGAAATTTATTGTGATGATTACTGCTTTTGAATAATATTCCCAGCCGCTTCTTCGGGGAGCCGGTCTATAATATGGCTATAAAATGATTGGGGATTCTTTGACTAACTACAAAACTTATGTATCGAAATAAAAAGTAGCCTTTTTTATTAAATAAGTTGAAAAAGTTGGTCTTGCAAATCTTACCTCAATTTTGCAAGCAGAAATGTTTATCTCCAATCTGTGCCCCAACAAAATTTGTGTGTTTGAGCTTTCAATGCGTCCTTTCAGCGGTAAATTTTCACTCCTGGACATAAGGCCTCGATACTGTAACATACCATTATTGGGGTCGAGCCCATCTATGGAGTCAGCAGATCTAGGAATTCTCACTTAATGAAGCGTTCTACAACATGAACAGATTTTGTTATACCTCCAAAATTATGACTTCCATTGAGTAATCTCTTTCTAAATTTTACCCTAGAACTTTGTCATTGACATAAACCGGAGTAACCTGAAAGCTGTGCCAAAATGTATGGTAGAAGAGTGTATCCACGTCTACTCAGATCGCATGCCTGTGAGATAAATATGTGTCAGAAATCAATCTACTGATTCCGCAATGACGATTATTGGAGCTCTATTTCCATGAAGACATGCACTACGATGTACAAGGTATAATGCCTTGGAATTATTACCGTTGTAGCTTTTTAGCAATCCCCCAGTGGACATTATTGAATTTTAAAAATCCGGCCATAAATTATCATGGCAATCCATTGTGTCTGTGCTCTGACAATCTCTTTACATCGCACTTGTTCATACAGTCGAGACCACCATCTTCTTGAATGACACCTCTTACTAAGACTATTCCAATTATGCTGTGCAGTTCAATATACATTGATATGTCTCTAATCTGAACGATTCCAGCAAACATTTGATATGTATGCTTATTTTTCCGAGCATTTAGAGTATCTCATGGTTGGTGCGAACCGATTGTAGTTTTCTTCTCTGAAGTTTTTCAAGGATTCCTTTCTGTTAATTGCATTTGCAGAAAAGTTTTTAGCGCTAATGCAAAAGTAATTAGTGGACATTGTATGGGAGGGGTGGGTTTTTGGGGGTGGTATTGAAAAATGCTGGGGTTTAGGGGAGAGTAACAGGAGCCAGATACATAAGTAGTTTCGCTGACTAACGAAGGATGGGAAGGAAAATTGTTTTTAATTCTTATAATTTTACTGGAGCGAGCACAGCAAAGTGACTGATTCACAAAACCGAATGACCTTCAGCTTTAGGACCAGTGCACTGCCATTACGTGGATGGATTATTGCATGCCGTAAGTGCTTCCATGACAGATATGCTCGTAATATCGATTATTTATAACAAACAGGAAACAGTTGAACGAATTTATTACAAATTAAAATGGCTCAAATGGCAGTAATGAAAAATCAATACACCCTCAACCCTCCCGTACACAAAGAAGAATACATCAAGCAGCTTAGCATAGTTGGAATTTCGCTACTTGAGGAATGCCATGTCGCACCATTTCACAGTACTCTGTACAATGGAAATAGACAAATAAATAGGCGACATAATTCTCAACAGACCGCAATCAAGTGGCAACACATGCCAGACAAATGTGATCCCAAAAATCCGGGTGGGGTGTGGTAGACTCTCTAAAGTCCAGAAAATTGCATAAAAGTAACTAAATATATTTCAGCTGCGGTTGGAAAATATTATTTGAAAACAATGTACTACAGTCTAAAATAGCATAGAATGAGAAGAGGTCTTCATATCTCATACACATTATTTAGTTAACCAGGATCTACTGGATTCATTGGGATTTGGAGTGACTAAAACTACTCTTATATCGTATCTTCAGATACTCAACTTCTCTTCCTCCGGAGCTAGTTCAGTACACCATCTGGCATATATTTTTGTTAATTTGGTTTACACCCAGTCGCACATCCAGAAACAACTCCTGTTGTTCGCCTGATGAAATCTGTAATGGGCTCACACTCAGAAACTGCCATTGTAGGAACGCTGTTAACCTTTCGCAATATAGCGAACTGGAATATAGCAATTTCATCAAACCGCTTTCCACGAAGTCATTCCATATACATATACTCGTATGCATTTTGAGTATGGAAACAGAATACTGTGCCACAGTGAACTTATTGCATTGGTAGCCCGAAAAATCAGTCTCCATTGGGAGAGTAGTATATGAGTATCGAGTTCTTTCCGTGCAGAACTTTTGCAATTTTTCAAATCGAAATATTCAAAAAGTCATCAGGCAGCGCCGGCATCTCTCCACTTAAAGGAAACGAGCCACTTTGCTACTTACTACAGATTCTCATTGTTGTTACTGCTTCTTGATACTCCTAGTATAGAAATAAGTGGAAAGAACTTGATGGTCTACACTGTTGAGCAGCGGTTCCGCTATGATGGTTCGCAGACCCCAGGGGGTGGTTTTTGTACAGATCTGTGCTTGAATGGCTCTCTCCTATATATTCGCATGCACATCCATATATACGTGTATGTATGGTTGCTACTTTCGCTGGATAAAAGGCGAAAGTCAAGAGCATGACCCAGCAGGAAAAAGGAAACCACACGAAGACAAAGTACTTTGATGGCCCTATCGAATCATTCTGCACGTGTGAGTAATTTGAGGGAAGGAACAGAAATGTTCGTTATTAATAAAATTTACCTTATTTGTTAATTAAGAAAAGTTAATATAAATAATAATAACTAAATTTGTAATTTTCACGTTCAACATTTCAGATATAGGGTGAGATTAGAATATCAGAATTGATGATAGTATAAAATTATAATTTTAAGTTAAGAATTTAGGTGATAGCCACTCAGCTATTCAGGAACTCATCTCTCACCAGGTGACATCGAAACTGGGGATGGAGTGTCTTGATAAGCTGAACGTCCGTGGAAATTTCTGGTAACGAAATGGCAGACAAACTTGCCAGGAAGGGAGCAGCCTCTCCGCTTGTATGCCCGGAATCGTTTTGTGGTTTAGAAAAGGGTAACTTCTCCTCATTCATTGAGAAAGTAAAAGACAAATAAGAAGACTATACTGGGACAGGGGTTATCACAATCAAAATCGCTTATCACAATCAAAATCGCTTATAGGGACCTATAACCTAAGACATTTCAAAGATTATATGGAACTAAATAAAAACAATTTAAGAATCATTACAGGAATACTGACAGGGCACTGTAAGCTGAACAAGGCTGAGATTTTACCTTAATGGGGTTTGCAGGCTCTGCAGGGAAGAAGATGAGACCGCGAAACATGTGCTGGGATCATGCCCAGCACTAATGCACAAATGAAAGAAACATTTGGGTACTCAGCTAATACCGAATGAAGAAATAAGATTCAGCAAAATAGGCTTAATACTAAAATTTATCGAGGAAACTGGACGCTGAGAAACACTCTGAATCCACAAAGAGGGCACAATATATCTCTAAGGTCGGTCCTGCCAACTAGATTTTCAGCACACTCCGTGGAACGACATATTTTTGTTACTGTTCGGGAGAGCTGCTTCAAATTATATACAGGCTTTACTTCTAGCTTACCTTTCATACAGTTGTTATCTGGAGATTGTGAGGTTCAGTCCATTGTGATGACGCCATTTAGGTCCTCCCACTCGCAGCAGAGACGACTCCGATGTGTTGGTCATTGTCTTCTTGTAGAACCATATGTTCATTATTGGATCCAAACATCTCCTTGGCCGATTTCAGAAGGCCACGTTTGTATAATTTCACCATTAATTCTGCATTCAAACTTCACATGAATGGGAGCAAAGTCCCAAAACTGCGTTCTCAGACGCATCCCCAGACATTAAATTTTACCTGGTGTATAAATTGTTTATTGCTGCTAAACTAGGCATGCTTCACCGGAACACGTGCCCAAAACGATTAATCGGTAAACACCATATTCGACCAATCCCGAATGCTGTTGTCATTTGTCCAGGTCCTTTGGTTTTTTATGTGGTCTACCCAAAGCAATGGCTTCGAGGTTGTAGAGGGAAATTTGACATTTCCCTCGTGGAACCACTGCCTGATTGTGTTGTGACCAATGTTAATTCCTTTTTTGAAAAGTTTCTCCTTGGCTTCCAACAGTCGCAGAATGGGAGTCTGCTCAAAGTGCTTCAAAATCGCTTTATCCTGCCAGCTGGATGTTTTTCACCTATTTCTTAACGAAGTATTCCGACTTTTTAACTGTTTTCGCTACAACGGCATACGAAATTTTTGGTCCTTTATACGGCATCATACCGCTTAGCATATATGGAACTCATTTCGCAGAACGTCCTCTCTTAATAAAGTTGCGAGCAATACCATAGAGTAATATAGAGAGATAATTTGTTCAATCCAATAACAACTCTATTGCAATACTGAGCTCAGAGAACACAGAGAAACGAAAGTCTTTTTCGCTGCCAGCGTCTGTAGCGGACACACCACGATTCTGAGTGGGTTCACCACGATTTTCAGTGGATTCGTGTACAATGTCCGTCTGCTTTAATTCGCTGCTTTGCCGTTTGACATTTAATTTTCTTTACTCTGTATACTCTGGACACCACGATTTTGAGTGGATTTACCACGATTCTGAGTGGGCTCAACACGATTTTCAGTGGATTCGTGTACAACGTCCCTCTGCTTTATTTCGCTGCTGTGCCGTTTGACATTTAATTTTCTTTACTCTGTGTACTCTGGACACCACGATTTTGAGTGGATTCACCACGATTTTGAGTGGGTTCAACACGATTTTCAGTGGATTCGTGTACAATGTCCGTCTGCTTTAATTCGCTGCTTTGCCGTTTGACATTTAATTTTCTTTACTCTGTATACTCTGGACACCACGATTTTGAGTGGATTTACCACGATTCTGAGTGGGCTCAACACGATTTTCAGTGGATTCGTGTACAACGTCCCTCTGCTTTATTTCGCTGCTGTGCCGTTTGACATTTAATTTTCTTTACTCTGTGTACTCTGGACACCACGATTTTGAGTGGATTCACCACGATTTTGAGTGGGTTCAACACGATTTTCAGTGGATTCGTGTACAACGTCCGTCTGCTTTATTTCGCTGCTTTGCCGTTTGACATTTAATTTTCTTTACTCTGTATACTCTGGACACCACGATTTTGAGTGGATTTACCACGATTCTGAGTGGGCTCAACACGATTTTCAGTGGATTCGTGTACAATGTCCGTCTGCTTTAATTCGCTGCTTTGCCGTTTGACATTTAATTTTCTTTACTCTGTATACTCTGGACACCACGATTTTGAGTGGATTTACCACGATTCTGAGTGGGCTCAACACGATTTTCAGTGGATTCGTGTACAACGTCCCTCTGCTTTATTTCGCTGCTGTGCCGTTTGACATTTAATTTTCTTTACTCTGTGTACTCTGGACACCACGATTTTGAGTGGATTCACCACGATTTTGAGTGGGTTCAACACGATTTTCAGTGGATTCGTGTACAACGTCCGTCTGCTTTATTTCGCTGCTTTGCCGTTTGACGTTTAAGTTTCTTTACTCTGTGTACTCTGGACACCACGATTTTGAGTGGATTCACCACGATTTTGAGTGGGTTCAACACGATTTTCAGTGGATTCGTGTACAACGTCCGTCTGCTTTATTTCGCTGCTTTGCCGTTTGACGTTTAAGTTGCTTTTCTCTGTGTTCTCTGACTGAGCTGATATGACATTGGCGTCGTTGACATGGAAACACATAATCGCAGTGTGCGAAAGAGATAATTATATTTGCACTTTAACTATGAACTATAGTCGTTTCTCTCTTTTGTTGAATGGAGGGTACAAATACACTTGTTCACAATAGAAATCACACCCCGAATTACATAATGAGTAACACGATCACATAAGAGTGATGCCAATATCACATGATTACGTGCTGGGTTAAACGTACACGGCTGAGAGGATCGATCCCAGGCTTGACCGCTCAGTGCTGAGCTGTTGGTATTGAACACATCTGGAAATTAGTTACTCGTATAGAACTGTTGTACTCCCATTCACTGCTGGGTACCATGCTAATTCTAAGTGTGTTGCTGACGTTGGGACGGAAAGTATAAAAGCGTGAATTCAGCCGAACTTGTTTAAACTCATTAAAACTGCGCGTGTACTCGCTTGCTCGTAAATGCGCCAAATTTGTGAAATTATGGAGAGCTCGTGCATGTGGAACAACAACAAAAGAGGCTTTTGGAGACATCTCTATGTAAATTTATCTGCTACAGTAGAATAAAAATTTTAGTGCCTACATATATATGGCATTATATTAGTTTTGTGTGTATTGAGTGTGAATAATTTTACCCCCATTTGCACATCCCCTGTTATAAAAGATTTGTCTACCAAATTTCACATATTTTGGTACTATGAAGCCGAATATTTATTCATGACTAATTCGCTGTTCACTTGCAGGAATCCACGAGATTTTTTATAGTATTATCCAGAAGATTGGACCTGATTAGCTGGAATGTCCGGACCTAAAGTATACGTGGCTAGTATTAAGTGCTCCTGTAAGTATAGCGTGAGTATTTTAAGTGCTCCTGTAAGTATAGCGTGGGTATTCTAGTATTTTCTTTTTGGCAGAATGTGTGATGTCCATTGTGGACCACCACTTTCAACAAGGATTTTGGACTTAGCAGTAGGATGCAAATAAAGCGGCCTAGCTCAGCATGCGGCATGAGAGCGATTGATTATTTCAGCCCTATAACCCGGTTGCATGGCGTGGGTGATAATTATAAAAAAATAGCTATAGTACGCCAAATCAGATTAGAATTGAGGGTGAATGTGGAAGTTGCTGCTGGTGCAATCGATGCTCATGGATGAACAAGTTTCTCGTGGCTCTGACGGGCGGGGGCAGGGGGTGCGGGTTACTGGCAGCTGACCTTTGAACAATGCTCGTTAGTGGCATTGAGTGTACTCGTAACTGCTTTATACTCATTATTTGCTCTTACCCAGACAGCCAATGCTCTGGATACTGATGGTGCTGGTGCCATGTCATACTGAAAGCAGCGACGGAGGAGGCACCGAGTAGGAGCAACCTTTTCCAATCAGCACTGCACACGAACTGGCTGCCTTTGCCCGTCCCTAGCCACTCATACCCGTACAGTTGCAATTTGTGATTTCTGATTTTTTGGTGAACTGCCAAAAATTGATTTTTGGCACCGAAAATTGCTATGTGGATAAAGTGGATGATGTTCCAGCAGTCGGCGCTGCGTTGGATAGTGGCGCACGTACTGGTTGTAGGTTTTTGTGGTCGTTTTTACTAAATTTCTTGATGCACATCCAGCTCCCAAGGCTAACTGGTGTTAAGGGTGTTTGCTCTTTCGCATCAACAACACTTCAGAACATGGCTTTCGATTCCTCTCCACTGTTGTTTACCAGATTCCGCTTCTTTTTCTGCTTTATGTATGCGAGAAAGGGCTAAATTTGTTGCTTCTGTTTTTGTCGTTGTCGATGTTGTTCTCCTCATTTCGGTCGTTGTTGTTGTTATTGTTGCTGCTCTTTCACCAAAGTAAAGTATATTAGTGCCAGTTTAGTTCTCTGGTAATAAAATTAACATGTTTCTTCTGGTGGAATCACTTAAAATCCCACAAGCTCACAAACCCTGAAACAAATTTATTCATGTACGAGTATTATTATTTGTCCATGCCCCCTGCGCTATACGAGGATGGGTGTGCACACACATTTTTATGGTACAACTATTCCGAACAACCTCACGGAAGTGTAGCGGATTTGCACATACTTACTCGTATATAATATATATGTATATACGAGTATATATAGGTTGTGTACATGTATATTTTTGATCAGCATCACTGAATTGGTTTTTTGATGAAGCGATGACTTCTCTTTATTGGAGGCGAACATATTTTCACATTGTTGGAACTAGTTTATGAGCACGATGGAAGATGGTGCACACGACTCAGAGAGAAACAGAGAGATAGATAGATATAGAGGAGTGAGAGGGTCGATAACTGTTCCAGGGTTGGAAATTTTCCAAATAATTGTAACTTTCCGATTCAGGTTAACTGCGTTAATTCAATTTTGAATCATATAAAATTTTGATTGAAATATTCAAAGAAACACGGGATAATCACATTTAACCAAAAGGAAAAGCATTTTGACAGTTGTAGCAAGTCTCACAGTGAGGGCACTTCTTCTCCCGTATTAACACACCATATTCATAGATGCGAGTTCGGTGTACCACAGACGACTGCAATATTTTGGGTGGTCTCAAACTCATCCACAGTGTTTCTGAAATCCGGAAATTAACTTGCAGTTGGTTGTAATTGTTGTTGTTGCTTCGGTGTCAACGCCAGTTATTGTTGATTTTATTTCTCTTATTGTTGATTTTATTTCTGTTATTGAGTCCTTCACTTTCAGTTCTAAGACTATGGGTCAACTATAAGAAGTCTTGTTGGGGCAGTGGAACCTGTTTTGCTTTGCAGAGACTTAAGTGAGGGACAGAATTGATATATTATAAAAATATGATTCTCTCAGATTCACAGTTGATTTTTTAATATAAAAATAGTTTTTGTTCTTCAATCAAGTCACCCATTTAAAGCTGCCCGCTAGCAATATAGGCTCCGCTGTGCAAAATAGACTTCTTGTAGGCTGTACTTTCTTTGCCTGAAGATGTTGCTTCTCTCTTCCACACAGCACTAACTATGAACCATAGGTGTTGTTATCTCTCTCTATTATACATGATTCTAAAGTATAGCTATCTCTTTCATACTAACGGTCGCAATTTCACAATGTATATCCATCCGATAACATCATATAATGATAACATGGAATTATGTGAAAAGTGAACAATAGCTTCAAAAAGGGTTGCTTGAATCGATGAAGAGAGTACAGTTGTGACTTGGTTGCTGCAGTGATGAGGGAATATATAAGTGAAACAACTATTTCTGAAGTGAGTGTGACACTAATAAAAATAAGTTTACCTTGGCTCAATCCAGGGACTCGATTTAGTAGGGTGTCCAGAAAGCAAACTCGAATATTCAACCGTTTCAAACTTGACATTGATTATCTCACTCACAAATTTTCCTTTCTGTGTAATATACACGAGTAGGCAGGTGGGTAGGAGTGGCCGCCCAGTTTGCCAAAAGCACACTTGAGCACTCATAATGGCCCATTGTGATACCACGGGGTACTTCCATCTGAATTTAGCTAATTATTGACAAACGTAAATAATGAATTGTCGAAGAGTTCTGGGTCTGGATTATTGCCTGCGACCAAATTTGCACACCGCTGCATTATTTTTACTTATGTAAATATATACAAATGGAGAAGAGCTCCCGTTACGTTAGAGGGATAATCTATAATGGGATAGCATAATTTTTCGTCACACCCAACTTTTTGAGTATTGAGGATGGTGTTTAAATCATTAAACCTTTAGACAACCATTTAAGTGACCTATCAGAGCTGTGATGACGTTGATGTTGCAATCGCTCTAAACATTAAACGATCAATTTAAATAGTTAAAGGGAGGTTTTGAGTGCGGTCATCCTATCAAATAGCTCAAATCCTTGAACCAAAGTCAAACTCATGAAACGAGTCGAAATGGCGCACGGGTATGTAATACCAGCAAAATGGTTGGACATCATTCATGTTGCATGATGAGTGACGTCTGGCGGTTATATGGCTCTGCATACTCACACACACACACACACAATCCCACACATACACTGGCGCACACAACAAGTATTGCAGTGATGGCTTTCGAGCTTAATGGATTCAGCGGCCAATGAATGTGTCCATTTTGTGAACTGTCCACTAGAACAGTTGCCGCTGTCGCTGTTGTCACTGCAATATACTCGACCTTAATGAATTATATGGATGTTTGTGATATCGACAGGCGTGACAGCAATTAAGTGTTGATGCATGAAAAATTACCGAGGCGTGCGCTCCATGAAGTTGCTGTGCCGTATCTGATTGATTGTACGCTAAAAAGTCGCTAACGGAGCAGAGTCCTGCACTTAGCCGAGCACATTGTGGTTGGCAAAATCAAAGCAAAACTGAGGTTAATTTCCGCCATACTATATTATTTGTACACCCTACGCGTTGTGCTAGTAAGTAGCAGTCGAGTATGTTTGATAATGATCGCATCTATCTCCGCAGCTACTATAGTAGTCATATGTAATACTTTCGCTGAGTATCTATGACAAAGAATCCATTTATAACCACAACCTCCCTTCTTACTCCGTTGAATAAAATCAACAATTTTGTGTGATTCTTACTCAGCTTAGTCCGCATCTGCCCCAAAGTTTGACAAGAATCATATGCACCCTTCTTGGATTGGTGAGTGGCACATATTTCCTATGAAGCCCAGTTGAAATCTGGAAATCCATATCGAAATTATATCATCGTACGAGTGTTTGTAAACAAATTTCACTGCTTAGCTAACTGCCAATGATTAGTCCAGTGAATGATGTGCAAAGTTTTTTCCAGACACTTTTTGGTTTATTCTCAAACTGAAGTGGTATCACTGATTTAGTGTCAGTGCTCAGTGTGTGCTCATTTAAGCCTTTTGTAGTGTCTGTGTCTGTTTGACCTTCGTCCTCAGTTGCTTACGTGTCTTCAGGTGTAGGGTCTATCCTTGTGGGTACGAACCGCCTACAGTTTGTAACTTGGTGTCAGGCAAACGGAGCTAGGAGAGGCGGCATACTTCGCACATATTTAGAGAAACACGCGGTTGTGAATATGTGTCGATGTTATTTTCATTGACAGTAAACAATTGACACGTCAATGCTTCTGCTGCAGATACCCGCAATGTGCACCATCATTTTCCATTTTTTCTCATTAGAAATTCGTATTCGAGGAAGGTGTCTCCTGCCAAAATTTGTGAAGTCGAAATAGAACGAATGTGTTGGCAATGATGTCTCTTCCTTGAGCGAGTACTGGCTACACTTGCTTGTACGTGTGTGTGTTTGTGTGTGTTGTTGGATGTGTGTGTATGTGTGTATTGAAGTGTGTATGTTTACCTGCCAAATCTGGTTTGCCTTCAGTGCCTGCAGCAAGCCGCAGGGAAGACGCCAAACTGTCTGACAAGTTTCTTGTTGCCCATGCATCGCCCCGCTCCACATGCGAATTATGCTGCTGCTTGCCTTCAAGTGGCTCTTGATTTCCTCACGTGTTGTGCTACGCTCCGCTTTGCAGGAATACACACGCTTCTGAGTATGTTTACACATCGAAATTGTTCATAAATTCAATTGTGTTTAAATGCATAGTTTACGGCGTACTCCACGGCGTTCGTCGTTCCTTGAAGTGCGCCGCTCTACCATAAACATAAACACAAGCGCAGCACGAGTCAACTACGAGTACTTAAACGCTTGCCCTATATACGAGTACTCCAGTGCACATATTACGATTACTTACTCCTTCATTGTTTTTGTTGTTCTTGTTTCCATAACGTGCTCGCTGCGCCCACTGGAAATGCGGTTTTCCCCAATGCCACAGCGGGCCTTGATGTTTGGTCCATGGGTTGATGAATTGTGTAAAGTCTCGTTCAATTATGTGTGCTCTACCCACCCTACACTACGCTTTTCCGTGAATACAGGTACGTACATAGCCATAGCCATGTACCCGGATATACGGTGTATTTTGTCCCAGTCTCTTGGTAAGTGCATATAGGGATGCTCCTGTCTCTCTGTCCCTATAGGCCCAGCATTCTTTCAGCACCTTCAGACTCAATCACAATGAATGATGCAACTGTGTACAAATATTCTACAGAGCTTTATTCCCTTTGGACTTTAATGCCCAAGCATTATTAAAATAAGCGAGAACTAGATAAAGGGTAGTTCCATAGAAGATATTATAATGAGCAGATTCCTATGTTATTCGCCGAGACACTAAATACGATGCCGTTAGAGTCAAGCCCTACCACCGCGTCAAGGTAAAGGTACGTGGAGGAAGAGTCATAGTGGGTCATCTATCATTTCTAAGAAATTGAGTTCAGTACAGAAATATCGGTGTCAACCCATTCATTTCAACGCGAGTTGAGCCGAAATCTAGTTCTGATCATTTTTAGCAAATGGTAATACTGGATAAGAGAGGAGCAGTCAGCTGATGACAAGGAGGGCTTCATATATAGGGTAAAAAACTGGAGAGAGCTCGAATCTACGTCCCCATTTCCAAACTGTGTCCAGTTAGTTACCAAAAAATGTGTAAACCTCCGCACTTGTTTTATTCCAGGTTCTAAAAACACCAATTATGCAAGTAGAGAAGCTATTAAATCGCCATTGTCTCAGTTGAGCATTATTAGGGGAATGATCCACTCTGTCACCAGGAACAATTGTGACTATTAATTACTTTAATGAAAGTTGACGAAAGCAGTGATGGTGGATGCAGGGAGTGGGTTATTTATATATGTTTGAGTGTATGACAATTCGAGTAACTATCAGCGAGAGACATCTGAGCCCTACAACAAGCCCCGGCAATACAGACAAACTTTTCAACATTATTTTGCCGTATCTCAAGGCTAATCCGGCCTATCCTCAGCAAGAAGCGAACGCTTCAGCTACTTCAACTCGGACGCGAGTCCATCAGCACTACGGTTTCAGTGCTGATGGGGCATTGTGTTATGTGGAGGCATGCGGCTTGGCTGGGTTTGCCCTTTAATGACTACTGCCGTGGGTGTGGTGCTGAGAAGGAAGAAGAAACAGTGCTACACCTTGAGTGCCAGTGTCCATCCTTAGCCAGACGAAGTATGCCCAGCTTCCGAGCTTCTTTCTTAACCAGCTTGACAGAGCTCGCAACCTGCAATATTAGGGACGTAGCCAAATTTGTCAAATTGTCAGGTTGGTTCTCCCCCTACTTCGTAATCGGGGGAGTACTGCATGGGGGCTATTTATGATCTGCACTTCCATTTTATGACCACCTATAGAAAATGTCTGCTGGGCGATACTAAATTGCATTTGTATGTGGTCAGCCTCTATGAATTGCATGTATAAATATTCGGGCATTATTCCAGGGTGTAGGGATCATCATAGTCGAGGTAAATAGCTTTCACTTTTTCTTACTTGCTATTTTTTATTATTATTTTTAAAATTTTTCAAGTTTCGTTTGTAATTTTCGTTTGCTTTGAACTCTGCCGCCGAACCATTCTTTTGTTGAGCTTTATTCTCTAATTTTATTTCTCTAATTTTAGTCGGATGCATTTTTACGCGCCCCCCCTGTGGGAGGAAACTTTGTGTGGGTACTGTTCATGTCTGTAAGTCCCTCATAGTTGTTCATAATCTTAATTTCTGGTGGTGGTGTCTGGCTGGCCATTCGGTCTTTTCGGTGGTACTAGCGCTGTAGAGATGCTGAAATGTCATGCGACTGCTTTGAGATCTTGTGGGGAACGATGAACAACGTGAGGCACATTTCTTAGTCGGTATTTAGCTGTGGTCATCTCTAATGCTTGAGGACGCGAAATTAAAAGGGTGGAGGTCAGAGAAGGGTGGTCCTTCTTTAAAGGAAGTAGGAATGTTTATAGTCGGCCGATTAAACACAAATATACCGATCAATTACAAACATACTACATTTACTACATTTACAATGGGGTATGGAAGGTGGGGTGAATTTATAGCCTAAGCTCGTATGGGTGTTAAGGCTCGACTTCATATAAAATCTTTGTTTGGTTCCTGAGATGGCATAAGACCAAAAATATAACAACTTATCTAAATGTTGAAACTCATTTCCTCTTAATATCCCTTTTGGTTTTTGGGATGTGCTCATTATTAGCAAAGACAGGCAGGCGTATATGACTAAATCAAGTCATGAAGTGTTACTGATCAATAAATTATATCTATATATATATTACCTGCATTACCGTGGTATCACAATGGGCCATTATGTGTGCTCAAGTGTGCTTTTGGCAAACTTTGCGGCCACTCCTACCTACATAACTACCTGCTGTGCCGCTTTTCGGGCCATTATGTGTTTAAGCCACTGTCATTTAAGAAGCCAACTAATGAAGCTGTGACTCTCACCAGTAAGCACGTGTAGATTCTGCACGGGGACAGAAGAAACGCAAGAGCATCTTCTAATGAGCTGCGAAGGCTTAGCTTGCAGTAGGAGGAAATATCTGCGGCATTACTGGTCCAAGGGCAGATATATTAGAACACTGAACCCCAACTCAGTGCTATGTTTAGGAACAAGCAGGAGGACTACAATAGATCAAATTGGTCGAGGTACATGTTCCCACATTGTTTCATTCATTCATTCATTCATTACGTCTTCAGTCCGAGGGCAGATATATTAGAACACTGAACCCCAACTCAGTGCTATGTTTAGGTACATGCAGGAGGACTGCAATAGATCAAATTGGTCGAGGTACATGTTCCTACATTGTTTCATTCATTCATTCATTCATTCATTACGTCTTCAGTCAGAGGGCAGATATATTAGAACACTGAACCCCAACTCAGTGCTATGTTTAGGTACATGCAGGAGGACTGCAATAGATCTAATTGGTCGAGGTATATGTTCCCACATTGTTTCATTCATTCATTCATTACGTCTTCAGTGATTCTCAAAATGTGTTCCAATTGGTAAATTGGTCGAATATTTGTTTTAGGATCACAAGAACTGCAATGGTATATTCAGCTACTGATAATAAGATTATGAAGAAATTTACATGAGGAGAGGTGTGATTTCCTTGAACATATCTTGGGAATATCTGCCTTCAAACAAAACCTATTCATATACACAGAAATAAGAAAAAAATACAACTGATGAGGACAATTTTTACAATTGTCGAAAACCGAACACAAAAAACTCCTTAGAACAAGGACCTGCAATAGTTCAATAATTAAACGTCACATCAGCATTCCCACAAAAATCGTCATGACGAAAACTATGTGCGAATTTGAAAAAGGTCACTGTTGAGAACGATCTCTACAATCGTCGAAACGTGTCTGTTTACTCGGATTTTTGTCTAGTTTGAGGCATAGTTTTATGAGTAATTTATTTAAAGTATTCTTTGGTGGAATTTGCAAACATTTATTTGCTTGAGGAACAAAATTTTTTGTTCGTTTCAAATTTGCAAATTTTTGTTTGTTGAAATTTGAAATTTGTTGTTTGTCGCTGGAGTCGCAAAATGTCGTTTCCAGAGGACGAACTTCACTGTGTAGAGAGATGTTTGTAGCAAGTGGCAGGCGATTACATGAATGGCAGCCAATAAACATACATAGCAGTACATACTCGTGGCTCTACCGGAACTCTAGAGACGAGTTTATTAGATTGTTCTACAGAAATGATGAAATGCTGCATTGCCGCCTGACATCCACTGTGTTCGTCTGCAAGAATGCCATATGGAAACGGTTGCCATTTGGCAATTGATCTTTCTTAGCGAACAATTACAATGATCAGTTCATTTTCACACAAACATGGTCCACGCGAACGATAATCTTCTTTGATTTTACTTCCAAGTTCCCCGAACAAATTGCAATTAAACTTAATTATCTGAAATTAAAATTGCTCTGCGCAAAGGTGGTCTCACATTTTAACGATTTGTTTTTCTTTGCTGGAAAACTGTACAACAGCACGCACGTACACACACGCACCCACAGGCACACACACTCACACACCCACACATAGGCACTTGTGCACCCGCTCTCTCATACATCAATAGTGTAGCAATTTCGACTCGCCGCATATTTTGTGTACAAGCCAATGGTAGCCCCAATCCCTAAGCACCCAACACATCAGTGACTTGTTTTTTTAAATTTTCCGGCATTTATTTTGTTTGTGTTTTGGCATTCGGTTCAGCTGTTGTTCTAATTATGCGTTCACTATCCGCCATCCGCCGCGCTCCTCCTCAAGTCAACGCAAAATGTGCCTCGCCTCTTAATGCTGCGTGCTCTTGTTTGTTTTAGTTTAACACCTATCAAGTGAGTGGGGCATTTTCTTTGATGCCGTCGCTAGCACAAAGCGTAGTTCTGGATGGGGCGAGTATGTTTCGTGGAACCAATTAAAGTGCGCTCACTGGCACTGGAAAATTGTTGTTCGGTGTTGCTTTGGAATTCGTTTATGTGCTCGTAGATAACGCTGATTCTGCACTATTAATTTTTTTCATATTTATGGATATGATTTCCATTATAAAGCAATCCGAAGGAATCTGCTAAAAGTGTTATTATCAAGAGGGACAGTTTCTGTGAGATAAGAGTAAGTATTCAACTTATGTGTATAATTTCGACGAAGCTCTGCGAAATGGTACGAAAACTCCGAACAAAACAGAAGTACATGTATTCAGTGATGTTTTTATAGGGGGAGAGGGGGTTCAAGTAAAGGCTTTATCACTTACTTTTTGCAAAACACGACTACACGAGTAATCATGATAATGATACCAACTGGGAACAAATACTTTTAATAAAAGAGATATTCTGCTCTGAAGAGGACAGTGCTGCTATATATATCAGATCTTTTAAAAATATCACAGATTTTATCTACAAATTATGGCGAACTATCGAGTGTTGGTAATACCTAAAAGTAGTCTTGACAGTATGGACATATATCACATATATACACTTGATTATTGTCACACTTCCTGAGCTGATTTGGCCAAGTCCGTGTGTCCATCCCTCTGTATACACTTTTGAACAATCACAGTTGAATTAATTATTGCAGGTATAATTATTGACTGGACCTTGAGACTGAACCTTGCTATATGAAAAAAATTGGAGAAAAGGCACGTCTACCGCCCATACCAAGAACAATTGACACCTCATTAAAAAATTAACTCAGCTCGGGTGCTTTGGTTGGTACGAGGGGTACTATTTATATTTAGGGAACTGGCAACACTAATGTCAATTGCTAAAATCTGGCAACACCATAATAAAGTTTGACATTTCTTAGCATAAACGTACTCACAACGTGTTGATGTACAAGTGATATTTGTTTTGTTTACAGTGAGTTAAGAAAATCAATTTCGCCAAAAAAAAGGAAATTTCAAGAGAATGTTTTCGTTGGATTATTTTTCACAACTTTCGACGTGGATTATCTCAACAAGAATGTATCGATGAACTCAGTTCTTTGTATGCCGATAAAGCACCATCAAAAACCACATTTGGTGGTAAGCTGTAGTTGGTTTATACTGGGCTCTATACCAAAATATGGCCGGTAAATATGTTAATATAGCCCATTTTCATAATTTAAGACGTTCACAGATTAACGAACTAAATTCGGTGCGAAAGATCATAATATCAGTGTAAGTCCATAAGAACAATATTGGTGGGATTGTACAAAGAACACGCCTTCCTCCCATTCTTAAGACCTGACTTAAAATGGTCCCAGCTTGGTTCCTATTGATAATAGCAATACAAAACTGGACTGTGAAGTCTATTTGCTCAATTTATAGTGGACAGTATCCTTTCACTGCTACGCCTACAATTCACTTATATTCACAACTGGGACCCTGTATACTTAGAAACTGGGACCCTGTTTTACTTAGAAACGTGGGGCTTCATATTGGAACTAAATACCTCTCCAGCGAGAAAAATTCATATGAGCGTATACTAAGATATTGTTCTCACTGAATAGTCTAGCTAAGGACTTGGTGAAGGGAGCACAGACAGCAGACCACTCCAAAACTAAAAAAGCAGGACTCCAGCGAGTGTTATCATTCGCACCACTCATACCCGCATACACCCGCAATAATATTCACTTAGCGTAGCATTCAGGCCGCATTGTACGAGTGGACTGCTGAACCAGTCCTTAACTGCTTCATTATTAATAGTTCTCTTCAGCTGGTGTGTCGTTATCTACACCCAAGTCGACTAGTTCGATGATGGTGCAACACAGTTGCACCCATTTCCCTCCCATACTATTGTTTAAATTTTTGACAAATGGTGCTGACTAAGATTGACAAACAGAGATTTGCAGAACTGTTTGGTATCCCATTTTCGAGCAGCTCCCTTATCTCTTCGCTGGCGTGAATAAATTCGAGTGTATTTTCCAATGTGGCGCTACAATGCGGCAAACTCGTGCAGTGTGTACGACGCTATTGCTCCTTCAGCCGGCTTCCTCGCCCGTCCCTGCTTGAGTGCTCCGCATTTAATTCTAATCTGGGCAGTTATTGTTTGCCGAGTCTCGGCTCACTGTCAGTTACATTTACCATATTTCAATGCGCTATAATAAAAGTTGCACGCTTGATTAATGACATTACTTAGCGCACACATTGTTAATTTGCTGGGTGGAGTTCAGGATGGTGACGACAGAAAATGCTGCACACAAGAAAGCAAAATTACATACGAGTGAGTATTGATAAAGAAAAAAACATTCGCAGCAGCCTTCCCAACATTCACCCACGGAGTAAATGTGAAATAAATTGGAAGAAATTTCGCACAGGACCTGTCCCGGAACCTACGTGGATTTGGAATTTAGTTGACAAACTAAGGAGAGGCTTGAACAGCCATCTAAGTTCTTTAAGGTTAATTTCTGCGAAGCTCTTGTAGTATCGTCTGAAATTGGAGAATTAATAAAAGATACGGGAAAGAAGAAAAATAAATGGGAAGAATGGGACGAAAGAATATTTAATTGAATGAGCGAAAAATTTCATTCGATTTATTAAAGAAACTACTTCCAAGTTGAAGACAATTCGAAGATTCAACGCAACAATTGTTCAAACTTCACCTATAAAAAAATAGTCAAGACTAATGCGTGAGATGCCACGTAAATAAAGGATGAATGATTATTCAATGGTGATTCCATGGCCAACGTTGCAAATAAGTTACACTTGGCCAGCGAGGAACGCCTCTTGAAATAGCGCCAGAGGTAGTCAAGTATTTGATTCGCAACAGGGCCTCTGGATAGGACGAAACTTCTGTGGGACTACTTAAAGTAGTACCAGGGACGCCAGTCATCACAGCTGCTTCTATCCCAACTATGTAGCAGAATGTTTCAAAATGGATGAGCTAAAAGCAAAATTAAAAATAAACCCGATTAAAAGGTAACATCATAGCTGACCTATTTAAGAAGACGTTATTATAGAGCATCTAAATGAGGGCACAGCTCGAGGTTAACTCATATATCCGCGAAGAAGTCATCTTCAACGAACAAGGACTGAACGGCTTTGAAAACTAAGAAACTGTCCGCGTATATAGGCTGAAATCAATCCACCACAAGAGACCTTGGAGGACCCTTCGCCTGCCGAATAAAGACACTGTGTGGTGAGGATTGATAGTTGGGGACCTCTAAGAGCCTCGGAGACTATACCTGGAAGAGAGATCGGAGTGTCGTTTAAATCCATTCTGGGCTTCAGTTTGATTTATATGGGCTTCGAAGACATTTTTGCAACAAGAGACCGCCAAATGACAGAGAATTGGAGCCACACTCGCCATGTTGAGTGTATAGTGTTCTTGTTTGCATAGTTTGAGGAAGAGTTGACATTAATTGGGCCACAAGATTGGGTGACTGGATGTGTTTAGAGTATAACTGTAGGGCCAAGTTAAGTAGTTAATCGCTTTCATAACCCCAAAAAAGACTGAGATGCTAACAAACTGAAATTTACCTTGCGGGGCTCCCCCTATTTTCGTTAAAATATCATCGATAATTGAAGCTTTGAATGCGAGTCACTCAAAAAACATCAACTGAAAGGCATCGAATTGGCAGTAATGGCACCAAAAGTTCTGTGGTTCGATCATATTTTTTGTCATCAAAAATCGGTCTTGGCAGCACAGTCTCAAGTCGCTACATCGCATAAGCGAACCAATCACAAAACGACTACGCTAAGGATTGTTGTAAGCGACAGTTAGCGAGTTGAGGCTGGCAAATCGACCTCGGTAATGGACCTTAATGGATATTCAAAGATACGCAAAAATATGTACGTGAACCGAAGGAAGCGACGATAATTGCAAAGGAATTACAATGGCTAAGTGGAAATATTTCTGTTCATACACACAGACGCACACACTCAGGCACATGAACCCCAGCGCACTGACTGATTTGACGTGCTTTGTTGGCTAGTATCACGGCTTGCGCTTTAACCTAAATACGAGTTCGAGGCAGGCACAAATCCATATACATGCACACACACACACACACACACACTTATCCACACGTACTCATGCACACTAACGCAGCCACTAACCCAGCTACAAGCAGTGGTGGATTTACACTAGTGGCAGTCGGGGCTAGAGCCCAGGGCGGCAAATTTTCTAGGGCGGCAAAATTTGGAAAGTGAAAAAAATTTTTTACTGTCATCAAAATTTCTCAATAGAAATTTTATATTTTAATTAATCATATATTATTTAATAGATAATTCAAGAAATGCGACTCGTATAATATTTGTCAAATTGAAATTTTGTAAATCATAATTTTGGCACCTTAAGTGAAAATTTATATTCGAAATTATTTAATTAATTAATTTCTTTAACGATTTAAAATGGTAATAAAACTGAAACCTCCATTTATGTAGGTATACAACAATAATCCACAAGAGCGTTACAAAATTAAATTGTGTCATTCCCCTTTTTCTTTCATTGACAGTTCGTTGCATAGCTTTCGTTGTGTTTTGAGAAAAATACAAAAATACAAAATAATAAGCCACAGCAACACTATATGTACATTGTACATATTAAATTGTGGGATTCCCCTTTTTCATATCATTGATTATGTGTTGCATAGTTTTATTTTATCTTTTTTAAACGTGCTCATCATTAAAGAGTAAGTGTTGATTGAGTAAGGTGTTAAATTAATTTATCGATATCAAAAAATTGCATTAATGTTGAGCATAAATATACGATCAGTTGTCAACCATGGCTGATGGACGCAAAAAATTGAGTGGATCTGAGTATCGAAAGCGCGCTTTGGACAAAAGTAAAAAGGAACAAGAGGTTTTGAGTAAAACTCCCAAACTAGATGATTTTTTTACGAAAAAAGTATGTGTTACACAAAAATCAGAAACTAACAATAGAGATTGTACGAATTTAGATTATGAAGGTTTGTATCATATTTTTTCAAGTATTCATATTTTTCCAAGTATAATAATGATTCATTTGTCGATGTGTATAAAATGTATATTCATTATTTACTGTCATAATTAGGTTAATAGAATAATAGTAAATTTTTGCAGGTGATGATGCATGTTCTACGTCAACTTCAAAACGAACTCCGTCTACGAGTAATGATACTGATAGTACCACGACTTCTTCGCTGCCACAGAATAACCATCACGAAAGTGAACTTCAAGCTACAATTCCAACAATAAATATAGAAGATAATGAGCATGGGGATATTGTGATAAGCGATGATCCAGGAGAATGGGTTATAAACGATTTCACCAGAGATTACGTAGCTAACCATGGATGTAAACAAAATAAAAATTTGGATTTCTCCGGTACAAAACGTGATTACAGCGATGGAACTTCAAGATGGCTGTCAGAATCACTATTTTTAAGAAAACTTATCAACGGTGAAAAAGTTCCACGCCCATGGCTCATTTACTCAGTTAGTAAAGGTTCTGTATTTTGTGCAGCTTGTCTTCTTTTTGACATAGAGTGTTCATTTAATGGCAAAAACGGATTTGATGATTGGAAACATGCAGGCGTTCGTGTTGGTGAGCATGAAAACTCAAAACATCATAAAAAATGTATGTTAACCCTTAAGCAAAGCTGAACGTTTAAGAAAGATTTATTCTTCAGATCTTGAGTTCTCATTGGATGACGAATTCGTGCACTTCCATGCTTATTGCACTGAAAAAACGATGGAAAATAATTCACCTTCCGATCTTCTGAAACTTTTGCGAGCAAACGACCTTTACACTGAATTTCCGAACGTAGAAATCGCATATCGAATATTTATTACTTTAGCTATAACAAACTGTGGCGCAGAACGATCGTTTTCTTGTTTAAAAAGGGTTAAAAACTACTTTCGTTCTACAATGAGTGCAAATAGACTCAATAGCTTAGCTATTCTATGCATCGAATCGGAAGTGCTTCAACGTTTAGATTGTGAGGATTTAATCGACCAATTCGCAACTCAAAAAGTCAGGCGTATTTGCCTGTGATAAAATTATTATATTATAATTATTGTGCTGTTTTTATAAGACGTTTGCCAAACGTCACTCAATCGTCTGTATGTTGTTTTTGTTGTTGTAACGGCAACAACAACATGCAGATGATTGAGTGACGTTTGGCAAACGTCTTATAAAAACAGCACACATGAGTCAAGCTGAGTGCAAAATGTATAGCTCTAAGAACAAAAACAAATATTTTTTATGTCATATCAAAGTATATAATATATAATAAATTATTTGCAATACATTAGATATTTGAATTTTTAAAAATAATGAGGCGGCATTTTTTTCAGTGCCCAAGGGCGGCAAAAGTTTAAATCCGGCCCTGGCTACAAGCTGTGATGACACACTATTTCACGCATTTCATTCAATGCTGAAGAAGAAGGAAGCACCCAGAAGCCGAAGAAAACATGAACATATCTCTATGGAGCACATGCAAATTCTGCCACGGGCTTTTCTGACTGTCGTTCGAGCGCGTGGAGCCGTCGAAATCCGAGCGGCGCCAAAATAGCTTGTCTTCCTTTTTGCCTGTTTTTTACAATATCACTGTTGAACGATTTGCTACAATTTGACTTACATATTTTTTATAAATTTACCACATTTTCCACTTTCCACATTTTTGTTGTTGTTGCTGTTGTTGTTGTTGTTGTTGTTGTTGTTGTTGTTGTTGTTGTTGTTATTGTTACTTATTCACGTTGCTACCCGATTTTTTCTGGTGGTTTCGATTCGTTTGCGTAGAAGTGTGGTTAAACTGGAGCATTTTTATTTCAAAGAGGTTTGCTGTAATAGGGGTATTCACTTCTAGATTTTAACAGTACGACATCGCTTTCAGCAAACTATTTATAAATATTTAAAAGGATAAATTGGTCAATTGCTGGGATCCTTATAATGTTTAAATAAAACAATTAAGGAATGCAACAATTTTAAACGATGTTTTGTACGGTGGAAGTCTAAGCAACGGATTCCATTTGAAAGAACGCAGAGCAAATAACAGAAACTGCCTTTGCACATGTTAGATTTTAACGATATAACAGTTCTAGTGAGGCTGCTAGACGCTAGAAGCATATTCCAAACAAGGAAGAACAAGGGTGAGGAGTGTTTGTGACTTGTGGATCCCTAGAACATCTTTTTATAAAGCTACGGACACCCTTTGCCTTATCTACACAGGTATTAATGTGAAGGTCGGAGCGAAGTTTCGGATCCATTGTCACTCCAAGATCCGCAAAACTGAAGACTCTTGTTAGAGACTTTTTACAAATAGTATCTGGACAACTAAAAGGGTCTCTTCCAGAGAAAATCATATACTTACATTTGTCATGATTTAGTGTCATCAAATTTGCTGAGCACCCAGACGACAATGAAGAAATCTTACCCTGTATCATCTTGAAATGCAGCTGAATAGTGGGATAAATAAAGCTTGACGTCATCAGCGAACATTAAAATGTTAGAAGGAAAGTCATTCAAAATAAGTAACCAAATATCTGGACCTATATGACTTCCCTACTTAGTGTCCAATATTTTATCTCCCATGTATAAGCAGGCAGGTTTATAGTATGTGACTCCGATAATTTGAACTCAACGATGATTATTCCTCCTGTGTTTATCCACTCCGTTCTTCACTGGTGAAACAATAGTTTCTAGTGTTTGCAAATTTTGTGAACAGAATAACATTAGAATGTAGAAGATGAGAATCTGAGAAAAAAGATAATGATATTAAAGAATATCTGAGGAGAATCAAGGGTACTTTAGTAGTGTTTATTTCAGGATCTTACACGCATGTTGTTGTAATTGTCAATGAATGATTTGTAGCCGTTGGCCCTCTTCAGGAAAGCCCAACAAATCTGTAAGGAGTAAAGGAGAGAATGCAAAATACTGTTACAATGAATGAGTTCAGGGAAGATAGCGCAGACTATTCCAATTTAAGACAGTGCGTCATATCTGCTAATTTCGTGTACAATTTAGATGAGAATACAAACCACGTTTTAATCACACTTTCATTGTACTGCCATTTAGAAATCTTTCTCAGAGCACAACGCTCGATGCTACTCATCCACCTCCTCTATTCTTCTGAGTCCCATCGAAACTTTATTTGTGGATGGGGACCACAAATGACACACCATTGTTTCATTCCAGTTAGATCCAGTTAGTGGGGATATAGAGGAGCACTCACCATTACATTTGTGATGGGCACTTTATACAGTTTGACTTTCAGGGACATGTATTTGTAGGTGCGATTGACCGACTTCAGGTAACAGTATTCAAAGTCCGAAAAGCTCTTGTCCATGGAGCTGCAGATAATGTTAGTGTATTCCACTGCCGCCTCGTTCTGCAGAGAAATTTCAGAACAATGCAGATTAATACTCCAGATTCTAAATGTCGAACTATCTGAATCCTTGTACTGACATTTGCTACTAGCGCAATAAATACGAGAACTTTCAGCAGCGCCGTCATCATCACTTGTATGATGACTTCCAGAATCTAACGGCTGTCGTTCGAGAATTTAACTGCTGTAATTGGCGAATTTTGTTCAGACAGACTAATTTGTTTTTTATCGTACGAGTAATTAAAAGCGATTATGGACTCACAAAACAGAGTACAGATATTAATGGAACTAATTCTATATTAATGAGTATACTTCGGTTTGGCAATATACAGAGTTCAAATCAATTATTTTTAGACCGTACACCAGGAGAATGACCCGTACAGAAGACTGAAGTCAGATTGCACCGCCTAACAAGATGCCGTATATCCTAAGAGAACTCGAAGAGATGAATTGCTTGTTCCAGCTAAACAATTGGTAATCGGATGCGTATAAGTTAATACAAGACTTGATGCTTGGTAGTCGTTAATAATCGTTACAATGTCAATATGGTTATTTCTTCCATGAATCCTGCATAGGTCGTAAGTTGTGCAGATGTAAGAGTAGTGGGCGTCCTCACCCATATGCACGTCTAATAGAGCTGTGGTTTTTTTATATAGTATATCGACAGTTACATAGATGGTAGGTAGGCGTGCGCATTATTCGTTTTGGTTCAAATAACCCGCAGAACCTGTACTGAGGTCAGTGTTATTCTTGTCAAAGTTTCATTACATATCTCTATCGGTGTGCAAAATAGTTGGACACTGACGGACTAGCGCACATAACAAAAACCAGGTGGACGAAATATACACACTCTAGAGCGGTGATTCTAAAGATATCTCCAATCATAACTTCTTAAATAAATATTCATTGCGGATCATATTAAAAATATTTCTTGAACCTGATTTTTCCACATTTATTACTTGTAATAAATTTTTCTACTTCGTGCTGTACTTCCATGGCCTCAAGTATAGTCATGGACTTGCGTGACATCGGCATTGACAGCGTATCAAATCCCTTTGTTAGAATTTATCATAATAATTCCATGTCCTTCTGCTTTGATTTTATTAAAATGTACCAACATTTGGCGGTGTTCGCAGGAACTTTGTATACCACACAGACTGAGGCCTCAACCCTTATAAGATCCAGCATCGGAAGAGGTGAAGTGACGATTTGATTCTCCGACGCTTCGCTTGTTGGTCCCTCGATATGATCCAGATTGTGAGAAAAAACCAATTTCCAGCGAAGAAGTGGCTTTGATAGAAAACGTGATGAATTTGGGAGGAAACCAATCTGGAAAACTCAGTACAATGTTCAAGCGGAAACTTGTATACAATTCCAAATTGGGGCGCATAACTTTTATGCTGCGAAACTAAATCATAAATTTGTGTCTACTATGTAAATTATCACGCCCATTTTCATGGAAAGGCTTCCTATAAAGAATCAAGCTTAGTATTAAATTATATTTATACCATATGGTAAGGGATTTGGTGCGATGATAGAAAAAGTGATGAAATTGGCAGGAAACCAATCCACGAGAGATTTTACAGTGTCCCTTACATCCAGAGAAACTAACCGGTTGGTGAAGATTTTGATAATGTTTCCTGAGTATGAACACGGCCAGGCGTTAACTATAAACAGCGAAGATGCTTCGTGATGTCTTTGGCTGCATTTGCCATAGGGTTTGTCTTAGCGACATGCGTTTTCAACAAGCCGCCATTACATTTGGTATAAATATGACAGTTCTGGCCCACGTTTTTCACACAAAATGCGGTTCAAGCCAACCTGTCTCTTTCGCACTTATTGGTTTATATATATTCTTCTCGCTCGCACAATGGTAGTTTTTTTTCTTTTTTTTTTGTTTGTTTACGCATTCTATTTATAAGTTTATAAAATGCGTATATTCCAGCATCTAGTTATCTTAAAACTAACAAGCAATTCTTTTAGAAATTTATTTATTGGCCACTCCCTAATATCTTAGTTTTGGTTTATCAGGTCACTGGGCTTAGTGCGTTTTAATCTGCGTTCTATACTATTCGTAATTAGCAGGTTAGATGCTTCTTCGTTAACATGATATCGTAGTATGACTGCATGAGCTTCAGCAAACCGTTTTACTTCGTCCTTCACTGCTCCGACTTCAAGGTTACGGTGGAGGCACCAAATGTCGCTAAGCTTTCCATTAAGGTTTCTTACAGCCTTTTATTGTGAGAAGAGCTTAATGGGAAGCTTGGGTAATGGTAAACATTTTTTCTAAATCCGCTGCCCACGATCCTCCGCCTCTAGAACAAGGGTGCGCAAACAAGCACCCATTGGCACGAGCTTTTCCGAAGCTTTCACACGCTGTGGATCACGATGAAAGCGTTTAGTGTTTGAACAGACTTCATTGCAGTAGATTTTCATCTCTGCGTTGACACTAACCTACACTTAAAAAAATGCTTAACATTGTATGGGAAAAAGATTTGTTATATGCTGAATATTTGTTTGAAGTCGAATGCTTGGTGTGTAGTCGTTCGATTACACGCTTGCGTAAATATTATATTGAAAGGCATTATAAAGCATGCCATAAAATTTACGAAGGTACTTTTGTGGAGGAAAGAGATAATTTAATTATTCAGCTAAAAGGCTTTTATGAAAAATTTGTTTCTGATTCAATGGTATTTCGTAATGAAAATGCTAGTGGAGTAAAAAGGAAGGTTTCATATACAGTTTCTCTAGCTTCAGCTAAACGTTGTCTACCTTTTGATGATGGTCCTTTTATAAAGGATTTATTCAAAGAGATCTGGCAAATCCTTGGGAAAAATTTAAGAGAAATTTCTGAAATTCTTAGTTCTATTCCGTTATCATGGGAAACTGTATCTAGACGTACGAATGATATAGGCAAATATCTTTTGTTGCGATCGTTGTTTTTGGCGTCTACCGTCTATATGTTTGTTTTGCTTCTCTCCTTCTTTTGTTCCTTCCACTTGTCCGCTTTACTAGTGAATGCGGCCAGGCTAAAACCTACCAGACGATTCTGAGGTACAGATGGCGCTGCCTCAGAATAGTAGAAATTCCAAAGAAAGGTAACTGACCGGCTCGACCGCTGGAGCGGTCAATGATGGACTAGCGGAAGAGGCCGAGGAAATGGAAAAGATACGGTTTCAGGAGAGAAGACAAAAAATCATTTAAGGCAGTGGTAGAGAAAAAAACGGTCTCGATAGTGTGTTAAGTGTTTAGGAAGAAAGTTGTGTCGAACAAATTTTTGGTTGCCGCTCGCGTTTAAATTTTGTGTTTTACTGTGGAGGATTTTTGAGAGAGAAAATTAAGATTTGTTTTATTTGCTTTCGTGTCGGATTTTGTGTGGATAGTCTCTCGTCTCGTCCGTGGTCCTGTTATTTATTCGGATATTTAAAGTGTGAAAGATTCCAAAAAATTTTTGAATTCAAGTACAATGTACATGTCTAGAAAATACACGTTAAAATTTTGAATCAATTTAAAGTGTTAGTTTAGTTTAAAGAGTTGACGTTAGGAAGTTTACCTCGATTATTGATCGGGCTGAATAGATCCATAACCGCTTGTTTCCGGCCCATCCCATAAGAGGGATAACTGATTGTTTCCGGCCCATCCCATTCGAGAATCGGAGGAAAAAGGAGGCTGCCGCCCGCCCCCTAGAGATAAGTATATATTTATTAAGTATACGCGTGTATGTATGTTATTTATTTAAGTGCAAGTAGAATGTTTAGTATGTTTAATTTTATGTTAAAAATGTTAGGCTAAGGCGGACAATATGGGGCGGGCTCGCTTGTCGTCGTAGAGGAGGATGCTAGGAAAAATGGTGAGTTGAAGTTCTTTTTCTTTGTAGTGTTGTCCCACCCGATGCAGTGTGGCGGGTTAAGGACCACGACCGTTGCTGTGAGCTAGCCGTGGCCATCACACTGCATCATTCTAGTGGTGAGGTAACACTTTATAAGAATATGCAAGATCGAATTACAGATTCTAAATATTTTTCAATGTGTTTAGATGAAAGTACTGATATTAATGAAACTAGCTAACTTTTAAATTTGTGCAAGAAAAAATTTTTTTTATATATATCACAATCACACTTAATTTTGCTAGGTATGTTTTCCCAATGCACACTTTTAGAGCATGTATGTTTGTTTTGCGCACCCCTGTTCTAGAAGGATCCTTTGTAATTCACAGTTCTCGTAATGTTTACCGTATATTTTTAAACTATCTACAAATGTACTACTAGCTACTTCATATGTGTTACTAACTATCATGTATGTACTCCAAATCTGATTGAATATTTGCGAGTATATTTTGATGATCATCCAAAATAACATTATATCATATTTGCTCACATATTTTCACTGTGCGTAATGTCTGTGAATTGTCTTTCATGCTGATTGTTCTGATATTTATATCATTTGTTGATCGATCGGTTAAAGGACTTGTTTCAAAATTTCTCTCTCTTACATTTGTAACGACTCTTTCTTTCGCCTGGGTGAGCTCGCCGGATTGCCAGGAGTCGTTTACAGAAAATAACTAAATGAATAACCTTTTTGTTTGCTTAGTTTGGTTGTATTCAATACTTTATTTTATTAACTTAAACCTTTGAGTTTGGTCAATAAGCTAGACTACTCTGCTAAGTGCAGTAACTAAGTCTCGGTTCACGTTGGTAATTCTGGGTATTAGTGAGCTACCGATTATAAACCATGTGGTCAACTAATTCAGAATGGTCTCGGTAAGCGGTTGTACCTCTGGGTGTTAGTGGAGTACCGATTGTAAACCATATAATCCACTAATCCAGTAAGTGTTTGTAATTCTGGGCATTAGTGGAGTCTGGATTACAAACCATATAGTTTACTAATTCAGAATAGTCTCAGTACAGTTGCTTCAAATGCTGGAGTCAAAAAGTCTTGGTGCGTCAATATGTCTTTATGTGCGTCGATGTGTCTTCCTAAAGATCTGTGCGTCGGTGTGTCTTCCTCGATGGCTGATAAAGTAAAGAGAGCTAAGCGTTGATGTGTCTTCGTCGAGAGCTGTTCAGGAAAAGAGAAGTTGCTGCTGCTTTTATAGCCCAGCTTAAGTCGCAAAGCTTCCAGAAAGTGCTGTTGTTGTATCTACGTAACCGTCATTATCGTTGTAGAAATTGGCCTGTTGTCAAGCACGTGGCATTGTTTGTTGTTGCACGCTCTGTTTTTGTTGTTGCTGATGTCATGCGCGTCGATCATTCTGTTGTGGCTTTGCCAATTGTTTATGATAGTGCAATAAATTAAATTATTCTGGAACAATCTACGTTGTGTAATGTCCGTGGCTTCGTTTGCTCATAGTACGTGGACTAATTAAATTATTCTGGAGCAATCGACGTCGTTTGAGGTCCGTGGCTTTGCTTTAAAAAATGGTGGTGTGGCAGATGAATTATGTTGGAGTAAAATGTATGGGGAAATTTTGTTCATTACACATTAGAGCCTATTTTATCTCTCTCATACTAACTGTTATACTCTAAACAATAAATATTGATGGTTTTATAATGATAATGATAGTTACTATAATAGGTACACCTGATCCTAATTTTACAATTTTCATAATTTAAATTGAATTGACTATAAAATACTTTAGAACTTTCAATAATACCACCAATATTAATTTCTTCTTCAATTAAATCCCTCCTAGAAGCTTCAATTGCATCGTTTATGGTGAACGTGGCTTCAGAGTAATCTCTCGGTAATCTAATATTGTTTCTTAATGTTGATGTTTCATTCTCTAATTGTATTCATAAATGTATTCTAACACCTATTGAACAATTGTAAAGTTTTATGCTAAAATTTAAGTACTTAATTTCATCATCTATAGTGTCAATGCTATAATCTTGATGAGAATTATGAGAATATGAAGGATTAAAATAGGGATGGGTCAAGGATCTATTATAATTTGTTATTAAAAATACAAATGTCATTAAAATATGGGTCTTCAGCTTCCTTTCCCTGTGAGATTATTATGAAAACTATTGCTGAATCCTTATATGATATCCATTTTATATGTTTGAGGATAGTTTTTTACATCAATTCTATTATAATGTTGCAGTTTGCGTATTAGTCTGGTGTGCGTACCTGTTCAATTTCACCATTACTTAAAATTCGTTGAACTTCAAACTCACGATATTCAAAACGACTTATTTTTAGGTGTTTTTTGTCATATGTACAACGAATAGGTATATATCATATTCAAGGTTAAAATGTCGATGAAACGATTCCTTCGCATCCAGTACACCACCTATATTGATTTATGTTCTAATTAAATCCTTTCGAAGCGCTTCTATAGCATCACCAACTGTAAAATGTTTTGATGGATGTTCTTCTGTTGATAGTAAAATCTGTTTATAATAATGATAATAAATTTAATTTAATGAAACGCTAGGATGTCTTTTCCTATGATAATCTTGATTCAATAGAGAGTCTCATGGCAACCTAATTACCATATCGTTCGTTTTTCAACTTTAACAAACTAAGTAATAATTCGTGTAGTGTAGCTGACTATGAACATGCGCAAAAAGTATGTAATACATTCATATGTGAAAGCTTATGAGACTATTTATTGTTACTAGTGTCACCCTGTTCAACTGCTACTGTTACTATCATGATCTACACTCTGCTACGCTCACTGTTTAACTGCCTCGATGTAAATTGTGTGGCAGCCAGAATATCCACTAGACTTCGAACGCAGTTTCGCATGCCTCCGCGCGTGTGTATTTAGGGGTGAAAAAAGAACGAATAGAGCATACCCTAAAAGTATGCAACCATTTATGTTCCAATATGATAAACATCGATTCAATAAAAAATATGTTTGGTGAAAACACGTTCACCGTTTGCTAAATGCCCCTGGTCACAACATTGGGATACATCAAAATTAAGGCCATCGGAGCTCATATAACTGAGGATGCGTAAAAACCGGTTGCCGCAATAGAATTCCAGCTCTATCAAACGTTTGACCATGTGATTTGTTGATCGGCATAAAATAAACGATTTAAACATGGGATCTGTTAAAATGTTCTCAGAGACATTTTCAAAAGTATCAGTTATTATATATGCCTCCTCACCGATCATATCCTGTGGAATTTGAGGAAATTGTGGTGCTACTCGATTCCCAACCGATTTTAAAAAATCAACAAACTGAACTTTATCAGGTAATGCTCTCATATATTGTGTCAATGAAATACGGTGAAATAAAGCAAATTCACTCCAAATTGTGATACAATTTTCAATCAAAGTTGATTGTGAACCATGCGGAACAACAGGCAAAATCTGTCGAAAATCACTACACAACAAAATGGTCTGGCCTCCGATTAACCTTTTTTTATCCGATTAATTTGTAACTAAATCTCTCAATAATCTATCGATACATATCGGTATGAAAAGTGGACACATCGAGATTTCATCAATGATAATCAGTGAGGCCAAATTTATATAGCGACTATGACTGATATTTACAGGAATATTACAAAATTAAGTTTCAACAACTGGAACAGGGAATCTTCCAGGGGGTCAAATGCATCAATAACACCTCCACTAAAAACGACTGTTGGCACAGGTAACCCAAGAGCTTGGCACGATATATTATGACCATTCAAAGATATCAAGAAATGCTTGTTTAAATGAAATCGTTTCGTCAGAATCTCTTAAAAATCTTCAGAAAGGAAGAGCTTGAACTTATTCCATAATCCCAGAGCATTTGTCGGAACATTCAATGCACAAATAACAGCCATAAATCGCGCATTTGCTTTGATGAATGGAATTCTTTCGCTTCATAATTATCATTTGATGCAATACCACGGGCATGGCAAGTTTCAATGTAAAGGACATTATTATAAGTCCTAACATCTTCAAATGATTTCGGACCAACGACATGCAATAGAAGCAGTCAGAAATGAAAAAGTTCAATATCTTTCGGAGAAACTACATATATGCGGAATATAATTTTATCACCACCGAGTTGTCGCCTCTGCCATCGCTTCTTTTGATCCATCCTAACATAATGTTATAGAATTTCAGGATAATTTCTATTTAACGTAAAAAATGCCAACAATTTAATTTGTTTCACATTTTGCACGGCTTGCTCGAGAATGATTGAGAAGAAGATTAGGCATTGCGCAGGTCTGTTATTATTTTCTTTCCGAGTTTGAGGGCCTCTGACGTCACAGCAGCGCAAACTATTATAAATATATAGCTGTTCGCACAGCTTATTTCTTCAATTGAGAATAGAAATAACTGCAATTTAAACTAAATATTTTCGTGAATATACTGAAACGTGATTGCATACTTTTAGGATCCCATTTGGAGTTTGAGAATGAGTGCACCACCCTGCGTGTTTATTAGTCAAGACACGATCTATTCGAATAAATGCTTCTTTCGTTGTAGAGATAGCGGTGTAAAGAATGTTCTCAAAAATGAAAACTTCCTGCGAAGTGTATATAAGATTCTAGAAAGATCCAGAAACTTCTACTCTATTGTAGAAGTTTCTACCTTAACCATTCGAAGCTATAAAAACCACAAGACTGTGCAAAGTCGAAGACATTCGAACAGAGATCGTAACAGTGTGTACATCGAGCATTCTAATCGAAGCAGCAGTATTTGAAATTGTGATTTTGTAAAGTGATAAAATTAATTAGTAAATAAAGTGATTCATGAATTGTGAAATAAAGTGCAAATTGTAACAAAGTAAACTTTAAGCCTAATATTAATTTTGTAAATTACAATAATTAAATAAAGTTAGTTATTTTAATTTAACCAGCGATTGTTTGATTACCACACAATCCAGTGGTACGAATCCGAGTACAGAGAGTTAGAGTAAATTGTCAAGTGGGCAATTTGGTAACAGAATAAATTGTCAAGAGGGCAATTTCGTAACAATATATTAAAAAATGAAAATATTTGTGATCTTCTTTGACTGTAAATACACCTTTAAATTTCATTGCAATTACATTCGAAATAAGTTGGTTGAGCGCCTTAATATTGTAAAATACTTTTCATCAAAGGAATTATTTGTACATACTACATTCTACACTTTGTTATATTATTAAAGCATTATTTTTATCTCTGATCGCTAATTTATGGAACCTGTGCCAAAAGCAACTCAAATCTTCTTTGTGCTCCGTATCATGCTGCCCTTCGGAAAAGCTTTCGTGCCTTCACCACCACTCCTGTTTACAATATTCTCGCTGAATCAGGACTTCCTAGCCTTATTGAGCGGTAGGATTACATGACTGCTAGTCTTATACACAAAACCTTATCTTGCAATTATTATTATAAAAACATCTTTAATGCTGCAAACCGAAAATGTCTCCCAAAGAGACCCTATCGTGTGTTGATCCTGGCCAACGGAATGAATTTCTCAGTTAAACCTGTTCGGAAAGCTTATTCTGAACATCCATCCCCCTTGGCTTATATCGGATCTCGGCATTTGTAAATTGTTTTCAGGGTTATCAGAAGCAAACTACTTGCCCACAACTTTATCAACAATTTTTTCTGGAGTATAAACGGCAGCTAAGCTTCAAATCGTTCAAATTTATCTTCACTGATGTCTCAAAAACTAAATCTTCAACAACATTCGCGGTAGTATCAGAAGACCTAGTGGTTTTGAAAAAATGGTTATTGTATAATCTCTGTTCCACCTTCATCAGTGAAATATTTGCCATATATCAAGCTGCTGTTATAGCCTCCAAAACCAAAGGTAATTTTTGTATTTGTACTGATAGCGAATCTGCCATCGATGCTTTAAAAAACTTCAGAAATGAGAACCTTTTAGTAACTTACGTTCGAGATTTGCTCATAAAAGAAGAAAATAAAATTAAATTGAATTGGATTCTTGGCCATTGTAATATTCAAGGCAATGAATTTGCTGACTCTGTTGCAAAAAGTGTCCACAATGCACCTGTTTTGTATTTCGACGCTCTTGAGAAAGCTGACTTGAAACGTCTTATAACACAGTACCTACAAAAGAAGTCCCTATTGAAGTCGAATAATCACGCACACCAGTACTCGACTATTAATCAGGTGTTTTGGAGAATATATCTTAGATGTGAGCAAGATCCCTCATCTTGATTCCTCCAAAATATATGAATTCCTGTCGGAAATTAATCTGACGGAAGTTTTATAGATGAGACTATCCTCATCTTTCAAATAAATAGGGCCATCACAATAGATCTTTCAATTCGCAGTGTATAACACCCTTAAATATATCTATCTTTCTACCTAATCCTACTGGTTCTAAGCAAACAGATATTTTGAAATACACAAGGCTTCGTTTGGGGCACACGCAGATCACTCACGGTCACTTACCTAAATCTGGAGATTCGGCGTGCAGTTTCTGCAAGTCTCCTAGCACATCAGTCAGACATCTTTTAGACATCTGTCCCGATTTTTGGCACAGCTGTTCCACCGAAACATCTAGCTGATATAACTTTCCTCATTATCATTTAGCACGATTTGATGGTTGAGAAGTTGGATGTGGGATTCGTAAATAACCTGGCGACAAATCTGCTCCCCCTGCCTTCTGGAGAATATCAATTTTATTCCACATGGACTGCTTATGACGTTCCACGTGCGACGGTTCAATTGTTTATGACATTCACTCGTGATTATTAAATAACATGATTATCAATTTTGACAGTTAACCACCCTTTGTAGTTTAGTGGTAAGGATGCTCAGAGGGTCGCAGGTTCAAATCCTGCCCCGGCTAAGTTTCAAAAATGCTTCTTTCTAAAAAATATTTTTCTCTTCGAGTTGAAAACCTCGGTGGGTAGTACTCATTCCCCAACCCCCCCTTGCAGTCATAATTAATTATGGTGTAAGATATAATAATAATAATAATAATAATAATAATAATAGTAATAATAATAATAATAATAATAATAATAATAATAGTAATAATAATTTTTACAGAAACATCCAAATAGAAAAAACGAGTAAAGAAGTCTGAAGACCGACTTCGGAATACCCTTTACCTTCCCCTGTGCAAGTTAAACAATGGAGATGTGTTATTCTTAAATCATCATTAGGAGCACATCTACGGTAATAATAGGGTACCCAGAGTTGATTATAATGGAGGGAGGCGTGGCTCTGCAGCCTGATTCATACAAAATGTGGTCCAAAAAATGTGCTAAGGTCCTAAGTGTTACACATGTATCAATAGAGGGAGTGGCTCTCAAAATATACCACCAATATTTTGGTTTGTATTTTATACTAGCACTCTGATCCTTCGTATGAAGTTTCGTTGATGAATCTTGCTCAAGGACACTGAATATTGGTTCATTGTGGTCATGGCAGTATTTAGCATCTATGCTAGTACGGATCTTATATATACTACTACCAATTTGTATTCATATATCATCATTAGAAGCTTAGATAGTGTAATTTTAAGTGGAATAATCCGCCCATTTTTGTGTGGTGGTTAATGTTGATACCCTCAACCTTTCCGTGAAATTTCGGTGATAAATCTTTAAAAAGAATCTAGTAATGATTTTTGGTTAGTTGAGGGCGTGGCATTATGGACCCCATGGACATTCCTGCCAATTTTCTTCCCATAGCCTCAATACGAACATAGATGGGTTAATTTTAATTTCAGACCCGAAAGTTTCTTATCTCAAAGGTGGGCATGTCCTTTCTCTGATCAAGCTCATTTCTCACAGTGTTCTTTATAATTTCTACATCGTAATTTCGTCCATAAATCTCTATTAGTAGCAAGGTATAAATATTTGTGAATAGTGGGCGTGGCAGTTATTATATACCGCCCACATTTTGCATAGTGCTTAGTGGGATCCATATCTGCGTAACTACCAAATTCCAAATCAATAGTCATTTTAAAAAAGGTGAAAAAAGTTTCATGTATGGGTGGTAGGCGTGTTCTTTGTCCAAATCGGCTCTTATAGCAATCTGATTCTGCATCTTTGTCCAGACAATATTTTGGAAATATATTTCATTGAGATAGCGCTAGCGGTGTAGACAAAAGTGAGCACAGACGGACAAAATTACAATTGTTCAGAGATTGACTCTGATCATATCTGTATATATATTTCCATACCTATCATGTCTCCTTCTTGTAGTTAAAAACCCTCTCAACCGCACAAACTTAATATCCCCTTTTTACCTTTCTTAAAGGTAAAGGGTATAATTAACACCGATAGATAGATAGACAGATATATTTAAGGGTGTTATACACCGCGACCTGAAAGATCTATTGTGATGCCTCTATTTATTTGAAAGATGAGGTTAGTCTCATCTATAAATCTTCTGTCAGGCTAATTTTCGACAGGAATTCATATATTTTGGAGGAATCAAGTTGAGGGATCTTGCTCATATCTAAGATATATTCTCCAAAACACCTGATCATTAACTTGATAGTCTTCTAAAATATTTGTGGGGGAGTTTGTATATTTTATAGTTTTAATTCTAAACATTTCCTTAGTTCAATTTGGTTGCAAGTTTAATTTTATTAACATCTTCTTTATCTTTATCAAGATATTTATATCAAAATCTTTCAATTTGATGCAGTAATTCTAAATTTTTAAATAATTTATTTTAGTGATATTGGTATTATACAATTTAATTCGTTTTCTATCGTCATTTAATTGCCTATTACCTTTTCGCTTCGAACACATGTGGCCAATTTTGTTTCCGCTATCATCATAATTAAAAGCAGTTAATTGTTTACTAATATTTCGCTTTCGATTCACGTTCGTTTCTGGTACAATTGTCTATTGCATTATGCATTGCATTCTTATCGCCACTTTTCCTTTCATGGGTTGTTTATATTCTGAGATTGTTTCCATATCTGTCATCTATTGAGATGCTCGTTTCTTTCGTTGTAGTTAACGATTGTGTTGGAATTGCTGGTATATTCTTCTAAATACTTTCACTTTTTATTTGCTCACTCTCTACAGGTCTTTAATAAGATGTCCTTTTCATTTTGGTATTTTTTCTCAGATTGTTTCTATATCTATCATCCATTGACATGGTAGCTTTTTTTCTTGGAGTTGGTGATTGTGTTGTAATTATTATTGTATTATGAACTACATTCTCATCATCATCATCGTCGTTTTCATTTTTAGCTTTTAATTTTCTACATACATTTAATATTTCTTTTTTTTGGTTTAAAAGAATTATATTTTAATTGTTTTTAGTTTGTTTTGATCAACATTTTTTTTCGGTGATTTCTGACTATTTCTTAATGAAGCATTATTATCCATTGTATTATCAGCATCGTTATCCTCATCATAACAAGGGACATTCACATAATCAGTTTAAGATTGGGAGGGGACTCGTAAACAACTTAATAAACGGATTACCTATTGAACTACATTTACCTAGTTACCAGTTTTGTGGACGAGGAACAACACTAAAAGAACATTTAGCAAGAGGAGATAAAGGAATAAATCCATTAGAAACAGCTTGCAGAGAGCACTATAATGCATATTCACTATCAAAAGATATAAATAAAAGACATCACGCTGACCAAATATTAGCTGAAAAGGATTTTTTTCCTAGCCATTCCTTAATTTCGTATTTTATGGAGTTTCAAGGTGAAGCCACAGAATGGTTCAGGTCCAGTAAAGTTACTGGCTGCACCTTTTCTAGCAAGCCCATCTACCTCTTCGTTCTCCACGTGTCCACTATTCCCTGGCACCCATATCAGATGGACTCTGTTTTTTTATGCTAGAAACCTGATAATATAAATGCTGCTGTTAAAATGATGGTTTCTTGTTGTCGTTTCAAGTAGTGAATCAGGACGGTAGTTGGATTGTTCTCGTTGACCTTGTCTACGATAAAATTTTCTATACTTGCATTTTAAGTGAAGCTACATCTTGAAGTTATCCTAACAACTTGAATTTGGAGAAATTTATATTCCTCCTCCATGAAATTACCTACGCTGGGATTTTTTAGTGGAGCTACTCTTCTAACAATTTCAATATATTGTACGAAATTGCCCTCTTGACAATTTATACTCTTACGAAATTGCCCTCCTGACAATTTACTCTAACTCTCTATTCGGATTCGTATCACTGGATTGTATAGTAATCAAACAATTGCAGGTTAAATTAAAATAACTAACTTTATATAATTATTGCTATTTACAAAATTAATATTAGGCTTAAAGTTTACTTTATTACAATTTGCACTTATTTCACAATTTATGAATCACTTTATTTACTAATTAATTTTATCACTTTACAAAATAACAATTACAAGTACTGCTGCTTCGATTAGACTGCTCGATGTACAGACTGTTACGATCTCTGTTCGACTGTGCGCGACTTTGAACAGTCTTGTGGTTTTTATAGCTTTCGAATGGTTGAAGTAGAAAATTCTATGCTATTCAAGAAGTCTCTGGATCTTTCTAGAATCTTCTATTCACCTCGAAGGAAGTTTTTATTTTCGAGAATATTCTTTTACAACACCGACAGGGCGTTCTTAAGTAAACTTTTATATGAATAGATCGTCTCGTGACTTGCACACAGGGTGCACTCATTCTCAAACTCCAGATGGGATCCTAAAAGTATGCAATCACGTTTCACTGTGCTATCACGTTTCAATATGGTCGCTAACTGCTTTGCTTTGATGAATTTGTTGGCGGTGTCATTGTTTTAAACAAGCAGGAGTCATTGTCACTGCTAATTTGCTTGATCGCTCGATGAATGGCAAAACATGACATGAATGAGTGGACAGGGGTTTGGAGGAGTCCGTTGATTCAATCACAACAAATTTGGGGTCGCCTACTTTTGTTTCGGCAAGCAACGGAAAGTCGTACAAAGTGGCACTGGGTCCTGATTTACGCTTCTTTTTTTGGGTCCAGTGTCAAGCAAGGCAAAGCGATTTGCCTCAATGTTCGGTGGCCCCGGGGCCTTCCCGCACGTAAACTATATATTACTACTTTGAAACGAGCGTGTAGGCACAAAATACGAAAGGGCAGATACAAAATTAGTGAATTGGGCGAATAGCGGTAGTCCGAATAGAGTTTATGTGAAGGAATCAAAACACTCCGTATGCGAAACACTCCGTAAAATCAAAACACTCCGTATGCGAATAATAGACGTGTTATCGGCGTGAGAGCTGGTCGATGACTGCACAGTAGTTTAGAATGCGGTGGACTGAAGCAGTACATGCTCAGAATTTGATCAGTGAGTTCACAACCTGCAGTTAGCGTAGTTGTCTGAATGGACAGAGTACAATAGCTGAAGGCCCAGGATCGATTCCTGTGTGCTGTTGACTTCTGAGACACAATAAATGCCCGGGGGAAAATTGCCTTTCATTGAAAGGTCTCTGATGAGGACAAGTGGCGTGTCCGAAATAGCCATTTTTGTAAAATTAATGCATGAGTGTGGGGGGGAGGAGTGGCTCACGGTGATAGCCAGGCATATTTGTTTTCATTTAGCATTGACTGTGGTACTCATAAATGGACTCTTTAACATGATGACATGAATAAGTGTTGATGGTGGTAATGGAGTTCTTAGTTTTTTTCTAAGACGATATACGCAGGTCTTTTAAGAGTCCATTTGAGGAACATGGTAGATTAGGCCAGTCTCTCCGATGGACAGCACAAGCACCACGAATGCACTCTATAGCTCAGTACAAAAGAATACAGTAATAAAATTGAAAAATAAAATTTTAAGTCTTGGCTCTCATATTCGTTCCTGGGGCTTTGTAGTTAAGAGAATATTTTGTGAATGCTTTTCGTGCGTAACCGTTCACAACAAATTTTCCGCAAAACATTAAAAATGACGCTAGCACAAAGAAAGTAAACAAAAGTTCTAAAAACAATAACAACGTGATTAAAAGCGTCATTCGGCAACCAGATACCACTTAAGTTAATGCTAATTGATGCTGATATTCCAAACCATCCCAATCATGGCCCATACTGCCTGCTGCTGACCAAGCGAAACTCTTTCTTGTGCCGCCATTTGCTAAGTAGGCAAACATACATTTTTCTCCCCTAAAATAATACTGGAGATATGAACTGAAAAGATTTAGAAAAAAAAACAAACTGCCTTTAAAAAACCAAGAGTGTTTTTATAAAAACAAAAACAATTCTCGGGCGAATCAGTTAATGGGAGACCTTCACAGAAATTAGGACTTAGGCCTTTGTTAGCGCGACCCGTTTCATTACGAATAAAGTTAATTAAACTGGCCATATTTAAAGTCTCCTTATGACCCCGATAGTTGGCAGATGACGTCAGATTAATTTGCCTTGAACCATTACATAAGTTCTTGAAGGATACACTTGCAATGAACCGAACTGAGTATTTTGGCAGTAGTTATGTTTTTGGCTCCGTGGACTGATCTAGTGCGGAACTAGTTGGAAACTGGCACCAATTCAACTAGTTGGTGACACAGGCGAATGTGAATTGTGTGTAAGTTACTTAAAGGAGCGATTGGCCCACATACACACTTTCATGTATTGTTCTGTTAAAAGAAAGCCCTTCAAATATTTGGCGTAGTTAATCTATGACATCAAATTATATCGAAATAGTCATTTCAGCTATCATGAGACAAGAATACCATTACATTCAATTATATCTAAATATTCGATAGGAGCTGCTGTTGCTATATAGTTCTATATTAGAGAGCTTGTCTCTTTTTCTCATACTAAGAGACGTAAACGAAGCATTATGAATTGGGGATTAAGCCCCGAAAGAGAAACATTTCATTGATCCTCGTAATTAGATATTTCTCTGTATCGCCCTTTCCCTAACTAGATGCCTTCTCAGTGAGAAATAAGACACTTAACATAACTACAGGCTCGTTGCTTTTCATTTGTTTGTGTATTTCGCAATTACTGGACTTCTTTTAAATTTCGCTACAAGGACTAAATGCAGATTTGAACAGTAAAACTTTGCTATTAATCCAGTCAGTAAGGCCGCGAATCAAAATGACATTGCGGTCAGTACACAAAGGCGACCAATATTTATTTATTTTATATGTGCACCAAAAGTACTCGGGATGCTTATAAAACAAGGGCGATAAGTAAGCGCACCACATCGTTCCTGACCTGTAAGCTTAGCCGATCAAAATAAGCGACACTCTCGCATTGGTGTGTGGCCCTCGGTTGCAATATATGGGTACGACACTTGAAGTACCGAAAGTGTGTTGTTTCTAGCTGTAACGCTGTGGTGAGCATGGCATAAAATTCCTTAAAAATTGCCTAACAAGTCTTATGGCAAAACCTCGGAGTTATTGTTAAATAAATAGTCGGAGTTCATTAGTTAAATATTCCTCCCGCTAAGCATTATCATCTTCATAGGCGCATACCATTCTCTGAGTCCACTTACGATAGTTTTTTGGCCGACAGATGGTGTACAATTCTCGCATATACGAGTCATTGTATAAAACACTTAATAATCATTATGACGCCTGGCGTCATGGATTTTTAACTTATCTGTTTGCCTGATAGTCAAAAGGACATTTCCAAAGCCATTTTTTAACGTCATACTTTTATCTCTTCATGGATTGTTTCACTATCTGTTTGCCTGATAGTTAAAAGGACATTTCCAAAGTCTTTTTTAAGGTCATATTCTTATCTCTGCTTGGATTTTTACCTTATCCGTTGGCCTGATACTTAAAAGGACATTTCCAAAGTCTTTCTTTAGGGTCATACTCTTATCTCTTCATGGATTGTTTCACTATCTGTTGGTCTGATAGTTAAAAGGACATTTCCAAAGCCCTTTTTTAAGGTCATACTCTTATCTCTTCATGGATTTTTTCATTATCTGTTGGTCTGATAGTTAAAAGGACATTTCCAAAGCCCTTTTTGAAGGTCATACTCTTATCTCTTCATGGATTTTTACCTTATCTGTTGGCCTGATAGTTAAAAGGACATTTCCAAAACGCTTTTTTAAGGTCATACTCTTTTCTCTTCATAGATTGTTTCATTATCTGTTGGTCTGATAGTTAAAAGGACACTTCCAAAGCTCTTTTTTAAGGTCATACTTTTATCTCTTCATGGATTGTTTCCTTATATGTTGGCCTGATAGTTAAAAGGACACTTCCAAAGCCCTTTTTTCTGGTCATACTCTTTTCTCTTCATGGATTTTTACCTTATCTGTTGGCCTGATAGTCAAAAGGACATTTCCAAAGCCATTTTTTAAGGTCATACTTTTATCTCTTCATGGATTGTTTCACTATCTGTTTGCCTGATAGTTAAAAGGACATTTCCAAAGTCTTTTTTAAGGTCATATTCTTATCTCTGCTTGGATTTTTACCTTATCCGTTGGCCTGATACTTAAAAGGACATTTCCAAAGTCTTTCTTTAGGGTCATACTCTTATCTCTTCATGGATTGTTTCACTATCTGTTGGTCTGATAGTTAAAAGGACATTTCCAAAGCCCTTTTTTAAGGTCATACTCTTATCTCTTCATGGATTTTTTCATTATCTGTTGGTCTGATAGTTAAAAGGACATTTCCAAAGCCCTTTTTGAAGGTCATACTCTTATCTCTTCATGGATTTTTACCTTATCTGTTGGCCTGATAGTTAAAAGGACATTTCCAAAACGCTTTTTTAAGGTCATACTCTTTTCTCTTCATAGATTGTTTCATTATCTGTTGGTCTGATAGTTAAAAGGACACTTCCAAAGCTCTTTTTTAAGGTCATACTTTTATCTCTTCATGGATTGTTTCCTTATATGTTGGCCTGATAGTTAAAAGGACACTTCCAAAGCCCTTTTTTCTGGTCATACTCTTTTCTCTTCATGGATTTTTACCTTATCTGTTGGCCTGATAGTCAAAAGGACATTTCCAAAGCCATTTTTTAAGGTCATACTTTTATCTCTTCATGGATTGTTTCACTATCTGTTTGCCTGATAGTTAAAAGGACATTTCCAAAGTCTTTTTTAAGGTCATATTCTTATCACTGCTTGGATTTTTACCTTATCCGTTGGCCTGATACTTAAAAGGACATTTCCAAAGTCTTTCTTTAGGGTCATACTCTTATCTCTTCATGGATTGTTTCACTATCTGTTGGTCTGATAGTTAAAAGGACATTTCCAAAGCCCTTTTTTAAGGTCATACTCTTATCTCTTCATGGATTTTTTCATTATCTGTTGGTCTGATAGTTAAAAGGACATTTCCAAAGCCCTTTTTGAAGGTCATACTCTTATCTCTTCATGGATTTTTACCTTATCTGTTGGCCTGATAGTTAAAAGGACATTTCCAAAACGCTTTTTTAAGGTCATACTCTTTTCTCTTCATAGATTGTTTCATTATCTGTTGGTCTGATAGTTAAAAGGACACTTCCAAAGCTCTTTTTTAAGGTCATACTTTTATCTCTTCATGGATTGTTTCCTTATATGTTGGCCTGATAGTTAAAAGGACACTTCCAAAGTCCTTTTTTCTGGTCATACTCTTTTCTCTTCATGGATTTTTACCTTATCCGTTGGCCTGATACTTAAAAGGACATTTCCAAGGCCCTTCTTTAAGGTCATACTTTTATCTCTTCATGGATTGTTTCACTATCTGTTGGCCTGATAGTTAAAAGGACATTTCCAAACCCTTTTTTAAGGTCATATTCTTATCTCTGCTTGGATTTTTACCTTATCCGTTGGCCTGATACTTAAAAGGACATTTCCAAAGCCCTTTTTTAAGGTCAAATTCTTTTCTCTTCATAGATTTTTACCTTATCTGTTGGCCTGATAGTTAAAAGGACATTTCCAAAGCCGTTTTTTCTGGTCATATTCTTATCTCTGCTTGGATTTTTACCTTATCCGTTGGCCTGATACTTAAAAGGACATTTCCAAAGTCCTTCTTTAGGGTCATACTCTTATCTCTTCATGGATTGTTTCACTATCTGTTTGCCTGATAGTTAAAAGGACATTTCCAAAGTCTTTTTTTGTGGTCATGCTCTTATCTCCATATACACTAAAGAAACAAAAATAGGTAGTGGGATGAAGATCAGAATAATAACTGATTCGTGATTGGAATTCATTGTGGAACATGAGACCAGAATAGCAAGACTTCCGGTAGGTCAGCCTGGTTCCATGGGCCTAACTGATGTGATCCTTATCGGTTTCCCAACACATTTTGGTCCGTCGAGGGTACTAAATATAACAAATGTTCATTAAAATTGTTGGTCACGACCACCCAATAATTAAAGCAGACATGGCTTATGTGGTGGATCCCTACTAGATATTCAGCTCACAAGAATTCAATCTGGCAATCAGCCAAAATCAGTCACAATTTATGTGGTCCTCCAAAACTTTCTGGTCACTCGGGTATAGTCAGGAATCAAAACTATTTGCATTGGTTATATATGGGATCGAAATGCCGTTAACGATTGTGATAGGGCTATGGGTATTTATACTTGTATCATACCCGTATGTATAAATTTCCACTTCTAAAGACAGTGCAACGAAATTCGGCGGCTTTCGGGCACATCGCGTTCTCGCCCATACTCTGTCCTAGAACTGTGAGAGCTGCCCCGGTTGTGTGAATGACTCCGAAAGGTCTTGGAATGCTGAAATACATTAGCTACATACTTAGCACTTCCGCAGCATGTATGCACATTCGTACATAAGTGTGTGCAGACACGGGACTAAAGTGTGGTGCAGCGCTCCGTAAATCCACTGTGCACCACTGTGAAAAAATTGCCAACTTACTGGGACAGGGATAGTCGAGTAAGTGGTTAGACCGGAATGTGCATCATAAAATGCCTTCCCGAATTGGCTGTGCTGCAAGCGCTTGAGTATGCCGCATTCACGAGTAAGAGGGGGATAGGAAATCAGCCCGGCCAGCACGGCTCAGCGCGTTGTTCATACGCTTCCGCTGGGCTACTCGTAGCTTAAAACAGAATTCACGCAATGCACCGTAATGCGGTGAAGAGAAGTAATGAGGGCCTGCCATGACCCGAGTAGAATGTGCAAATGCATCTTACAGATACTTAAGCGAGTCGTGCAAACAAGATAAAAGTTAGCATAGTAATGCACACCAGCATGGAAAGTGGCGGTGTCTGTGCGAGAAGACTGGCGGCCAGTGCAGCCGGTCTGGCGGGACGGGGCGGTCCACAGGCGGAGAAAACTGTGCTCGCTGCCAAAAATGCCTGTCTCCGATGCAACAGCGGCAGCAAGAGCAATAGCGACCTGGGGAATGCATTACGCAAGACGGTCGGTGTGGCAAGTGCTGCTTCAGGGGCGGTACGAGTGCAAGGCTGCGAGTACTCCTATCTATGAGTGTCTGAAAGTGTGTGCGGTTTGGTGAGTGTGTGTGTATTTGTGTGTGCGTGTGTGTGCCTTGCCATGCAATGTCATGCCAGATGCACTTGACTGGCTACAAAACTTATTGCTTTCTTGATCACATTTAGATTTGCAAGCAGCAGACAGTCTCGCAAGGTGAGCGCATCGCTGCCCGTAATGCAGCTACGAGTACCACGACTAGCCGGACTTTCCGCGCTGATGGAGGGGCCGGATATTTCCACAATCCATACATGACTGTGATTGTGTGTGTGTGTGTATGTGTGTGATACACAAGAAGCATTTGCGACAGCATTAAGTTGCATGTAGCGAAGCGTAGTCAAAAAGCTGGCATATTTCCCCACACACACACACCCCAATATACACGCATTTGCCACCACTTGCTGAGAGCAGCAGTAAATGGCATTTTAAATCGAAGTCCTTTTGCCTTGCTGCACTGCTTTACGCTTCATCCAGTAAAATATTCTGCACAACTTCACACGTGCGAGCGCAGGTCACTTTACAATGTCGATTATGTCAAATTACTCAGGCGCTAATGCGGATTACTGGCGTTGTCCTTGCCTCGCTTTATCAACCATTTTCGCAAAGCTCATGCAGCTGCCTGCGGTGCAGTATTAAATATTTACCCGCACGTTCTTTGGAAATGGAAGCGTTGAAATATTTGCATTTTCCTCCCGCTTCCCTTCGCAACTTCCGTTGTACAAAGCAGTAATCGTTTATTTGCAAGGATTATGTATGGATTGGCTCTAAGATATGTCCTTCCAGTCGCATTTTTTATTACTAATGCTTCTGGGTTATTTACAAGCATCTTAGATTAGTGCCGGGTGCTCCACGCGTTTCGGACTGCGGGCAGAGTAGGGTTGGCGGTCAGGGTATCAGTGAATGCACAGGAGTAATGAGCTTAGAGCGGCGCTGATATTTACGAGTAAAAGCAGCGAGGAGACATTTTTGTGACTAATTATGAATATATTTCAACTATTTTTGCTCTAGCTTCGGGACTCCTGCCAGGAAGTGATCAACCGATATGCTAAAAAGAGATTTACGGCGCTGAAGACGTCATTAGTGGAATGATATTGGTTCCTGGTCGGGAAAATTTGCAATTTTCAATACGGACGATGGATGTATATCTGGCGAATAGGTTTGGAGTTCCGACATTTGGAACCTCAACTAGTTTAGTTTTAGAGCTACATCTACCGCACTTGAATGAGTGGAGGAACAACAATTTTTTCTTTAGGTGTTAAGATGGGGAGTAGTCAATCATAGACATTTTTTTCGAAATCCACCGAAGTGGACCCGCTTCGTTTTCTTTGGAACTCGTTCGCCAGCCTAAGCGAGACACCAAGACAAGAGGTGGAAATACCAGGCGGCTCGTCAATTTTACTCATGAAGCTTTGAAGATACATAGGACCAAAGCGAAAGGAAACAATAAAGAGGCACTTAAATGGGAAAATGAGCTCAGGGATAAATCGGGCTGGTTTCAAACAAAAATCGAAGTTTGTTTGGGGAGGAGCGACAATTGCAGAACTAATCATATTTAACACTCTGTTTATGCCACGTGTAGAAGGAAGCACAAATTTAGGTTCACCGCCCCTGATGTGAATCGTCCAGTTCAGTCAGCCAACCAGCTTCAGAAGAGCAACGCACGCGAGTGTTATGCGTGCGGCAGCGTTGCTGGTGTTCTGGTCGCCGAGGTGGAATCGATTTCCGCAGTATGCGTGTTTCTACATAAAATATGCCGCCCTTTACACGGGTACAAATGGTGCTGGGCACAACAAAAGGCACATAAAACTTTGCTAACCATTTGACAAATCAATTTCTATTAAATAAATTGGAAAAGGCATGCAAGATTGGCAAAAAACTGAAAGAAAACGCTGCCAAAAACTACAACTCAAAAGCGTTGCTTGTGACCTCTTTTGCAACACCAAACCACCCTCACCCGCTCCAGCACCCGCACCCGCACCGGCGCCCTTGCTTGCACCCACATTGCCACCACTGCCTCCGACTACGAAAATGTCGGCAAATTGGGTATCTGGTAGGGAGTAGACGGGAACGTCAATAGCTCTAGAACGTTTGTGGAGAGAGAACCCAAAAAAACAAAACAATTACTTTTAGGTGACTCAAAGGACTTTATGACTCTATTTTTATTGTTTGGTTTTTTTCACAAAACAAAAAGGAAAGGAACTCAAACGGGGACCTTAAGAAAAATGAGATTGTAAAAATTATTATCAAAGACTACAAAACACTACAACAACAATTGCGACTACAGCAACACACAGAAAAATAGAAAGGACGCCATACTCATAATAATGCTGAATAGCACTGATAACGTTGGCGTTAAGGTGGCCGCTATGTGCATTTACTTTAAACAGTCGGCATGTAAACAGACGCCAGTCTAGTGGCCCCCGAGACACAATTTCTCAGTGTGTCACCGTCTCTCATGGTGCCTAAATAGCCACGATGCACGTGTCTTCAAGAGCCACAATTTCAGAGAATGGAAGATGGAAATATCTTTCTCTACAACCTGTCCTAGTACGTAATCAGTTGGTATGAAACAGTGTCGCTGGAAAGCGTCAAATTACTTGATAGACTCGGAGGTGGAACAATAGATTCTAGGCTATATGGCTAGACGTTGGGTAGCGAGTTTAAGTCATACCCACAAGCATCTATATTTTCCTTATGATCTTCAAAGCCTTACACACATAATCAGTTTTGTAGGGAGAAAATTGTGTATATTAAAAACCGATCGAACAATCGGTAGTTCCCTTAAATAATCAAAAATTGGGATGTAAATAGGCAGATTGATTGGAAAAGATTGGCAAAGTCGACCATGAAATCTATTTCAAATATATGCGCAAGTAAGCTCAGCAAACGCGGCACAAATTGGGAGGATAATGAGCATCGCTTTTGGGGACCATATAATGAGGTCGCATTGGGTTAAGTAAGTACACACTTCGACCCAGACTTTATTATTATTATTATTATACCTTACACCAGTACTAGCACAGAGGCTTTCGACTCGAAGAGGAAAAGATTTTATAGAAAGAAGCATTTTAGAGACAAAGCCTGTGGCAGGATTTGAACCTGCGACCCTCGGGGAGTGAGTCTTTATATGACGATATGAGCACCAGGCATCCAATAGATGTGCCAGAGTGGGTGGTATATTCTGCAACAACTACAGTCTACCACAACAGCTCTTGAGTATAAAGATTTCAGCTGGAAATGTGGCTATGAACCAAGTCCTCTGAGTAATTGCGGCACTGCAAACTCCTTCGAAGGCAGTGTTAGAATCTACTTATAGGCACATAAGTGATAGAAGCTTCCCTAATGGTACTCCTTGTCATCACAACGGCTGCTTTAGCGGAAAACCAGCCAAGTCGCCTTTAACCGCATTCAGTTCTAATTGCTTCAAGTTGGTGAATCTGATGTTGCCTGGCATAGGAGCGTGATTAGCATGGTGAAGCCGCTGTAATTGGGAACTGTTGAACAAATGATGCTAGGATCGATGGTTTCAGGTAATATACTTGTTGTATTCCTGGCATTATCTGCCATACCGATTCTTAACTCTAATCTCTATGATCTCAGATACTTGTCACACTGTTTCGCCCATCTGATGAGGTAGCATAGCATAGAGGGTAGAACGCAATATGAAACGATATGGCGCAGCATCGCAAGCTACTATGCTCTCATATTTGGCCTGGAAAGAACTGCAGTAATTTGGCGTACTCGAACAACTGAATACGGGCACTAGAGTATATTTCCTGCCGGAAAGTAGCGTAAATCTTGTAAATCTTGCCAGCGATGCTTAAGCTTTGCCATTCCTCCTCCACCACAGCGCCCATTGTTGAGGTGTTCTTCCTGTTTCTTGATATACCATCAACTTAAACTATAGTATTGACGAATATACTCCATTTTTCAGCTAACTATATACCTGTGCAGATCTGGTGAACCTGCTGATTAATGGATTAATTATCATCTTCATTGGCCTGTTTTCGTGAGTGCACGATACACCATTTATTTAATTATATATTAATGGGCTTTGGAGTTGGGCTCGGCGCACTTGCATAACACCAGCAGCTGTTTCCGATTTGCAACATCCTCCCTAAAGATGCCCATTGGATGTTGCTTGCAAATTGGACTAGTTGGGATGCTTTACACGTAAATAGCATTTCATGTCTGTTAGCTCTCGCGCTCAAGAAGCAGTTTCGTATGTTCTTTGTGAAAGTGAGTGACGTGTTTAAATTATGAGCAGGCTCCATTATGACATTCCATTATGGCTCGTTAGCCTGTTTAACATATTCTGACGGCAAGAGAGCATTACGGTGTGTCAGCAATTGACATTGCAACCCATTGGATTACTTGCATGTGACATGGTGGGGTCCGCAGGGCAGATAGCTGCCAGCAGTCTGACATGCAACAGTGCTGGCGAGAATCGCAGAATCCCACCAACAACGCACTCCAGTGTCAGCACCACTACCACCAGCACTACCAGAGCGCCGCACAAGGAAGGCAATGTATCCCAGCCATTGCCGCCAATTACCTAATTAGAATCGATGGCCCTTAAGGTAATTTATTGGCGACATTTGCACAGTTGTTGGTGGCAACATTACGTGCTGTGCCTGCTGGTATGAGCTTGTACCTCCTTGCGAGGCATACGGACGAAGTCTGCAGTGTGGAGGCATATACACCCAGCCTGATGTGGTGCGGCAGAAACTGCCGTGGTGTTCATTATTGCTGTGGAATATTGAACATTTCGATGCCGTGATTTGTGATGTGCTGAATTGCTGGATAACTGTAGTAGTCATTATAAAAGGAAATGAAGTTCCGCAGACAGTTGATATTATCTTAATTAAATAAGCGGCAAGCGTGAGACGCAGTAACGAGCTTCGAACACAACAACCACGCTAAAGTTGTGAAACTGCCAGATTGGAATTATTGATTGAAAGAAGAAGCTCCGTGAAAGATTTTGGTGGAGCGAGTAATTTCAAATAAAGCGGTAAAACTGGCGTAACAAACGCTTTTATTCGGTGGCAACGATTACCGAAAAGCATTACATTTAATCATTAAAATAGGCTAAGTTTAACCACGCCTCCAAATACCAGATATACTGCAATATTTTCTGCAGATTATTATACTTATTATTTATTTTAGGGAGTCCTATTACCGCGGTCCATAAGGACCTATTGTACTAACCCCTATGTTTCACTCTATCCTTGGGCTTTTTATGAATTGGAGCACTTGGGAAGGTTGAAGTTTCCAAATTGTGGGAGGGTCTGTGAAGAACTCTACCAAAAATGTTTGTCTTTTACTTTTGATCCTTGGACACTCACACAGAATGTGTTTTGAAGTTTTAGAGTTGCGTCCACAGAATCTGCTGTCAGAAATGTCCGACACGCCTATCTTATTAAAGTGATACGTTAGGCAGCAGTGTCCAGTCAAATATCCCACTAGAGTCCTTTGACTTTCGCTGTTCAAGCTTACTATGCTTTTGGAGATACTACGGTTGGGGGGTAAGAAATCTCTTCGTCTGTCTTTGGCCAGAAGCATCCTGCCATTGAATATCTATCTGAGTAAGTGCCACAGAACGGTTCAGGGCCAATGAGTTGGCGAAACGCCCCCCTTTTCGCGAGGCAGTCCGACCTTTCATTCCCAGCGTGTGTCCTTCATGTCCAGGCACCCAACAAAGTGTGACTTTGTTGTCTTTACCTAGTTCATTCACGATTTTATGACATTATTCAGCCAATCTGAACGTATAGTAGTATGATCTCAGTGCCTTGAGGGCAGCTTGGCTATCTGACATAATGTATATAATTATAATTTGAGTTCGTTTTTGATGTTAAAGCTTTGATCTTTATTTCAGAACTGACTCTGCTTACATTTATGATTCATCTTCTTAGCGGTAGTTACAATAGTATTAGTAATTGGTGAAGTTAGTTGTTATACATGTTGTTATAATCGTTAATAGTAGTTGCCTGATTATAATATAACTATATAAGCTTGCCGTTTAGTCTTCTACGAAGACATTCTCGGATACATGCTTCGATGTCGAAGACTTCCGCTTGAAATACTGTGGGAGTCTTGCCCATAGGGAGCGCTTTCTGGAACAATGGTCCCATTTTACCTCCTCCTGTACTACCGTCTTCCAGTTTGGACCCATCCGTGTACCATATCAGGGTACCTTGTGGAATGTTGGTATTGAATTCCTCAAGCCTACCTCTTGCAGGAGTGTGAACCTTACAGAGTGTAGTGAATGATATTTTTCTCAACATATTGTCAGAAAACCTTATAAGGTGGTCATTCAGAAAGGGATCAAGTACTCTCATATGCCCCCAAAGATCTACACCTTTCATGTTGGAGATGTCTTGCAGGCGTAAGGCATCACCACAGGCCTCCCTCTCAATTGTTATGGTAATCGGAGGGATGCCCGTGATAACTCCAAGAGCATCAGTAGGGTAGCTACGCTTCGCTCCTGTTATTCCCACGCATACAAGGTGGTGTAGTTTGTATAGTTTTCTGTTGGCCATATTTTGTCGTACCTTGGGACACCAAGCTAGTGCTGAATAGGTGACCATTGGTGGTACTATGGTGTTATATGACCAGTATGTTAGCTTTAGGGAGATTCCAGAGGTTTTACCAGAAAGCTGTTGCCATGCAAAGAATGCTCTTGTTGCTTTATTGGCTATGAAATTTAGACGAGACTTCCAAATGAGCTTTTTATTCAGGATTACTCCTAGATAGTCGTCTCTTTTTGGATATTCTAAAACTGTTCCATTTAACGAAAGTTTAGTCAGATTGAGTTTTCTTCGATTGGTAAATGGAACTATTGTAGATTTCAGCGGATTTAAGGATAGTCCTTTTTCCCTGCATCAGCGGTTGGTTATAATTAGGGCCTATTGTAGGAGAGAGCAGATGGTCTCCTCATGGCCACCCACAATATATATGACTGTCATTAGCGTAAACTTGTGTTTTACAGCCCAGACCATTTAGCTTCTCTAGGAGTTCATCAATAACCAACGTCTAGAGGAGGGGAAAGTACCCTTCTTGTAGGCACCCCTCCTTGAGGACATCCCCTGGTTGTGTATATGGCTTTTTCGACTCCTTGCAGCTCAACATTGATGGTTTTGGTTTTTAGCATGTTTATAATCCAGTTGGAGATTAGGAGAGGAATGTCCTTTCATGATTACATTTTTTATCCTTTAAAAGAACGTATCTTACTAACCATATGAGCTATTTTGATGACCATTATATATAATATGCAAACCAGCTCCCATATAAACTGTGCCAAGGTAGGTGAAAAGTGGATTACCAACACGCTCAGTTTCCATAAGAGATTTTTGTCCTACAGAACTAAAGGATCTTGGAACACTCCTACGTGCTATTGCTTTGTAGGAGACAGCTCAGTCTTCGACCGCCTACACTAGAAGTGCTGCTTTGGATACTAAACTCTCGTAGTCCTCGTAATTCAAATATGATCCAATTACAGCAAATCCAATCAAGAAACAATGCTTTAGGAATGTCGTGTACGGCCGACAATAACTCCTTGCTTATTATTCCCATTACAAAATTGCAATTCTTCAATATTTTTTGCAGTTGATTTCCGGAGGCGTACTTCCAGACAGATCTACAATTGCCAGTACTGGTATCACAAGTATCCTAAATAAATTTTAGGTGTACAGATCATCTGCTTGATCCTTAATTTAAATAAGAATATAAACTCCAAGATCTCTGCGTGCACTGCAGTCTGTCTTATTTGGCTATGAAGCAGTTGGTTCCGCATACTTTGTCAAGCATTTCGTTGGATTTTGAGCACTTTATAGAGCGCAGCTCTGTCCTCCCTGCTACACCGATTGTTTGAACGCAAAAATACTCCGGAGGCAAAGCAATAATATATAAATGGATATATAAGAGAAATCTTGAGATCCACATAATAATTACTCTATGATTTGTGTCTGAAATGTTTGATTTTTTTTCCGAAAAGTTTGTCGAAATTTGGGTTTCTTCTTCTCCAAAAAAAACGAAAAATTTCTGGCTACGAGATTTGATTATGAGAATTTGCGGGAGATTTCGTGAAAAATTTCCTCACTTCATTGATAGAGTCCCGTAAATGGTGAGCAAGGGGAAGAAATTATTGCCTGTATATGTCTACTTACAAGTGTGTTGTGTGTGTGTGTGTGTGTGTGTGTTTGTGCGACCCCACATAAATAGGCTTAGAAAAATTTAAGGCGTATCTATGGCCCGCTATCAAGGATTCCATTAAACATCTGTTGGATTTAAATCATTGTGCGTAACAAGTATTTGGAAGCATTAGCCGCCCGAAACTTGTGGTTGCACCTAAGTTGGTTACAAAAACAAAAAATTGCAGGCGAGGTCAAACCAAAGCAATCCAAACTAATCCAATACACTCCATGCGAGTAGGCTTAATGAAAATATGGGCAACACACACAGTCTCTCGCACACGCAGAGACACTTGCCTTCCTTCACTTCCATCTCCGGCACATTTGGGCAGACGTCCGTCAGTCAGCATTTGCGTGAGTTGTTCATAAATGGCTCAGCAGAAGCGGCTTTGATGGCATTAGAGTAATTTCCACAATGGCAGCTCATACGCAATTATAAAGACTCATTAAGTGGGATACCCGAGGCCCGTCGCCAAGTGTAACAAGTGTGCTGGCATACGACCCAAGAGACCCATGTGTGCCAATGCGTGCATAACTGCGCACAGTAATCGGTCTATTCATATGCCAAAATTAATCCCCTTTTATGGGAGCGACTGCGGAATTCGTGCAGACTCGCAGCGCAGATGAATTCTATAAACAAAGTTACTTTTTCAATGCAATCTTTGGATTTCTCCTCCCCGCACACCCCTTAGTATCGTATCACATTGAATGATTAATACAAAAAGTAATTTCCCCGAAATGTGTTTCCACTCACACCACACCTGCTGCTGAGGTTCTTTGAAATACTCCAAATAAGCCAATAGTGTTTTGTTATGCAAACCCAATGTCCTGCGCCGCCTGCCGCAACCCCTTCGTCAGCATAGTCATATCAATTTAAATAAAAGTTCACACAGTGATCCATCGGCCTTTGTTATTTACGCACAATAGAGTTTCATTTTGAGGTTGAGCGGCAACAGAAAGCAGAGCAAAACAAAACAAAAAAAGGACAAATAGAAAAGAAATAGCGGACACACACAAACACACACTCACACATAGACACTCCACTCACAATGTTTTGGTACAATGAAATTTGTGTGGCTTTTGTGGGAATGCGCAGCAGAAGGCAGAGAAAAAGGCAAATTAAATGTTCAAGCTAAAATCTTGACCCAACCGCCGCCACGCTGTGCTGTGCTGTGCTGTTCTGTGTGCCGGAAGACAATTTCCAAATCAAATACTGCGAACACCGAACAAGACTTCCAGCAGCCGCACAATGGATGATTGGCGATAAAATGACCACGCGCCGAATGTCCAGGAATTAATTTTGCACAATACATGACGTTAAGTTGCTGTGACTGCCTCCAGCTGCCATCTCTTTGCGTGGCTCTGCAATGTGCCTTGGTTTGAGGCCAACTGACTGACTCGCAGATCTCAGTGCTCCACCTGGAGAGGATACAGCACCTCGTACGAGGTGGAAAACATAAATCTCCCAGCATCGAAGTGAGGCAGGAGGAGCTCTGGTGAAAAGGAGGAACGGCGCACAATACAGCTCGGCGTTCCAGAATATTTTGGCAGATCTAGCGAGTTAAGCCCTCTACCGAGAAAGTGATAGTACTGTGTTATATTCATTCCGATAGAAATAAACGACATAAATGATAACGCAATGTGGTATAAGTGATAAAGGTGAGAAGGACAACAGCACTAATGATGTCTTATAGCATTATAGCGAGCAACTTGCGGTTTAAATGAATCACTTACTCATGAGTAGTTGGGAATATTGAAATGGCTATTTCGTCCCAATATACTATGGACAATGAAAACCAAAGTTGACTGTAGTGCACACGGATATACCACCAGTTGTTGCGGAGATTTATATATGGTAATAGTTCAAATAGTCTACAAGTCTGGTTTAGGGCGCCAAATTGTAAGATTTGTGCTGTTTCTGAAATTTTCCTTAGGGATATATACCGGAAATTGAACCTTCTGCTATAGTTATCCTGTCTTCCTCGATAATACTGTAATTTAATTAGCTACCACCTGGTATTTCCAGAGTGCATATCTGAAAATTACTCCAACCCAACTGAAGCTCTGGAATATTGCTCCTCTCCGCAGTGAAGTAGTTTTTTTCGAACTTCTCAGTTGTTTTTTAAAATCCGTTTCGGATTTGTTGAAGGAGTTGCAATCTGAAGGTACTTCCACTCTTTTGGAGTGCCTCGTGGCTGTTTTTTCGCCATTGAACTTCCCTGTGACATATTCTTGCTCTCCTCTACTAACGACTACTGAAGACACGCGGGCGGATCAAATCCTTTTGTGAAATGATACAATATTCATCCGTTGATTTCTTCGGTAGAGCCCACATTGTTGTTCGCCCAAGATTTCAGCTACTGGTGTCTTAAATGTTTGGTATAGATTTGTCTTAAACGTTTGGTATAGATTTGGCATATACCTTATAAGCATACTTCGTGCGCCGGATAGGATTCTAAAAATACGAGCAATTTCTGTATTTTACTTTTCTAATTCCTGATCTCTCCTCTCCACATCATAGATATTTGCCATACCGCGTCGAAGACGCACCAACACATTGAACGGTGCTGCACGGTGCACTCTTTCATTGTTGTTCTTGGATTACTTTTGCATTGGTTCTGCTGCCACTGCTTCCGCTGCTACTTTAGCAAGTTTGTAGTGCCAAGAAAAGTTTCCATCATTGTCCGTAGGTTGGCAGCGCTCGACTATGCCGCATTTAACCATGGCTTGCATTGGGGGATGCAATGGGATGCGATGCGATGCGATGATATTTGAAAAATGCGACAAAGTTTTTCTTTGAAATCATTCCAAGAGCATTTTTCAGGAAGGTCGGTTGGTCTTTTAGCGAGCACACACAAACACAAATGCAAACAACAAACACATACTAACACGCACCCATACACACACGCACACACACACATTCACTCACACTTACACTTTTCGGATTTCGTCGCACACATCCTCATACAGACGCAAGCCCACAGTTGCGACTTGAGTGTAGTATGCAGAAGTTTTCGCTTTTGGCATTACAACAGAAATAACTCTTTTGAATATCCTTGAAATGAGCAAAGGTGGATGGAGGCAGGAGGGGCACACGCAGGCTGGCTGACACTTGCGCCCGTTACTGAGTTAACGAAATGCACCATTCGGGCAATTGTTTCATGCGATGAATGGCCAAAGTTCAGCAGCAATGGCAGCAATGGCAGCAAAGGCAGCAGGGGCGTGCCTGGGAACCATGTAAAGGGCTGGTGGGAAGTCTTGGTCGTAGCCAACAGTTGCTTAGACATGCGTTCCGACCACAACCGTCGTTCGCCACTGCTACATACTTTGAGGCGTGCGCGAAAGCTGGTGTGTGTGTGTGTGTGTGTGTGCCGCATCCGTGCTGCTGTTTTTGGCTTCTGGTATACAAACAGATTTTTTTGTTTTTTTGGTATTGTTGCGGTTAGTTCGGCGCCAGTGTTGCTATCGCCACTTTGTGTTGCATAATTGTAATGTTAATGGAGCTTTTGTAAATTGAATAATATAAAATCTTTTGCGGGAAATCAGTTGGCAGCGTCATTTAAGTTGAGCACAGCACAGCCTTACAACAAAACCCGCTAAACACTCACACGAATAGAAACACACAAAGACGTATTCAGCCAAGGCAGCCAACATTACACAGACAGTGGAGGTGTTTACTTGGCGTACTCGAATTTTTATTATATTTCAATGCCAGTTTTAAGCACTTGAAGAACGGAAATAGCCATAAACACATTCCAAGCAACTGCTTTGCACACATGCACACATAGTTAGTCGTCGCACACACACACACACACACACACACACACACACATCTAATAAACACAGAGTCGACAACTGGCTCTGGCACGCACACACTTCTGCAGTTGTGAACCACTGAAGCCCTGAAGTATGCAAAACTTTTGATTCTTTTAAGCTTTTGTTGCATTTTTAGCTTAAGATAACGAAGACAAAGTTCGTGGATTGTTCGCAAGAAAAGTTTCTCCTTGCGAAAAGTCACATCCGCAATCGGACATTTTATTGCAACCGAAAAGTTTATGAATGCAAATTTATTTCAGCCCATATACCCCCGTATGCACGCACATGTGTGTGGACGTGTGTGGAAGAATGGGCGCTTGCATGCTCACATATGAGCGTAGCTGTGCTTGCGAGTGTGCAGACATTGCCTCGATATTCGAGTTGTAAAACATTTAATTTGATACCGTTTCGAGCAGTGCCTTCGATTCATTAATTCACTTCATTCACTCTCTCGCTGCCGCTGTGCAGTGCACTTTTCAAAAATATTTATGAACTTTGATGCACACAACATCTCAAGAATATATTATGGCCGTATTTACATACAATGAATATCTCTTAGTTTTATGGTACTGCCGAACTGATATCCCTGCTGAAAAGTGTAGAATATGTGTGCCTGCCAGTGAAAACACAAATCATCAATAAGAATAGATCACAGCATGTCAGGACAAAATAACTTCCTTACACAAACACCATTGAAAGATTGTCAAACCATTAATTAAGATCGAGTTGATTTTGTATCGAATTTATTTTTTATATAAGCATTGAGCATTCTTTTCTCACTTAGAATCAATCAAAATGTGAACATAAATCCTTCAACACCAACACCTCCTCTTAGTGAAGCTCACTTTCACAGTGGTCTTAACATAGTAATAGTAACAAGCTTAAAGAAGCAACTAAGCGATTTAATTCTGATCATTGTCCTGATTTGGAAATAAGATAAAAATCAATAGAGAAGAAATTGGACAATATTGTTACGAAATTGACCTCCTGACAATTTACTCTAACTCTCTATACTCAGATTCGTACCACTGGATCGTGTAGTAATCAAACAATCGCAGGTTAAATTAAAATAACTAACTTTATTTAATTATTGCTATTCACACATTTAATATTAGGCTTAAAGTTTACTTTGTTACAATTTGCACTTTATTTCACAATTCATGAATCACTTTATTTAATAATGAATTTTATCACTTTACAAAATCACAATTTCAAATACTGCTGCTTCGATTTGAATGCACGATGTACACACTGTTACGATCTCTGTTCGAATGTCTTCGACTTTGCACAGTCTTGTGCTTTTATAGTTTCGAATGGTTGAGGTAGAAATTTCTACAATACACTAGAAGTTTCTGGATCTTTCTAGAACTTTATACACACCTCAGGAAGTTCTTACTTTCGAGATAATTCTTTACACCACAATCTCTACAACGAAAGAAGCTTTTATTCGAATAGATTGTGTCTTGACTTACACACTGTAAAGAACCCTTTTTCCTTCTTTCGCCTGGGTAATACTCGCCGGATTGCCAGGGGTCGTTTACAGAAAATAACTATGAGTTTACTTAGTTTGGTTTTATTTAATTTATTAAATTAAATCCTTAGATAATAGCTAATGCTGAGTTAATAGCTAATATTAGTACTAATACAAAGTCTCGGTACAACGTTGGTAATTCTGGGAATTAGTGGAGTACCGATTACAAACCATATAATCCACTAATCCAGAATGGTCTCAGTAAGTGGTCGTACTTCTTGGTATTAGTGGAGTACCGATTACAAACCCTATAATCCACTAATCCAGTAAGCGTTTGTAATTCTGAGCATTAGTGGAGTACCGATTACAAACCCTATAATCCACTAATTCAGAATGGTCTCAGTAAGCGGTCGCACTTCTTGGTATTAGTGGAGTACCGATTACAAACCCTATAATCCACTAATGCAGAATGATCTCAGTACGGTCAAAAGTCTTGGTGCGTCGATGTTTTCTTCGTGTGCGTCGATGTGTCGTCGTCGATGGCTGATCAGGAAAAGAAACTACTGCCGATGCGTCGTGGTCGATGGCTGATCAGGAAAAGAGACTACTGTCGATGCGTCTGCGGTGGTTGCTTGAGAAGAAAGAGCTCTGTCCGTCGATGCGTCCTCGTTGCTTGCTGGAGAAGAAAGAGCTACTGCCGATGCGTCGTGGTCGATGGCTGATCAGGAAAAAAGAGCGACTCCCTCGGTTGCTGCTGCTTTTATAGCCCAGCTTCAGTCGCAAAGCTTCCAGAAATTTCTGTTGTTGAATAAATTGTATTCAAACGTAACCGCCATTATCAGGGTGTAATGTAGACCGCCTCCACGCGGTGCACCCTGGGTTACGCTAAATGGTCTACACTCCCCCAGGTGCTGCTGTTTTCTTGCACGGGAGTTCAGTAGCACCAATTGGCACGACCCCCATCCTTCGTTCCCGGACTTCTCTTTGGACCAATGTAACTGTTCTGATTGCCCTGGGCTGGTAGCTGTAATTTTCTGGACCTAGCTGTCTTTTGTCACGGTAGCACCAAGGTGAAACTTGAGTGTGAACGGCTCCAGTCTAAGGTTGCAGCTGCCCCCGTCCCGTTAGAACCTTGGCAGGCCTCAAAGTACGTTCGACGTCTGTTACCGTTAGGTCGGTAGTGTGCGTTCGGTTGAGTGGAACTCCCGATTAGCACTGGTCTGGCTCTGAGCACTTGACCCCATAAGGGCTTGTGCCAACCCTCGCATGGCCTCCCTGCTTGCACAGATAACCATGGGACCATATTTAGTGACCACACGTTCGGACTGAGATAGCGGCTTTGAGTGGGGACCCTTATTGCATGGACACTACAAAAAATAAAAACACAAACACAAACACAAACAAAATTTCCGCGCATATCCCCTCAGGGACGCGCAAAACCCTGGCTAGGCAAATGCCCACCAGCATCACCCCCGCCCTTGGTTCGAAGACAAGCAGCATAAGCACTGCCCCTTCAACAAGCACCACAGCTTCGGCTAATAAGCCACCCAAGAGCTCTTCGCTGTCCCCAGGCTCTTCAGCGGCTGCTAGGGTATTGACTCACAAACCAGCAGCAGTCGCTCCGCCTAAGCCCTCTTCAGCAAACGCCTCGATATTGCCTCACAAGTCGATGGTAACTGCTCCTCGTACCGCTCCTCCTTCAGGTGCACCTACCAACGTGAACCCGAGTACAAGGGCGTACAGGACGCGTAGATCGGCTTACCATATTTTGACGAGGCTCAACGCTTCAGAACCATCTCAACTGTCAGAATACGACAAGGGCAAGCTTGAGTGGGCAAAAGCACACGCTGATGTGCGTGTCCACTCCTCCACTGCACAAGCAGCCGGTAACCCCAAGAGGCAGAGATCAGCCGATCGCCCGGGCCAATCCACCCAAAGCATCCCTAAGCGCGTAAGGCTGGCTACTCCCAAGCCTAAGCTCTCCAAACCGCTTAGTGAGATTGTGAAAGAGAGCCTCACATGGGCTGTGGTCGACTCTGCCAATGCCGATGGGACCATTACTCCTGCCAATTGGAGACAGGTCGAAATGGCACTGTTACCAATTTTCGTTGAGGTTATGTCCCTCAACCCTGGTCCTTCACCCAGCTGCCGTGACGCAGGGTGGTATCAAGGACATATCAAGATCATATCTTGCTCGGACCAATGCTCGGCGGATCTATACAAGGTAGCGATCAATAGGGTAGGTGAGATATGGCCGGGTGCACAGCTCAACGCTGTACCTTTGGACCAGGTTCCCCAACGCCCTCGCTCCAAAACATGGCTTCCTGCCGAGCCCTCTGAGCCCGAGGCAATCTTAAAGATCCTCAAGCTCAGCAACACCGATCTTCCCACCGATGGCTGGAAGGTCGCGAAAGTTGGTGACCCCAAAGGCACTTTGCGTGAGGTCACCATCATTTTGAACGAGCAATCCCTTGTTCCCATCAACTCCCGCGAGGGGGTGATTAATTATGGCTTTGGAGCCATCACTCTCCGCATCTACAAGTGCGATGCCCAAGCCCCCCAACAGCCTCCCCCAGCTGGTGCTGTCCCACAAGCCACTGCCAAAGAGCCTAGCTGCTCGGGCCCGGCTCTCACCCCTTTGTCGGGTAGTGACAATGAGAGTATGTGCTCCGTTACAACCAGAAGCAGCCGCTTCTCAACTTCCGAACTGGTCGGAGAATTCTTCGACCACATGGATACGGATGCGGCTGGTGGATACATCTCTCCAATGTCCGAAGAGGAGGAGTTGAATTCCACTATAATCAATCTTCCAGACAATGCTGAAGGTACTACAGATTAACCTTCAGCATTCGAAAGCTGCCTCGGCAGCCCTGCTTCTCCGCCTCTCGGATATAGGGGAGGAGCTCATTCTCGTCCAAGAACCTTGGGTCATAAATGACCGGGTTTTTGGACTCAATGCATACGGATATCGTATGGTATATATCGAGGATCAAGGTAAACCAAGATCCTGCATTCTGGTAAAAAGCAGCGTTAACGCTCTTTTACTCCCTAGATTCAGTGACAAAGACAATGTGGCCATGGTCATTGAAATGGGTCCACGGACTTTCTGGATCTCCTCGAACTACATGGCTCATGACTATGGCGACTCCCCGCCACCAAACATACTGAAGCAAATGGTTGCTGTAGCCCACCAGAAACAGATTCCGGTAATTATCGGCGCCGATGCCAATGCCCATCACGAAATATGGGGCAGCTCCGGCACAAATGATCGAGGTGAGTGTCTTTTCGACTTTATCATTTCAAATAACTTAGGCATTGCTAACCGGGGAAATGAGCCGACCTTCCTTACATCCGTAAGGAAGGAAGTGCTTGACATCACCCTCGTCAGCAATAACTACTCGAACATGATAAGCAATTGGTTCGTCTCACAGGAATGCTCCTTTTCGGACCACTGCTATATCACCTTTGACATTGACTTGAGGGAGACTACAGGCAATACAGAATCTCTTAAACCTGTCAATAGAAAAAACACGAACTGGCCTCTTTTCCGGCTCAAACTGGGGTCATGCTTAGCAACGACTCCCCCTATTATCCACAACTGTCCCGACATTGATCGGGCGGTCGACGATCTGTCCACAGCTTTTAAAAAAGCCACTCATATTTCTTGCATCACTCCCGAACCACGGGGCAAACCTAAACCTCCGTGGTGGAACTCGGAAATTGCAAGTCTTCGCAAAACTTGTAGAGTGCTTTTCAACAAAGCTAAAGTTACAGCTGAGTGGGCCCCTTTCAAAAATAAACAAAAAGAGTTGAAATACGCCATTAGGCGAGGGAAACGAGCGTCATGGAGGGAATTTTGCGAAAGCATTGAATCGACGTCCGAGGCTAGCCGTCTTCGTAAAATTCTCCACTCCTCTAACAAAGCCCTTGACTGTATCCAAAAACCAGATGGCAGCTGGACTCACTCAAGCGCCGAAACCCTTGATATCCTGCTAGACACTCACTTCCCAGGGAGTTTAGCCTCAGCGGATCAAGCACTCTACCAGGTGGAGCAGGTTTCGCATGATACCCTCCCCACATTCCAAGTGACAAAAAGTCACCTTGAATGGTCCATCCAAACCTTTAAGCCATACAAGTCCCCCGGACCGGACGGCATCATTCCTGCCGATATCCAAAATGGGGAAGAGATTATCCTTCCATGGCTGCTTCAAATATATAATGCAAGCCTCAGACTGCAATACATTCCCTTACGCTGGCGCACGGCTCGGGTCGTCTTCATACCAAAAGTTGGGAAGGCCTCGCACACCAAACCTAAGGATTACAGACCCATAAGTCTAACATCCTTTCTTCTTAAGGTTCTAGAAAGAGCTCTTGACCTACATATCAGGACATCGATCAACCCTTCTCTTCTCTCTGTATCTCAACACGCTTACTCTAAAGGCAAATCGGTTGAAACAGCACTTCATTCTCTCATTTCTCAAGTTGACAAATCCTTGGCGTACAAGGAATTCACACTTGCCATATTTCTGGACATCGAGGGAGCATTCAACAATGTATGCCCCAACGCTGTCATCTCCGCACTCTATAATCTTAACCTGAATTCAGGTCTTCTTAAATTTATAGAGCTTCTACTAAAATCTAGGATCATCACTTCCACGATCGGCAGTGCCCAATCCAGGAGGGTGGTTAACAGGGGCACGCCACAAGGGGGTGTTTTATCACCCCTCCTCTGGAACCTGGCAGTTAACACACTACTGGTGAGATTGGAATCTACTGGATGCAAAGTGATAGCCTATGCGGACGACATAGCAATCGCGGCATCCGGCAAATTCCCACAAACACTTTCCGAAAAACTTAACTATTCACTCTCTATCGTGTCGAACTGGTGTCGCGAATTCGAACTTGGTGTTAACCCATCCAAAACCGAGACTATGCTTTTCACTAGGAAGTACAAAATTCCAAAGTTTACAATGCCTAGTCTAAACGGCACTCCGCTCTCTTTGACCACACACGTTAAGTACTTAGGCCTGATTCTCGACCCAAAGCTTAATTGGAAAGCCAATCTAGCTGAGAGGGCACGTAAGGCAACATGCGCTATATACTGCTGTAAAAGAGCAGTTGGTGCACGATGGGGACTTCGTCCTCGAGTCGTGCTCTGGCTCTACACGGCCATCGTTGAACCAACCCTTTTATACGGGTCGGTCTTCTGGTGGCAAGCTCTTGAAAAAGCCTGTAATATCAAACCCCTTGATAAAATCAGAAGATCCATTGCTCTACTGATCACTGGCGCTCTTCGTAGCACACCTACGAAAGCCCTTTTTGCCAAGCTGCACTGGCTCCCCTCGGGGATCCTGGTTAAGCAACAAGCCAAGCTGACAGCGATTAGACTTAATGCTCTTTCGCACTGGCGCATAACCCTGACAGGCCATGCTTCAATTCTGAATCAGGACCCACCTGTCCCCAACTTTATAGATTATATGTCGGTCTATCCCGATTTGAACAGAGAATTCGACCTCACTATTCCAAGTCGAAGCGACTGGACCTCAGAAAACCGAATCGTCGGTGAAACAGTCGAAATCTACACCGACGGTTCCAAGCTTGGAGGTAGAGTCGGCAGCGGTATTTATTCCGACAAGCTGGACTTAAACATCTCCCTACGTCTCCCAGACCATTGCAGCGTTTTTCAAGCTGAGGTCATGGCCATTTACCACGCAGCCAAATGGATGCTGACTAGTGATATCGGCGCAGTCGACATATCTATCTTCTCAGACAGCCAAGCCGCCATTAAGTCTCTTTTTGGCTCCACGGCCACATCAAGACTAGTTCATGAATGTCGAACATCTTTAAATGAGCTCGCAAGTTACTCTCGGGTGCACCTAGTCTGGGTTCCCGGACACAGCGAAATCCCGGGAAACTGCGAGGCGGACGAGCTTGCCAAGGCAGGCACGCTAATGCACGACATTCACCCCTCTGTAAACATCGGCATTCCACTGGCAACAGTCAAGCTCGAAGTCAAACGGAAATATCTAGCTGACGCCTACAAATCCTGGGCTAACGAGGAATCCTGCCACACGGCTAGACTAACTTGGGCAAGCATGGACAAAAACAGAACCAATCAACTTCTTCGACTTGATCGCGTATCACTGTCGACAACTGTGTCGGTTTTGACCGGCCACTGCATAATGGGACAGCACGCAGAAAGACTGGGCCTATCCTCAAATGACTTTTGCCGAGGCTGTGGCTTCGAGGAGGAGGACGAGACGGTTTTCCACCTCTTATGCCACTGCCCATCCTTGAGCAGAAGAAGAATTCACACCTTTGGTGCCCCATTTCTTACAAGCCTGACAGAGCTGTCATCCATTAATATTAGGGACATAGCCAGGTTCATCAAAGTATCAGGATGGTTTCCTGAAACATGACGGGGGAGTCGTGCCTTTCCAGGCGCTGTCCTTGCGCTGACTATCACCATCCCAAGTATGGTATGGGAACCTTTTTAGTCAGTGCTTGAACGGCGCCACACCGTGGTATCACAATGGGCCATTATGTGTGCTCAAGTGTGCTTTTGGCAAACTGGGCGGCCACTCCTACCAACCTACCTACCTACCTAACCGCCATTATCGCTGCAGAATTCGGCTTGTTGACATTCTTCCATGTCCATCGTCTGTTGCTAAGGCGTTGTTGTTGTTGTTGCACGCTCTGTTGTTGTTATTGATGATGTCATGCGCGTCGATCATACTGTTTATTAGGGGTGGGTTTTGCCAATTGCTTCTAATAATGCAACAAATTAAGTTCTTCTGGAACAATCGAGTGCGGTTCGTGGCTTCGTTTGAAAAATGGTGGTGTGGCAGAAGAATTATATTGGAGCAAAAGTTAGGGGGAAATTTTGCTCCTTACAACACACAGGGTGGTGCACTCATTCTCAAACTCCTGATGGGATCCTAAAAGTATGCAATCCCGTTTCACTGATATGCAATCACGTCTCTCAAAAATCTTCAATATCTTCATTCTCAATGGAAACGCATTAGATGTCAGTATTGCAGAGCAAAATAATATCACGTACATATGTCGCATGGGTCTGGGAATACTTATATGCATATACTCCCATACAGAGTATTCCAGAATCAAGCAATGTCTGGGGCCAGCTCAATCGTATGAACTCCAAACGCCTGCAAAGAAGACCGAAGTCGAGTTATTCCCGAATCCAAGCCCTACGGTTAAAAGGAATTATTGCCTTCGCCAAAATCATAAACATAATTTAAGTGACATCCGGGTACACAAAAGATCCACATGCTTATCGCAGTGCTGGAGGAGGAGAACAACTCAGATCCTATTCGCATCATCATCATCATCATCATCATCATTCCGAACAAAATATGCAATTTACTGTAACATAAATCATGGCGATATTAGTTGAATAGTAGAATGCGAACAGGGAGAAGCCTTACTTGTGGCTTCTCGTAATATTCACTTAGAAGTGCGTGTTGATCGCCAAAAATGGCGACGCACAAATAATTTAAATTCATATTTTTTTCTTTATAAGGTTGCATTAACCGAAGCCATTGCTTGATCGGCAGATCTTTCATAGCAGAGACCTTTGACATATACAGTAACCCATGCCTGGAGAAACAACAACTGCTCGTACAACCTTAATCAAAGAAGTTCTATGACTCATCCATATGCAGCTAAGAATCCTAAGCAGACCTCTTCAAGGATACCTCGTCGATAAAATTAGGAGCATCACTGTTTTGAGGAATAGCATCTGTGGCGTGCAGAAATGTGCATCGCTACTGCTTAGAAGAGGGTCATCGTGAAGTGGTCTACGTGGCGGCAGAAAATAGAGGCCATTAGTAGGGACTTTGTGCTCATTTCTGAGTGGATGGATGTGAGCATGAGTTCTGAAATAAAATCCATTGAACGCAATATTCTTATATTATTTACGTATTTGCGCATACCTGCTGGCGTTCGCGCTGCGCCGGTCGATCGCCACATTAAAATGCAATTTCTAAACGAATTTGAAGGCATTTATCGCCAGCTTTGAGTAGTCAAAATAGACATTAAGGACGGCAGGCGACTGAGAAGAGCTCTTGTCATCAGCTGGCACACTTTGCGGCGGCAGTAGCTGCAGAAGTGGAGGCCCTCTCACGCGTGCCCAGTCACCCAGCCACGTGGGTTCGTTCCTAGCGAAATGGATTTTTAAAAATCGTTTATCACATTCCTTCCCAAATAACCTTCGGAGCGTACTCGCCGTAACGTGCCGAAGTTAAGTCGGTTTGTTATAAATCTTCGATTAGAAGCGTAATAAATGCGTTTCAATATGCACAGCAGGCAAACACGCACAGGTTACGAGTACGAGCATAACGACGCTTGGCTTCCAAAGTCTTCACACTCTGCTGCTGCTGTAGATGCTGCTGCGCTTCCCCTAAGACCATTTATTACACGAGGGTGTATTTTATCATTTTTCACATTTCTCTTCGCAAATTGTTATCAAGCTCAAGGAGCCTTGTGGAAATGTGTTTTTTTTCGCTTTCTAGTTTCCTTTTGCTTTGTTCTTTTATCTTTTTTTTTATTTCTTGTATTTTCTTTCTTTTTTTAATTATATTTGCATTATTGCTGTTTCATTTGAATGCGCTGCTCCTGTTGATGGTGGGGGGAGGGGGGTACAGCTTCAGGTAAAGTCCCGAAGTATGAGCAACTTTCACTTCGATTTCAGGCTGAAGTGAAACTGATGCCGATGTGCTGCGCGAGTTGCCAATTGCAGATTAATGGCTTTCGGCTGCCTTCAATGGGAAGTGGGCTGGTTGATGGCTGGGTTGGATAGCGCTGGGTATTTGGATTTGCAGCACAGCCAACCGCTGTTTGCCATTGTCACAGATTTAACAAATGGGAACATAGGTGTGCCTCCACACATTAAATTAGCAAATAGGTGGGTGGCTGTCAGGTGAACGTTCCCTTTTTCGGCTGCCAGCAAACTGGAGGTATGCAACATTAGCCCAAACGGCATTTTTATTGGGCCATAAAACTTTTGCACCAACTGCTGGCGGCACAAGAAATCCGCTCGCTCCTTCTGCTTCCACTGGCGCGGCTATGGAGCAAAACTTTACTACTGCGGTGCTAATATGTATTCGCATTTTGATTAACACGCAGAGATTGCTGTCGCGCCGCTCACATAATCCCGCATAACAGGGTAAAATCTCCATGCAGCGTCAACATGCGGTACGTTTGGCACTGGATCTGGGCTTAGCCACATTTGCCGGAATTAATTATAGAAGTAAGTACGCCGCAGAAGCTGCAATTTGTCACAGGTTTTGGGACCTGCAGTACAAGCATTTTGGAATTTGATTTCACATCTCCGGAGATTTGCGCTCACAAATTGAGCAATTTTTCAAAGTTTAATCATATAAATTCAAATTATAAATTCTTATTACTGCGCCAAATGCCATATGCGGCATTCGAACTTTTTCGGCCAACGAGCGTCTTTAAAATTTCTTTTGAAATGTCCTCCTGGAAAAATATTCGAACTTTGTACACGAAGCAGAGCACCAGAATGTGATGAGTAGCATTTCTGCAAGGGTGCATTGACTCCGGGAAGCATTGCAGTCCTTTTTTCTCAATCCGAAAATAGGCAACAAAATCATCCACTCAGAAATTTATCGTCAGCAGCGACAGATATCAATACAACTTCAGGGGGCATGTGCTTCAAAATTTTACCAAAGCACCAACATCCCGGCTTTGTCACTTTCCAGAATTCAAGACTTCTGCCTATAAGTAAGCAGTCGGAGAAACCATTCACAATTTTTGATTGCAAAGCACAAATATTTCCTTTCAAGTTTAAGTAGAAGGGTCTGCAATTGAAAAGAATGCAAATTGAGTGCAAATTTCTCATACTCTATACCTCAATACCTCAGCCTGTTCAGAAATCGACAAACGACTTATACTCGTGCTATGGAATGTATAAAACTTCAGTCTGGGAGTGAGAGTGATATGGACACTTCATCTCTCCGGGTGGTCTAGGTAGATTCTCACTTCTGAACAGGAGTTTGAAGGTAACAAAATGATATATCGAACAACTGCATTTAGTTTTATGTATGCATTCCCTTCCTTACACAGGAAAATTGGAGTCTGAAAATTCATAATTTCAAGGAAAAAACTTCAACATAAGAATTTTGTAATGGAATATCAAATTTATTGAATTCATTCATGTCTGCACTTCCTCTCACAGCAGGACTTAATAGACGAGTACCGAGCGACATACAGATTCAGCGAGACGTATCTATTATTTTATCCATTAATGGCCTATTGTAATAATCCTGGCACCTGGAAAAACCCAGGTGACCGTTTGCACTTGCGGTACTTCGATTATTGTTGATATCAGCCAACACACGCGAGTTGTTCCTGGTATGGTTCGAAACGACGTCTGACATAGAACGCTGATCGTTCCCTTCAATTTGCCCAGGACGGATCTCGGTCACGTCAGGATTAGGCAAACTTATATCTTGTGGAGTTGTGGATGCTCCTACAACCAGGTGACCTTTTGCACTTCCGATACTTCCATTATTGTTGATATCAACCAACACAGGCGAGTTGTTCCTGGCCTTGTTTCTTTTCAATAAAAATGGTTTAAAGAAATTTTTTTCTTTGAAAACTTCAACATATTAAGCAAGTGTGAAATTGCGGGGAGTCAGGGTTGAGAGCTCTTATCGCTTGTGGACATATTTCTGGCAGTAAGCTGAGAGTAGCTCTGAGAAACAGGGGACCGTGAACTAGCTGTCAATTGCCTCAGGTGGAGAAGATGAATTCTGAATATCTGAGAGCAGAGTTCATAGTCCGAACAATTCCATAGAACTGAGTAGGTTAGGTTGGGTTATCGTGGCAGCCCACTCAGACCACCATGGGTCCATTGGGATACCACCGCGTAACAACTCACCTCTGATTTACTCGTCGAACCATTTCGAAGCCCTAACAAAGCGCAGAATTTGTTTGACCTTCGCGCCAGACACTTCTGTAAGAGAGTTAAAGCGTATTTGCCTAAAGAGCCCGCTCTGCTTCAAGCCAGAGCGGGGCACCTGCAGAAGAGATGATCCACAGTCTCCTCCTCATCCACACAGTCTCTGCAGTATTCATGAGAGAATACTCCCAGCCTAAGAGCACGCCTGCCGAATAACCAATGACCAGTTATGCAAGACACGACCTTCTCTCGACAGGGCAAGCAAGTCTCTAGTTTTCCTTCTATGGTCGTTAAGCAGATGGCAATTGGTATTCCAACCTCGCATCTGTCCGTGCATAAAGGAAGGTTGGTGCCCCGTCTGGCTAGCTCATCACCCCTACAGTTCTCCTCAATATCACTATGTCCCGGAACCCATATTAGGCGGACCGTGAAAACGATATCATTTAGGGCTGCACGGCAGTCCTGAACAACCTTTGATTTCAGTGCCACCGAGTTCATTGCCTTGATGGCCTCCTGGCTATCCGAGTATTTATAATATTCTTTGTTACGGCGTGTCTACTTAAGTAGACGGCTACCTCCTTTATAGCTAGGACCTCTGCTTGACAAAACACTGCAGTGGTCGGGGAGACGGAATGAAAGCTCCAGCCCCAGTTCTTTTGAGAAAACTCCAAAGCCGACTCTATCGTCAAGCTTGGATCCGTCGGTGTAGAAATTCAGTTCCCCCATAGCATGAGTGCTTGCCACTCTCTTCTACACGGAATTTGTGTCTGGAAGTGCCTATCAAAGTTGAGATTAGATATAGAGTGGTGAAAGTGTTGGATAAAACTACTCCAGGTAAGCACGATAGTCGAGTGGCCAATCTGCCGATCATGCCATAACGCCGTACATTGCAGCCTTAGCGCTGATGCGGCGGCCACTTGTTTCCCTCAGCTCTAATGTAGGCAGTTTGAGTATCACTTCTAATGCTTTAGTTGGAGAGGTCCTTAAAGCACCAGAGATGCACAGAAAAGCCGTTCTTTGGACCTTGCTCAGAAGCTTCAAATAGCTTTGCTTCTGAGTGCCTGGTCACCATACCAGTAGTCCATATAGTAGATTTGACCACAGAAATGTGGTTAGGGCAAAATGCGTGGCTTTAGCCCCCACCTGATTCCGACCGCTGTTTTACACGTGTACAAAGCAATATTGGCCTTCCTAATTCTTTCCTCAATATTGGGTTTCCAAGTAAGTTTCCTATCTAGTACTAGTCCCAAATATATGATTGTGTCCATCATCGGAATTTCCACACCTTTGTGTATTAGCGGGGAGTCCATAGGAGATCGTTTTTTCTTAGAGAAGACGATTAATTCCATTTTATCGGGGTTTAACCCTATTCCCCTTCTTTCCGTCCAACAAGTAAGCGTGGCCATGCTAGAGCGCAAAATACCATAAGAAAGTTTGGATATTTCCCTCTAATCACAATTGCCAAATCGCCAGCATAGGCGATGATGAACCCGCCCTCTCTAGGGCTAGCAGTAAGGAATTTAACGCCAAATTCCAGAGCAGGGGGGAGAGAACTCCTCTTATATGCTTAAAGTTTAGGTACCTAAGCTGGCAGTTAACTTTCTGCTGACGAGTACAGTCTCTATCAGTGGAACTACATTAGGATCAACGCCCAGAGCTTCTAACGCTCCCGTAATGGCCTTCGCAGTTGTATTGTTAAAAGCGTCTTCTATGGCAATGAAGGCCGCCAGTGCAAAATCCTTCTGGGGATGGCTTTTTCACTATATCAATGAGTACGTGTAACCCCGCTGATGAAGCACTGACCACGCTTGGTGTAACTGATTGGAGAAGGCGCGCGCGAAGCAGAGGCGCCTGGTGAGAGCTGCTCAAGTCGGCCGTGACCCGCTCGCGGGTTGTAAGGGCCACCTAAGTAAGTAAGTAAGTGTAACGCCGTCTCTGCCAATTTGCCCTTCGTGTATGCATGTTGTGCCGAGGAGATTCTACCAGTTGGTATAACTACCCGTAAGTGTGCCTCCATCAATCTCTCCAATGTTTTTAGGAGTAACGACGTGAGACTGATTGGTCTGAAGTGTTTAGGATTTACATGTGAGGACCTGCCCGCTTTGGGTATGAAGGAAACCTTCGTTTCTCTCCATCTTAGGGGAATATAGCCCAGGTTAAGACAGCTTCTAATTGCTGCCACAACCCAGGGGGTAATTATGACCTGTGATTGTAGCAATTCTGCTGGGTAAGTTCCATCCGGACCCGGAGACTTGTATGGACCAAAAGTGTTAATGGCCCACTCAACTTTCTCGACTGTAACTATCGCATTTTCAATCTCGACAGTAGTCGAGTTATTACACTCCACCGTACTACTAACTGGAAAATGCGTACCTAAAAGAAGAGCCATCCATAAAAATGTCTTTAGAAGAACACCAGGGGGGCGGGGGGCAGTACTGCCTAAATACAAAGCAAAACTAAAATCTGGCAACGACGTACACTCCAAGACGAGAATGCCATAGGGAAGATGGCAAAATATGAATAACCTTAAAAATCTGAACGTAATCATTCTGTTAATTGTGTTGAGCTCAATGCGAGGTATGAACAAAATTCGCTGAAATTAGTTAAACAAATGCAGATTTTGTTTAGCAAAAAATGGAGTGTGCAATTTGTAGATACGAGGTTTGTTCAAAAAGTGTCCCGAATTTTGAATTTTCGCGGGCTACGGATGTTCGACTTTCGATCTTTTTGTGGCGTTATGTTGGTACTCATGACCCTCACTTATGTTGACAATCTCGGCCATTTTGAATGTTCAGTCAGTTTTTGACAGCTATTGTGCGTGGACGTGTTTTGGCTTGTCTTCGATTTTTGGTCTTGGCTCATGCGGCAGCTTCCATTGGGATAATTGAGCTTTGGTTTCTACGTCATAACCATAGACCCATGATTCGTCACCAGTTATGACTCTCTGCAGCAAATTTGGGTCATCTCGGACAGATTCCAACAGCTCCTGAGCAATGTTAATGCGATGCTGTTTTTGGTCGAAATTGAGTAATTTTGGTACGAATTTTGCGGCGACCCGCCTCATGCCCAAACTTTTGGGGATAATCGAATGACACGAGCCAATCGATATATTTAGGTCCTCAGCAACTTCTCTGACAGTGATTCGACGATTGGCCAATACTAGTTTCTTTACTTCATCAATGTTTTCGTCTGTTGTTGACGTGCTCGGGCGTCCGGAACGCTCTTCGTCGCTCACATCTTCTCGGCCCACTGAAAACATTTTGTACCACCGATAAACGTTGTTTTTGTCCAAAGTAGCTTCAACATTCGGAATACTTCCGCACACTTTATGTTGTTTTTCACACAAAATCCATTTTTCGGGATAGATTCGTGATACTTTTTGAACCAACCTCGTATGTCAGGTTTCTACTGCGGAACCAGACATTTGTCACCATCAGTCGTTCGAACGTCACTGGCAGTAAAAAATTGTTCCAATTCAGAATTGACGCGAAATAGAAATTGCGTGTCCATAAACTATTTGTGAAAATACACAACTTGATAAATATCAACAGGACTCCAGTTTGAATTAAGTCCATAAAAATAGAATAATAAATTCTTGGAATCATGACAGCAAACTTTCAGTGCAATCTAAAATCACGCCCGCATCAAGGAGCAATCGTATCGCATCGAATCGCATCGTATCACGGAGCAAAAATATGAAACGATTCTTCTCGCCATTTATGTGGGACTGATTTGCCACAACATATTCGATGCACTGATAGCAATTTGATAAATGTTCCACTTTTATAGTAAATCTAAAAGAAGAATAAACGTTGGTTTGTTAAACCTTATACTATACACTGCTCTTTGCATGTACTCGTAAATGCGCCTGTGCCTGACTAGTGTAGTCATTACTACGTTTTAATTGAACTCCAAACGGACTGCGAAGATATCTGTCATCTGCAGTAAACAATTGCGTTGCTTTGTATAGCAAATAGCAACAATTAAATACATTCCGACTGGAATGGAAACACAAAAGCTTAACTTAATTAGTATGCCCTATTAACCTTTTCAAAGGTAAAGGGTCTAAAAATCGGTTAGTTCACCACAATCGCCCAAGTTCAAAAATTGGCCAGTCTTCTTCGAGCTGCAGTATGGCACTGTACAGCCACGCAGCACTCTTGTTGCTCTCATCTGTAACGCGCGAACCTCTCCAAAGTAATACCAGTCTACAGATCGTGAACAACTCATTCGTGATGGACGTGATACGTAATCTAAACAATACGTATGTTTTCCGGAATTTCGTGATTTACATAACGGAGGGATTGATATATAATTCCGACACAGCATCAGTCTTCTTTGAATATTTCCGACGCGTTTTTTCGACCGTACCAAAAATTGTTTTGAGAAGTGGAATAAACTCGTATCCGATGGATGGATTTCTGGGCACACCCTCCTTGTGTGTGATATTAACAACTGATCGAAATGATCCCATCATGCAGTTTGCAGCAGATAGTCTAACAGCAGTTAGATTTGTAAAAACCTTATTTATATTATATCCAATAATTGGCACAGGCGAGTTATCCGACACATTTGGCAATATCATAAAATTCCATGCTAGTATTCACGCAACTCTCGATTGGATTTGGAAGCGTCAGTTTCTCAATGCTGCTATACTCACAATACGAAACAACATATATATGCTAAATCCATATCCTACCGCTACACTCATCAATAAAAGTGATCATTGGCAAGTGGAGGACTTTTTCCGCGATTATTCCAAGAACTTTCAAGGTTTCTTTCTGGACACTCCCATACAACATGACCTGCCACGTCTTTTTCAAGTGGTGCATAAGGATAAATATCACTCGGATGAAGCGTCAATAAGTGGGTCATCAGGGAAACTTTTTATGGCATTCATAAAAGCTATAAACGCTACCTTGAACTCTACTGCATTCACCAATTTAACATTGGAGCCAGTGAATTACGACTACATTGTGTCACGTTTACACAGAGAACTAGTCGATATTAGCATGAACTCCTTCTCAGTTATAACTGACGACGATATTGGGCAAAGCTATCCAATCGGAATTAATGATTATTGTGTTATGGTGCCCTTTCTAAATAGCTCTCCCGATCACCTCTTCCTACAGAACACATTGCAATCGTCTACTTGGTTTCTTCTCTTATTCTCTATTATTTATATATCTGTAGTTCTCTGGGTGTGCTCTTCCGAGCACCCTAGAAGTATCAGCTCCGCGTTCTTGCAAGCTATATGCTCACTTCTATGCATTGCGCCTACATCAATTCTACGCTCCCCAACAATACGCATACGTTGTATTTTTTTGGCTCTGTTTGTGTTGGGGTTCATTAATTCCAATATGTACGTATCGAAAATGTCGAGTTTCCTCACCACATCTCCTACGGAAACACAGATAAATACAGTTGCCGATGTAATATCAGCGAAACTTCGAATTATGGTGTCTCAGTTTGATTATGAAGATTTTAAAACCCGACCTCACCAATATCCAAATTCATTTATAGAACTTCTTAATATCGCAGACAGACCAATTATGGATTCACATCGCACCGCTATGAATAACAGTTTTGGCTATACAGTTCAATCAGATCGTTGGAGATTTATCAACATGCAGCAACGTCACCTGCGGCAACCTTTGTACAGGTTGTCAAAGATTTGCGTGGGTCCTTACTACCACGCATTTCCCATGCGAAAAGACACTCACCTTGTTAGGCCGCTACAATTATTCATCTTGTACGCAAGCCAGTCAGGATTAATTGAGTACTGGGAGAAAGAAGCTTTCGCTGATGCACTGAAATTGGAATACGTTCACATGATCACTGTATCTGAAGAACCAGCATCACTATCAATACGTTTCTTCCGATCTGTCTGGCTTGTGTGGTGGTTCGGGATGATCTCAGCTGGCTTTGCACTCATAATGGAAATCAAATGGCCGAATTTAATCAGAACGTGGCAGTGGATAATACTGCCTTTGCAATTATTTGGAAGTCAATTTAGTCGTTCATAATCCTAGGTAGGGTTAACAGCGAAGATTGTGATGCGTTCTGTGTACTTGGTAAAGATACACACAATTGTACAAATTGTTATGAAATAAAATGATATTATATGAATGAAATCAATATGATTCTGGTCCAAAATATTCGGAAACAGGCATTACACAGGTAACTACTTCGAAGGTTAATAAAGAGAATAGATAAAAATTTTTCTTTTTGCTGGAGATATCTGGGAAGGTTTAGCAATTAAACTTTACATGCTGATTGCTAATTGAAAACTTGATTTATCTCTGTCACGCTCAGCATCATTTAGAATTCTCAAGATGAATAACGAGCACGATTAATATAATGAACAGGGTTCGGTTCCAACTATATCTATATATGTCTTCTTCGTAGATGGCCATAACAAACCGTTACTAAACTGCGGACTGGCTAATCAGCAGAGTCTCCAAGCGCCTCGGATGAGCGGGCGCCATTGCCAATTTATGATATCATGTCTATATATGATATTATGTCTATATATGATATCATGTCTATATACTTGTACGTATGCCTACATTTGGTCCTTCCCTCAGAATTGCGGTCATCCTCTTCGTCTTCCACCTTCAACTCTCGCGTTGAACATCTTTCTGGTTGAAACTAATTCGTCCATTCTAAGGAAATGACCCAGGCAGTGGAATTGCGCAGTGATAAATCGCTTAACCACATCGATGTCATTAAAAAGCTCATATAAGTCTCGCTGACGCGAAAGTTGTCTCCAATGCGCAAAGGCCCGAAACTCTTATGAAGTATATTCCCATCGAACACTCCAAGAGCGGCTACATCTGCCTGCGTATGACCCAGGCTTTTGAGCCGTAGATTGCTGCGCTCGTAGTAACACCCATTTCCAAACGATATTCTTCGCTTGATCTTCTGGTTGATAGTATAGTATTGCTGTTAATGTCAACGCCAAGATAAATAAACCTTTCGACAGTGCTCGTACTGGCGTATTGAACTGCAAAATTGATTTGAAGAGTTGCAAAGTGAAAAGTGAAAAGTGTAAAGTGACAGTAGTAGTGGCTCATACTTCGCTCTATGCGAAATATTCAATTTCATATTCATATTACCACGCCCATTATTCACATATATTCATAACTTGAGACATATGTCATCAGTTTCACATACTCGTATGTCTCAAGCAATATAATTTAGTATGGGAGATTATAATATCATTACAAAGTCATATGCGAAAATGGGCGGGATTGGACAAAGATCGTGCCTACTTCCCATACGAATATAAGCAACTCTCCATACTTCACTTAAAATTATCCCCACCTTGGTTTGTATTAATGGGATAAATATTACGATGCATAATTTCTGCGATCTCAGTGTGCTTAAGAAAGTGGGCGGCAAACTCCTACTGCCACGCCAACAATTTACATATATTCTCAACTGGGGTCTGATCTAAATATATCAACGAAAATTCCCATGTAAGATTACAGTGTCCCCACGAAGCAGAAAAAGTAGCTGGTGTAACTTCAGTTCCAAGCCCATCATTAATATATGTATATACAAAATCCAGATCTATAAAAGATTTATCAACAAAATTTGCCATAATGGTAAAAAATTGGAGTATGAACCTTAGTGAGCCATTCGGCGTAATAGTTTTGTTAATGGCCATGCCCACTTTCAGCAAGTTGAAAAAATCCGTACAGAGAAAAATGAATATTTACAAGCAAAATGGACCCACTTATGCCGTGGCTTAACTCGCCCGCCCAGTTTATTTCAATGAACGTGGTTTCATACATGATCTTAGGGTAAAGGGTCTCTCGTAGTTTATTGCCTTCTTATTGTATGCACTACATAATATACTCAATTGGTCATTAGAGGTCATTAGGAAGTAGGATATTGTTCCCACGTATAAATAATTTGGAAACTTCCTCACAACTGAACATGGAGAACTTGATTAGAGGACTCTGCTTTTGGAGATTATGATTTCAGACTTACTTTGGCGCAGCAAGGAAGTATTGCAAATGAACTGACGAGCGATATAAGTTGGCTCTTTAATACATTGAAGAATGTTAATGAAAAATGAACCGAACAGGGCACACTCTGGACCTCATAAAACCACTTTTGATACCAGCAAAACTGTCAAATAAAGCCAACGGGCATAAGAGCGACTGAACATAATATCCCGAGATTTTATCATGACAGCTTCTTGGGGAATCTAGCAGTTCTCGAAGAAGAATATCCCGAAACTTTAACTCATTTTACAAGGATATAAAGTCAGAAATATGTGAAAGAAATTAAGACACTTCTTGAACAACTCAATACAAGGTTCGGGATCCTTTAGGAAGGCTGTACATCTGCCTCACCAGGTCAATTCATCTGCTGCAAAATGTTTGGGTAACACTGGATTAGTATCATACTCACTTTTGCGTAATTCGTTTAATTTAATTTTTGCATGACGCTTTTCGCATTTCATTCGTGCCACTCAAGCCATCATCCCATTGAATAGAACAAAACGTAGCAAAGAGCAGATATCCAGCAGCCGAACAATAGGAATAACATTTACAGCAATTTGTATGCTATCAAAGCTATGCAACATATCGCTACCGAACCCGTTCAACGGATGATGATGCGTCCGTCTACCAAACCCATTAGAAACATGAATACATATAAAACAACAGGACGGCTAGAGCGGGTTCGCACCGATTACGAGACGCTAACGCTACCCTACACTCGAAAAGAAGTGCACGCACGGAAAGTGCTCAAGCGATTCGGATAATTATGCCAAACATTTGTTCACTTCAATGAAATTGTTGGCGAATGATTATTGAAGCAATCCTGGACGCCCATATTTTTCCAACGGCCCCTCGATACCAGCTGATTCCTGTGATAAACTTCAGTTGGACTACTACTGTCGACTGGTTTGTGAATATATTTCTCTGTTTTTTCTACTTAGGAGTACCAACGGACATCTCTAAATGTACGGACCCTGAAGAATAATTGTATTAAAGCCTCACCTGGACATTTCAAGCGTGTGCGTAAACTTAATCGCTCTGAAGGATGTAGGGTGTAAACAAACTGTAGAATAGACGACCGTGAGTGGGTGTGAGGGTACTATCCGCGCAAACCTATGCACACATTTTATGTAAAAGGCTCAGATAAATCAAATAGGATAAGCGATGTGTCGCATCACTTTTGGAAATGAGAAATGCTTTTATGAAATCCTGCCAGCCACTCCAGTCAGCAGCAACCCAGTTAAACGGAAACAAAGCAGGATGCCGTTTTCGCGACTGTGCTCCCGTCATTGTGGTTTTTTTATTTGGGTCTTTTAAGTTGTTTGTTTGTTTTTTATTTGTGAATAGTCGACGTCTGTGGCGGCTTTATGCACTCCTGCCACACCCTTTAATTCTTTCCCCAATATATTTTTAGCATCGCTTTAAAATCACTTTGTTGTTTTAGTTGGCGTTTCTGCCTCTGCCTCTGCTTCTGCTTCTGCTTCTGTTGTTGTTGTTGTTGCTCGTTTAAAGTGTTGCTTCAGTTGCATGCCTGACACAGCGAGTTTTCTTGCGATTCTGCCTGCTGCGTCAGGGCTTCTTGGCATGCGGTTTGGTAATAGTTTGTCAAGTTGCCACCATGCTGAACGGTAATCCTATTTGCATACTTTCAGGCGGATATTCTTATATGTATTGGTGTGTCGGGCAAAGTTGTGCCGAATTTTTGACATATGTAAATTACATGATTTTCTACATGCAGCATAAAATACAATGTTGAAAGTGTCACAAAACTGTGGAAGGGAAGTATAAGGAACAGCCAGAAATCGTGGGATTTTTGTGATTCAGACGGACAATACTGAACCGTGGTGGCAAGTACTGAAACTATTCCAAAACAAATATTTATGTACTTAATTTTCATGTTTAAGTCCGGAAGCTAGTGTCTCGATTCACTAATTCCTGTTTCCGCGATTGAACTACACACGAGAATAGTGAAAATGTGTGCAAAGGCAGGCAAGACGACTTATTTTTGTGTGGTAGGTACAGACAACTTGAAGGGTTTTCCAGCATAAATATATATGAATTTCGTCATTCCTTCAACCGACAACTTTACATTCTTATTTTGTCCAGTTTCAAACAAAAGAATGTAGATAACTGCTGAAAACTTATTCAAATTGGTCTCACATTGTCTACTATTGATGATTCAAAGTATTTATCGCGTATTTAGTGAGAGGTCCCTAATGAGAGGTCGTTAGAGATAAGTCCCTAATGACACGTCATTAGTGATAAATCATTAATTGTCATTACTAAAAAGTAAAAGGACAAACAACAAGTCATAAACAAGGCGGCATAAATTATGTTTTCCTTTTCACGCTAATGAACCGAACTAATTGAAAACAAAATTTGACACAATTCAGTGACTGAACAATTAGAGAAACTAATGTATTATGCCCCATTTTCCAATTGATGCCAATCCATTGAGTGGTAAACCCACTCAGTTTCCAGTAAAATAGATCCTTTGTATGACTGTAAAGAACCCTCAAGCTGAAACTCCAAAAGTTGTGAGCTCCTGCTTGAATCGTAGGCAGTTTCATTACGAGTGTGGTTGTGTGAGTTCAGAAAACCAACACTTCCCCATCCTATAACATTTTTTATGAGGGCGCCTTTTTAAACGGATGCTCTTGGTACGACTTTCTGGAATATTTCTGGTAAATAGAGATGAAGCCAGGGTATTTTTAGTGGTAGTCAAACTCAGCGGCTTGTGGAAATAACTGGAGCAACACATCACCTAGTAAAGAAAAGAGTGTCATTGAAAGTATGACTTGAGCTCCACTCGCATTTTCCCTTTCCATGCAATCTGGTAGTAGTTAATCTCATATTCTTGTAGCACCGCAAAACCATTTCGGGCTGTTTTCGGTTACTCGCATGTAGACACGCCTTTAAGGTACAACTTTGAAGTACCGGGATGTGAAAGGCTCCACAGCATCGACATCTGTTTGGGTTTTCTGGGCGGCGAGGTTACTGCTTATGGTTAGGATTGCTTCCGTTTGATGCACTTACGGCGAGTATTTCAGTGAACTGATGAACTTTCAAGGATGCATGCATGGTGGAAAAGTGCGAAAATTTCTTTAATTGCTTTAATATTTGCAAGTGATGGCAAATTGTGCACATAACTGCCTGCTCATAATTGCACCACGTGCTTCCGTTTTCGTTCCGTCTGCATTTACATGGCCCGCACAAAGGTCTCCCCCACCCTTTGCCGCTTATTCAGCTCCTGCAATGGCCACGGCTGTTCATTCCTTAAGTTTGAGCCTTCGGTAATACGTGAGTTTTGCACGTTATGTGCACGTAAGTGAATATAACTGCTGGCAGGCATTTAAAATAAAAGAATTCGGCTTGTCACACACATACGCAACGAGTGTCGCGTAGCGCCCTCTAGAGCCATAGCCGCAGTCACAGCCACAGACAGAGCCATGGCCGTGGCTGGGACAGGGGCCGGGGCGAGCGTAAGAGGGTAGAATACTTGGAATAAAAATCCTGGAATTATTCTTATCTTATGACGAAGATATCTTGGCTGCGTAACACTTTTAATGCTCACAACACGATTGACGTCGCATGCGAATGCGAATTCGGATGGGCGTTAGATGTGAGATGTGAGGCGTGAGGCATGCGATGTGAGATGCGAGATATGGGGTGGAGTGTGATACAAGTTAGTAGCGCCTAGTAGTCGCTATGTACTTATGGTTGTACCTACCCACCCCAGCACACGCGCCTGGAGTACGTGCGCGCTTAGTTGAAAAATTTACCGCTCGGGGATTATTGCTGCTGTTACTGCGGTTTGCGGGTATAAAATGTATTTATCTGATGAGCGTGGGCTTGAGCAGCAGCAGCAGCAGCAGCAGCAGCAGTAGCATGGGAAAATAACGTGCAGCAGCGAGCAATAGGATATAAATTTCCACCAGGAGCACCTAAATTAACATACTAAGTGTACTAAAGCAGAGCTTAAGCGCACTGAATTACGTGGCGTTTCCTAAAGGAAAGTGATTAAAGGGTTTTCGGCGCTCGGTTCAGCGCCCGTAACACGCTCCGCTTCAATTCGCCTACCCACAGACACACACACAAACACACACGACCAGAGTCATATATAACTGCGTTTATTTTGAGCTGACGTAATAAATTTTTACGATTGCCATCATCGTCACTTGCAAATGTACTCGAGAAGGCGATATATCGAATATTAATCAAGTGACGGCAGTAAAACATCCGCAGGTGTTTTCGGAAGTTTCCCTGATGTACGACCCAGTGTGCGCATCTCGTCTTAGTGCTGGTCGTCGCTCAAAGCTGTGGTAATAAACGAAACCAACATTTCGTATGCCTGCCATGCGAGAATTCTGCAAAAGTAAAACTAGACGTATCGCTTCTTGGGAGGAGACGCCCTGCAAAGTGATACGTAACGATTGAGCACGAATAGGCATCAATTTTTCTCTTTCCTGCACTTTACGCTGGGAAATATTTTTGAAATCTCCAGATCAGTATCAATTTGGGCGTCTGCTTTATACATATAAAGGAAGTGAGGTGGAAGGGGCTTATTGTGTGTGAATCACCAGATCACAGTTCCCCTTAATTGCTCTTAAAGCGTTCCGTACGCCCGTGCACGTCAACAACAGACGGAAACATTGATGAAGTAAAGAAACTAGTATTGGCCAATCGTCGAATCACTGTCAGAGAAGTTGCTGAGGACCTAAATATATCGATTGGCTCGTGTCATTCGATTATCCCCAAAAGTTTGGGCATGAGGCGGGTCGCCGCAAAATTCGTACCAAAATTACTCAATTTCGACCAAAAACAGCATCGCATTAACATTGCTCAGGAGCTGTTGGAATCTGTCCGAGATGACCCAAATTTGCTGCAGAGAGTCATAACTGGTGACGAATCATGGGTCTATGGTTATGACGTAGAAACCAAAGCTCAATTATCCCAATGGAAGCTGCCGCATGAGCCAAGACCAAAAATCGAAGACAAGCCAAAACACGTCCACGCACAATAGCTGTCAAAAACTGACTGAACATTCAAAATGGCCGAGATTGTCAACATAAGTGAGGGTCATGAGTACCAACATAACGCCACAAAAAGATCGAAAGTCGAACATCCGTAGCCCGCGAAAATTCAAAATTCGGGATACTTTTTGAACAGACCTCGTATGTGGCTGACCCATGAAACTTCCCCGTAAGGCTCTCTGATAGTTAGAAACCTAAATATTCCCTTCGTTTGAAATAGAGTTCTGGTTAAGTGTCTCTTAATTGAAGGACTGAGATATCTGCGTATTCGGTTTTTAAGTGACACTTTTTGTGTTCAGCCACAACTCGGAAAGTTCGTAGATTTCTTCATTATAGATTCAGCAGACTTCTTGTGCAGTTCCAGTTCAATGTAGACTAAAAGCTCTCCTGCCCATTTTAGAGGAAAACCAATGTTTCCTTCCGGTAGTAAGGACCTCCTCCCAAATTTGCCACTTACCGTTGGGGAATTCGGGAATGACGTTCTCTATTCTACATTGTCTGGCCAGTTTAATCGCCCAGTTTGGCCGCCCTGCAGTGTGCTACACCTATTTCCATTTTCAATACTGATTGAAAGACATCATTCACTAATAAATTTAAAGAAATCATTTAAGAAATTGCATTCCTGCAGAATATTAGTAACTTATTTTCCGAGCCCGCGAGCGGATAAGATTGGTCCACTTGGGAGACCCTAATGAAACAAACTACTTGTATATGAACCAACTTGCAACTGTTCTACAGACTAATCAGAGATCATGCGGACGTCTGCTTACTGGTGAAGAAAATGTCTTATTCATCTAAGAAATATCATCACGAACTTTTTGTAGGTATGTTAATGGACCGAGTAAGTAGGTTAGGTTAGGTAGGAGTGGCCGCCTAGTTTGCCAAAAGCACACTTGACCAGTTATAATGGCCCATTGTGATACCACGGTGTGGTGCCGTTCAAGCACTGACTAAAAAGTTCCCTTATTTGGGATGGTGATAGTCAGCGCAAGGACAGCACCAGGAAAGGCACGACTCTCCCGTCATGTTGCAGTAAACCATCCTGATACTTTGGTGAACCTGGCTATGTCCCTAATATTAATGGATGACAGCTCTGTCAGGCTTGTAAGAAATGGGGCACCAAAGGTGTGAATTCTTCTTCTGCTCAAGGATGGGCAGTGGCATAAGAGGTGGAAAACCGTCTCCTCCTCGCAGCCACAGCCTCGGCAAAAATCGTTTGAGGGTAGGCCCAGTCATTCTGCGTGCTGTCCCATTATGCAGTGGCCGGTCAAAATCGACACAGTTGTCGACAGCGATCAAGTTGAAGAAATTTATTGGTTATGTTTTTGTCCATTCTTGCCCAAGTTGGTCTAGCCGTGTGGCAGGATTCCTCGTTAGCCCAGGATTTGTAGGCGTCAGCCAGGTATTTCCGTTTGATATAGAGCTTGGCTGTTGCCAGTGGAATGCCGATATTTACGGAGGGTTGAATTTCGTGCAGTAGCGTGCTTGCCTTGGCAAGCTCGTCCGCCTCGCAGTTTCCCGGGATTTCGCTATGTCCGGGAACCCGAGCAGGTGCACCCGAGAGTAACTTGCGAGCTCATTTAAAGATGTTCGACATTCATGAATGAGTCTTGATGTGGCCGTGGAGCCAAAAAGAGACTTAATGGCGGCTTGGCTGTCTGAGAAGATAGATAGGTCGACTGCGCCGATATCGCTACTCAGCATCCATTTGGCTGCGTGATAAATGGCCATGACCTCAGCTTGAAAAACGCTGCAATGGTCTGGGAGAAGTAGGGCGATGTTTAAGTCCAGTTTGTCTGAAAAGATACCGCTGCCGACTCTACCTCCAAGTTTGAAAACGTCGGTATAGATTTCGACTGTTTCAATTTGAATTTGTCTGTCCGCCTGTCCGACCGTCGGTATAGATTTCGACTGTTTCAATTTGAATTTGTCTGTCCGCCTGTCTGACCGTCGGTATAGATTTCGACTGTTTCAATTTGAATTTGTCTGTCCGCCTGTCCGACCGTCGGTATAGATTTCGACTGTTTCAATTTGAATTTGTCTGTCCGCCTGTCCGACCGTCCGTCTGTACCCAACTATTTTCCCCACCCGTTAGAGATATCTTACTAAAATTTTGAAAAAGTATAACCTGGGCTTTAATGCTGAAGCAGATAACTATATGAACCCATTTGGATAGAGACCACGCCTACCTCCCATATAGGCATCTTTTATAATATGACTACACTAACTTCAGTAAAATTGGTGGCATTTTGACTCAGTTTAACAGTTAGGTAGATGTCGGTCCTACTAGACTTTATACACAATTTATTTTCTGCCACGCCTACTATTAAACCATGCTTACATATTCATAACTTAAGATCTATGAGAGATTTATGTACGAGATTTATTTGAAAATGTATGTAGACATAGTCATTTGCACGACGTGGAGTGGAACTAATGAATGCTACGCCCACTTTCCATATAAGAAAATTTCGGGACTGAACGAAAAATTAGCCTACCTATGCTCTTATTTAGGATATAATGAGCAAAATTGGGTCCATACTAGTGTTTGTGTGTGCAAAATATGGGCAGCAAACTACTACTGCCACGGCCACTATTCATCATCATCGTAATCATTTAGCATTGCAGCCCGGGGTGGGCTTTAGCTGCTTCAGCAATCTTCTTCCATTCAACACGATCCAGAGCCACTGACTTTCAGTTTTTCACTCCAAGTTTTTTCATGTCTTCGGTGACGCCATCCAACCATCTTGTTTTCGGCCTCCCGCGATGCATTACGCTTGGTGGTTTGTGGTCTAACAAACGTTTCTGTGGCCGGCCATCGTCCATGCGCAAGATGTGGCCTGCCCAACGGATGCGTTGCGATTTGATGAATTTCACAATGTCCTCGCCGCTGCAGAGATTCAGCAAGTCGTTGTTGTATCTTATTCTGTACTCGGCATTACTCTCACGTACTGCACCAAATTCTCTAAAGCCACTCAAAAATGTCTCCTGTTTTGCTGCACACAAATCATTGAAATTAATCAATATAGAAATTTTAACTATCTCGGAACTTCGCGATGGTAATTTGAGTGTCTTTTAGTGAAAAGTGTAGAAGTTGCAAAGAAGTTTATTGCCGCTAAAGAACAACATGGAATATGTCCAATTAAATGCTTCTTTCACGTATCATTAAATAGCACTAAAGGTACAGTGTACGCTCAATGCCTCAACCAACTTGCAGAAGGTGAAATAGTGAATGAACTTCCATCCCAAGGTGTAATTTCGGTACACAAATTTAATAAACTTATTGTGGGTAAGCCACATCCAAATGGTGTAGTTTTGTTGACTTTCGATCGCTACCATCTTCCAACAAAAGTAGACATTTCATGGTACTCTGCGAGGGTTCGAGAATACATCCCCAATCCAATGCGATGCAAATCTTGCCAAATATTGGGACACACAGCTAAATTTTGCAGAAATCTTCCTTCTCACTACTCTCCTACCTACTCTAATATTTTCAATGCAAAGCTTCCAAACATACAAGATAAAGACTCCGCAATATTTTACTAAATTATACCCTACTTTCATTATGGCTATTAAAATATTACAATGGAACATAAAAGGTTTTAAAAACTACTACAATGAACTCCATTTGATCAAAAAGATATTTCTCCTGATATCATTGCAATTCAAGAAACGCACTTCCCTTACGGAAAAGATAATACAATCACCCCTAAACAATATATTGGATATTTCCAAAACCTTTCTACAAACCTCTCATCTAAACAAGGAATCGGGATTCTAATCAAGAAGCATATTCCGCATAAATTACTTAATGAGCAATCTCCATTTGCATCGTTAGCACTAGAAATCAAATACGGACTAACTTTCACAATAATAAACACCTACGAGTATATCCCCCCTCAACAAAACTTTTTAGTTCAGTATTTAGAGTCTTTACTAGGTTATGCCTCATTACAGCATATCTTATCCGGGGATTTCAACTCTTGGAATGCTCTCTGAGGCTCCCCTCAAGCCAATGATAGAGGCAAAATCTCAGAGGATTTTATTCTTGCCCGCGATCTCATCGTTTTAAATGATGGCACCCCCACTCATTTTTCAACGCACAAAACCTTCACCCACATTGACCTTTCTTTATGCTCAGCACACCTTGCACCCAAATGTAGTTGGGTTACTTTAGATATCTCCATAACAGTGATCAGTTCCCCATTTCTATTGATATTATATCCAACCTCAATCCTGAAAGAATCATTCCCAAGCATAAATTCAAAGCTGATTTAGCAAATTGGACGGCATTTCAGGGCGCTTGCGCGCGTAGATTTGAATGTTTCTCCCTATTCTATAATATTAACCAAGAAGCAGCCATATTTTCCAAAGCAATTCGTATCAATTCCACAAACTAAAAAGTTCTTTGTCAAAAAATCTGTTGGTACAGATTTTTTAACAAAGTGGAATAATAATTTAAATTTATTAAGAGAAAAAAGAGTATCTAGCTGGCGCGATTATAAGAACTACAGAATCGACACTAACTTAGCTCTGTACAAAAAAGCAAATGCAATATTTAGAAGAGCTGCTGGAGAAGCTAAAGCCAACTCTCTTGAAAAATTTACATCTCAAATCACTCCCGAATCCAGTATCAAACAAATATGGTCCGACATTCGAGTTCTTGTTGGTGGCAGCAAAACCTCCCCACTTCGCATCTTAACTGCTGGAGATTCCCATTTGACTTCTTCTGTTGAAATCGCAAATACCTTCGCTAATAATTGGTCTGAACTCTCTAGCGACGCAAACCTTTCTGAAGAATTCATCTCTCTGAAACGATTTTTCCTACATACGGAATATAAAACCATTCACCTATCAACGACTGCAAATAAAATTGAGTCATATATTTCCATTACCGAATTCGAATCTGCGCTACAGTCAGCAAAAGGAAAAACTCCAGGTTTAGATCATATATCCTACCCGATGTTAAATAATCGACCTGCCTCTGCCAAAAAAATATTACTAGTTTTATACAATAAAATTTTAGACCACGGCATCCTTCCACAAACTTGGCGCACAGCTGAAATAATACCGATACCTAAGCCTAACAAACCAATTTCTGAAATTAGTAGCTATCGCCCCATATCTCCTTTGCCTTGTATCGGGAAGGTCCTGGAAAAAATAATTGCTAAAAGATATTATGGTATATAACCACTAACAATTTTATCAGCTCCAACCAAGTAGCTTTTAAAGAGAGGCAGGGCACAATTGATGCTCTCCTCCATCTCGAGCATTTCGTGTCAACTGCCCTTTCGAATAAAAGTCATGTGTCTGTACTGGCCACTGACTTTGAAAGAGCATTCGATCGCATTGGGGTTCAGGTTGTCCTCCAACAGCTATTGACTTGGAAGGTTGGTCCAAAAATCTTTGCTTTTGTAAAGGACTTCCTGACCCATCGCAGGTTTCGGATGAGAGTTAACCAAAAATTTTCAAATACTCGGTCTCTCGATAATGGGATAGCACAGGGGTCTCCTTTGTCTGATGTTTTATTTATAGCAGCTCTTGACTAAATCAGTAAAATAGTAGCCGATTATAAAAATATTAAATACTCTATATACGCGGATGATTTGATCTTTACTAATAACAATTCTAACAATGATGTTAAATGTATTTTTTCTAAAATTTTGTATGATATTGATAAATGGTAATTCATATTAATTAATGTAAATTAATTCACTTTTGTAAAAAAAGAAAATGTAAAATGTTTACTTTAAATTTTAACAACACTTCTATTGGACTAGTTAATGAATTGAAAATTCTTGGCGTCTTTTTCGACAAGAAATTTAACTTTAAGGCCCAATGTTTAAATTTTAAAAAAAAATATTAATGCCAGGCTTAATATTGTTAAATTTTTATCTTCTACTCATAGTCTAGTACATATTTCTACACTTATCAAAGTCACTAGATCACAAATACTTTCCAAAATAAACTACGCTCTCCCAATTTTTGGATGGTGCGCTCAAAGTAACTTAAAGCAGCTATACGCACCCTACCACGCAGCTGTTCGAAGAGCCATAAGAGCCTTCCCCACGTCGCCGACAAAAAATATCTTAGCCGAAGCTGGTTTACCTTCTATTATGGAGCAAGTATGCATCAACTTTTCACCTTATACCGAAATTATTTAACGCCAGAAATGCAATGCTTCTCAAAGACGTCCAGTGTGCCTTCAAACACACCAAAAGTTATACTATGAAATCCGTAATCCTGTATTGAGGTAGTTAAATGTCTTATGCCTGACACAGCTCCTCGGCTAATCAAGCAGAAAAGAGACCCTCCTTGGCATCTCAAAGACTCATCATTTGTCCTAGATCTGATTTCGTACTCTAAATCTGCCACAAATCCTGAAACCTACCGACAACTTTTTGCCGAACATACAAGCAGATACACTAATAAGAACTGGACCCTTTTATTTACTAATGGCGCAAAAAAAACCGAATGCACTACCTTCGCGGTAGTATCCTCTACCGGAATAGTAATATACACTGGCCTTATTCAACAACATTGTTCAATCTTCACAGCCGAATTTTGGCAATACAAATAGCTACGGACAATGCTCGCTTGCACAAGGGCAGATTTCTCATATGCCCTGATAGCAAATCTTCCATAGGGGCGATTCGAAATATAAGCAATGAGGGCATCCTTGCTGCAGATATAAGAGAAGCATGCATAAAATGCGCTAATAAATTCAAAGTCATGTGGGTACCCAGCCATGTTGGGATCGACGGCAACGAATTCTCAGATTCAACCGCCGTCAGAGCAGTAAGGGAAAATACAGATATGCGTAAATTAATTGAGAAATCCTTATATATACGAAAAATGGAAGGGTGGAACTACACCCATAATTATAAATCGTATAATCGAGAAGGAATCAAACCCACCTATCCAGGATTATGCACCTTAAAGCAAATACAAATTTTTGTTCGACTTCGGTAGGGACAGGCCGCATTTTCGCACGAACACTTACTGCGTCGAGAACCAGCGCCAAATTGTCAATATTGCACCGGACATAGAGCTTCAATAACTCATTTATAGAAAGAATGCAGAGCTTTCAGAGCAATTAGAAGGGATGTATTTGGTGCGGAAGTCCCTAGAAATCTTTTCAAAAATGTGACTCTAGATAGTATAAAATCAATAGAAACCTTTTTAAGTTGTATAAAGTTCAAAAATAAAATTTAAAATAATAATAGATTAAGATCGAGTCGAAGGCCCTGGCAGCCAGTACTCATTAATTGTATTTATTGTAATAATTCATTTATTAGAATAAAGTGTAATAATAATAATAATAATAATAATAATAATAACACTGTGCTCGAATTTGACACTTTTTTTCGTAACAAGCTGGACACCATACTTGTAAAGCTAATTCGCGTACGCTGAGTTCAATTGTGAAAGCGGGTTTTCAAAGTTAGCGCTCCTATTCGCGATATTAGCGATTAAAAATTTCAATAATAAAGTAACAAAAAACTATATTTTTCTATGTTTTTTTTTATTTTATTCATTATTTATTCATCTTTTTCAAGCATTTCTTCTTGTAAGTTCCAGCAAATATCACCTAACAGAGAATCCAACTTTTTACCACTGTACCAGTGTTCAAGTCTAGCCGTCACTTGATGGAATCTCTCCCCATGCTCATCAGACTCAGCTGGTGATTGTTCAGCAAACTTGTTGACATGAGAATGCAAAAAATGGACTTTAAGAGACATTTTTACATTAATACGGTGAAAAGCGGAAATCATTTTTTCTATATAACTACGACAATCTTCAGCTCGATTAACACCCAAAACATTGTCAATAACCCCTTTTACAGAGTTCCATGCCTCAAGCTCTTCAATACTAAGTGCATCTTCAAATAACTTGTCCTTCATCAAGCGACGGATGTCCGGTCCATTAAGTATTCCTTTAAAAAACGCAAAATAAATTAAAATTAGTATTAGTATTAGATTAGTCCATACATATTAGTATGGAATAATCTAACACAAACCTTCTTTAATTTTCATATTACTTAATCTTGGAAAAATGCCACTTAGCTCGTTAAACGCCTTTTCAGTCGGGTTAAGCACCTTAATGAAGTTTTTCACAATCCCTAGTTTGATATGTAGCGGGAGTAACAATACTTTATCAATTGATACAAGTGGATTTTCAACAATGTTATTAACTCGTAATTTAGCTGTTTCACGCCAGTCCTGCTTTTCGTACTGATCACCTCTATATCGGGTATCCCATAAACACATGAAGCACATATTTTTAGTGTAACCCGTTTGCATACCTCTTAAAAGAGCTATCACTTTTAAGTCAGCACAAATTTTCCAATTATAATCGTTGTATTTCACTACATCGAGGATTTTTTTCAAAGATAAATAAGTCTCTTTTGTGTTGGTAATTAGTGCAATCGGAACTGAATTTTTGGTATTCGTCATGTGAAGAAGAACTGCCTTTAAACTGCTTTTTGATGAGTCGATCGCCAATCTTCGGGTTTATATTCATGATGCATTGTTAAAATTAAACCGCGAATGTCAATGCAAATTGCCAACGAGTTGTTATCAATTGATTAAAAAAAATTTGTAAATTGACGATGACGACCGATTGATCCATATACCTGAACATCAGGCGCTAGAATATTAGCTTGTTTCAGTTCCTTAGCTAAAAGAATTGACTGCCGCTGAGATAGTTTAAGGCGACGTACCATAATGTCCAAACGGTTTTGTGTAATTTCTAAATGATTGCAGTTGTTAGTGACGTGGGATGGTTGATGATGACTCTCCTTGAGTTTGTATTGTTAGTGACATACATTCCTCTTTTATGCTTGGTCTTCTGGGAATTGGAATATTTTCCGAGTGCGGCAACGGTAATTGGGTATATTTTGTTTCTGTATATGGAAATTTACGTAATTTTTTTCTATTTGTTCCAGAAACAAAATTTAAGCACGCATAGCACTCATCTGAAGTATGAACTTGTGGATCCGACCAAATCCACCAAAGGGCATAGAACCAATCTTACTTTTTTCCATCTATTTAATATAAACAAGCATCCAGTGCAAACGACAGACGGGGCCCACTCCACATTATGAAAAACTACTTGATTAAAGTATTGGCTATATAATTCCGCAAAGTCATCGCCGATTTTGCGACGAGAGTCTGTAATAGTACGTTTTCCGCAAACGTAGCAAAAGTTATCAAAAACAACATGTTGTTCCATTTTAATAACACTTAACTATGTTTATGTAGTGTTCATTGATATAATGAAGTGTTTATTTCTAAAAAAAAATACAAGTTAAAATAAAGAGAACCAACAAATACCAAATGACTACTTACCGCAGTCTTTATCTCCAGCAAACTGATTTTAACAACTCAACTCAATTTGCTCAAAGCCTTTGCCTACATTCTGCCTGTATACAAGTGTAACAGTTCCAATAACAACAACTGGGACTGCGGTAGTCGAAAACAAATGCGACACATTTAAGGGCCTATGATCATTAGCAAACAAAATTATGATGATCATGTACGCGAATTAGCTTTACCAGTAGGGTGCCCAAGCTTGATACAATTTGCGACTAACACAGTGTTATTAACGAATTCAGCTTTCTTTGCTGGTTTTCTTTATTTTGTTTTTTATTATTATTATTATTATTATTATATCTTACATCATAATTAATTATGAGTGCAAGGTCTTGGGGGGAATGAGTACTAGCTACAGAGGCTTTCGACTCGAAGGGAAAAGGATTTTATAGAAAGAAGCATTTTGGAGACCAAGCCCGGGTCACCCTTGGGGTGAGAGTCTAGCATGCTTACCACTAGACCACAGAGGGCGGCTATTTTGTTTTTTATTGTAAACTAATTATTTCATTCGAAAATTAGGTATATACAAATTAATAAACAGTTTTTTACTCTTATATTAAAAATTATTTCAAACTAAACACAAATATTATGTGTAAATATGTATAAAATGTACTTGAGTAATGCAGAGTTAAGACCGACTCACACCAGAGCGCCACGTAAAGACAAACAGCAGAGCAACGTGACATGACATAACAAAATGAAACAGAAATGCATCCGGAAAGGCCTAGAACACAATGGTGCGCTCGGGGCTCTCAGGAATAGTTTTCAGCTGTTTCGTACTGAAGAGTGTCGCACTCATGTGAGACGATCTTTTTGCATATTTACTTATACATATATGTATGTATATATATATATATATATTATATTCTAAGCGGTAATCTGTGCTCACTGGGTTGCTAATGTTGAGCCGTTGCACACATGTCCTACCGCACTCCATGTCGCTCCCTACACTTGCCCTGCTGGCAAGCTCAATGTGCACTGATAATAGGAGTGTCTACGTAATCACATCAATGAATTTGAATTGCAATGGAATAGCAGGGACATTGACGATATTCGTTTTGAACATATTTGCCGCTGAATAGTCAAAGTGGATCTCGAAATTGTGTACCAATTTCGCCAGAATAATTTCCATTTCCAAATCCACAATCCGTTTCCCTACGCACATTCGTGCACCGGACCCAAAAGGCTTGCACAGAAACTGCGCATTGCGGTTAAGCGGGCAGTCGTCCGGGCTTGCTCCGCGTAACCAGCGCTCCGGTATGTATTCGGAGGGTCGTCCAAAATATTTCGCATCCTCCGACAATGCATGCCACGGCATTACGACATCGGTGTCCTTGGGCACGCGGTAACCACTGAGCACAACATCCTGTCCGGTCGCGCGAAAATTGGTCGTAATCACTGGGAACACACGAAGAGCTTCTTTGATGCAGGCGCGCAGATAAGGCAAATTTTTCATTTTGTCAGCAGTCATTGCGCTGTTTTTAGTCGGCAGAATTTTTTGTATTTCCTCGCGGAGTTTCTGTTGTTTATCTGGATTCTTCGCTAGTCCCATCAGGCAACTGGCAATCGCTGAAGAAGTCTGGAAATGGTTGGAAATATATGCTGCATCACGCTAGTAGGGAATACAAATAAAATGTAATAAATACCGACACAACCCCGCCCAGAAGAGTGTCAACGGCCATTACCACCGCTATAGAGCGATCAATGTTTAACAAGCGTTCCAACACACCGCTTTCGTCATCTATTTTTGCTCCCATACCGTTGCGCTTCTTGTGCTCCTGCTCCAGACGTTCTATAGCCTGATCGATGTAGAAAATCATTAGCTCGGACATTTCGGTCATGGATGCCATTATTTTTTTGTATGTCGGTGTGGCGATGTACTTCCATAGCGACGGTTGCATATCTAATATGAAATATAGTTCAAAGAGCTCCGGCATGCCATCAATTACCGAGCGCAATTTCGGATTCACGGCACTATTACGGATCATGCCCAAGTCGGTGTCGAGCGCTATCAAACCCACCGAATCCATAGCCCAATGATTGATTTCCTTATCGAAGTTAGCCGGCACCTCTTTCGATTCGGGATCACGTATGCTTCGAATGCGAGCTATAAAATCATCAGCCACTTCATTCAATTTGGGCGCATAGACTTTAGTGTTCCTAGGATTCATCAGGACGGTATTGACGATCGAACGAAAACGTTTCCAATCTTCACCTTGTCTACAAAGAAACTAAATCGTAATATAGTTCCATGGAAAATAAATCCAACTTACACCCCTACTAAGCCACCCACATTATTGTAGCCTTTATGAATTTTGCGGTAATGTTGTATAATTTCAAGACCCCTCCGTACAGGACGTTCGCCTTCAGTGGTATAAATTGTTTGGAAGTCATCGGGGTTGAAAGTGAAGACCACATCACGTTTACCAAAGGTGCCTGGCAGCAGAAAAATATCGCCATATTTCCGACGAAGGATTGCAAAAAGTTGTGTAGTAGATTCACCTCTAAGATATCCTGAAATAAATAAAATCGTCGAGTTATTTGGAACTTCTTATGCCGCACATCACTCAATCATAGAATCGTAAAGCAATTTGATTTGTTTATTTAATGTAAGTCCAGAGAACATAAACTTGATTCGACGCTCCAGGTTCAATATCTTACTTATTGAAACACTACTCAAATAGTAGTCTGGAAAGATCAACAAGGGAACTGGTTCTGTAAAAAAAACACCACATATTTGAAGTCTGATAAAACCACCCACTCTCTGATCACCGTTTTGGGTATATTCCAACTATCCTAGTATGAGTATCTCCAGGTAGGGTTAAAATTATAACTACCAGTCCAAATATACGAGAGTACGAAGCACTTAACACGAATCGAATTTTAAAGTACGAATAGGTAAACTCACCACCGGGTAGAAATGCTCTCAGGAGTTGAAATCGTGTAGGTCCGGGTAAGCTGCTGGTTGGTTTGGCCTCACTCCATTCGTTCGAAACTATTCCAATTTTCTGTAGCTAGAAGAATATATACTGAAAAATTGTGTCTTGCAAGGAACTCTGTACATACTTCGTTGACACATCCTGGAAAGAAAAGTGACCGGGAATAATAGAGACTTTTTAGATGATTTTGGAGTTGCACAACGCGGTTATACCACATTGCCAGTTGTTTCGTCGGTGCGAGTAGAAAATGAAATGAATTCAGAATTGGATACCAACCAACAGAGTGGCAATTTAGCTTGACAACAAGACCTGAACTGACTACCTTAGACGAACTATATCATGTGAACAAAGTCAACAAAGTCTGGAAATCGTACAGAATCAGAGGGAGATGGAGTATGTACACGACTAATAGAGTTTTTCACTTGTGAAAACAATTATGTTTGCACAATTTGTTTGGTGGGAACGGTCGGGGAGCTCATACCCCGCTGGTTACGTCCCTGATTCATATGAAAGGTTTATAAAATTCACGTTTACTGAACGTGAACACCACATGCAAAGAACCATTGCGAAGGCAAACTCAACAGCATAGATTGCTCGTACTTTCGAAAGAAAGAAGCAACAGAAGAAGAAAGAGAGATATAGAAAGATGCAACAGACCCCACAGCTGTGAAACTAGCATGTTTACCACTATATATAATCTTGATCAGTATCACAGCCATAGTGCATTTACCGATATCCATCTGTCTGTTGGAAATTTTTCCCCACAAACATTTTAAAAAGAAATTGCCAAAATCATTTACAGAACCAGCACTAGTACAAATAAGACAAATAGCTGGTCCTGTTCTCTAGAGATAACTGTCTATATAACTGATAGTACGCAACTGTAGTGCTGGTAGTACTTTACATATAATTATTTCATATCTCACCCCGAGGGTTGCAGGTACAAATCCTGCCACGGGCTTGGTCTTCAAAATGCTTCTTTTTATGAAATCCTTTTCTCTTCGAGTCGAACGCCTCAGTAGCTGGTACTCATTCCCCCAGCACCTTGCACTCATAATTAATTATGGTCTAAGATATAATAATAATAATAATAATATTTCACGTCTATAATTCGCCGGATCTGCCAAGTCCCTGCTTCCATATTCCTAACTTAACTTGAACTCAAATTGATCAACGAAATTAGTTAACATGAGGATTCACCATAGCGTTAAAAAGGACCATTACAGAATTCCGTTAGCACCTCAACTGGGCGTTACTTTTTGCGCTTATATGCATAGCTTCATGAGTGTATATAATAGCTTGATTCAAAAAATGAAAATAAAGGTATGGTATATGTTGACAAACTTGTCAAGTCTGTGTCCCACGATCAAATTTATTTAGACCACAACAACAACGAACAAAGAAAAGAAAACAAATTTGAAAGCTTGACTTAAAAAACAAAAACAATACACACAAACACACAAGCTTGTCTTTCAGAGACACGTGCAGTATATAACAATGTACTTTAACATTCTACCTGCTCGTGAAGTTATTCTATGGATCTGGAACTAGCGACCTGTATAAGTAAGAGAGACGGTATTTTAGAGAGGGAGGTTAAACTTTTAGTAGTGGAGAAGTTCAGATGAACCATTTCAGTGTGAACCCTATCAAACTAAGATGAGTATTCCCAGAGATCTCATTGTCTCTAAGCGAATTAGCTCATAAACTGCATATCGTTAAAACTGTATTATGCTGAAATCGTTTCTAATTAATCTCATCGCGTACGAACAGCAACAACAACAACAACAACCACAGCAAAAGCCAGAACAACTGAGTTCGCGAACATCGAATTATTCCATATTTTCACCTTTGGAATATTCTGTGTTTACATTTGAGGGTAGCGCGCATGTTTAGCTTCCAATTAAAGTTATGAGCACACACAAAAGCGGCGATCAACGCAATTTCCATAAGGTGAGACTTTTTAATCGTTTATATGAAGTATTGTTTTCTGCCGTTTGATACAGATTAATTAGCTTGCGGATACTCAGCTGCGCAAGATTTAGTGACAATAGGTTCATCAGATGAAGCGTGAGCCACAAACAAATTGTTCAATTCGGACATGCTTAAACGAATTTCTTTTCCAATTTATATAGTTGCCATATACGAAAATCTCCCATAAGTATAGTTTAGAAGGGTACTGATAGAAGGTGGAGGGTTGGTGTAAAACCAGATAAATCTTTAACTACTCATTGCAAAGAACTTTGACTCAGATGATGAGAGATGTACGGCAATCAACTGATCACCAACAATTTCAATCAAATCATCAGCGAAAATTTGAAGCCCATATAAAAAAGAGATTATGATGTCCGACTACTTTGATATCAAAGCAGGAGTGCCTCAAGGCAGTGTGCTTGGACCACTACCGTATTTGCTTTTTACAGCTCGGCTATATTCACATTTGCCGATGATACCGCCACACTGAGCACAAACAGCTCCCATCTTGAATCCTCGCAATGGCTTCAGAGCCACTTACTGTCAGTTGAACAGTGGATTAACAAATGGAGAATAAAGGTCAACGAAGCTAAATGTGCACACCTAACATTTGCCTTAAGGAAGGACACGTGTCCCCCTATTCGTATCAATGGTCAAAACATTCCACAACTCTCTGGCATAAAGTACCTGGGAATCTACTTAGACAGACGATTAACCTGGACTAAACACATTGACTCAAAGTGTGCTCAGATTAAATTGAAACTCCATTCCTTGAATTGGCTACTAAACAGGCACTCAAACCTTGCCTTAGAATATAAGGTACTAATTTATACTAGTGTCATTAAGCCTGTTTGGACATATGGGATTCAATTGTGGGCACCGCGTGTCCGTCAAACAGGGAGAAACTCCAACGTCTCCAATCGACAATTTTGAGAATGATCACCGGTGCTCCATGGTACTTGAGGAACATAAACATCCACCGTGACCTGAATATACCCACGATTAAAAATGAACTGGTGAACACTGGTGAATTGGAAAATCACCCGAACTGCTTGGCGAGGAGCCTACTAAAGCTTCCCTCTACAAGACGCCTCAAAAGGATATATACCTTAGACCTGATTTAATGACGTCTTATTGCATGCTGTGAAAACTCCAAATATTCGATCCAATGGCTGAGGATATTACCTATGTAAATGTAGTCGTGTAATCTTAGAAAAATGACTCTTAGTTTCTTGACAAAGAAAGATTCGGTAAATAAATAGATGTAAAAAAAAGTACGCTTGAGTCTTCGGAGGAAATGTTCAGCGCAGTATCCTCTTCCAAAATGCTATTCCAACCAAACCAAAGTTGTTGTATTTTATTGTCACTTCTCTTCATATATATGGAGATATGACATTATGGACCTTATACTAGTCCCTGTTCTGTTAGTGGTGTGTGTACCACTTTTGGGCAATCTATCCACGTATACACGTCGGAAAGCTCACTCTCTCTGTTCCTAGGAGGGATTTAAACTTCATTACTTCTTTTCTAACTTAAAGTAGTTTTTGATTTGATCACTGACAAACTTATAAATTCGATCATTATTTAATCTCTAGATATGCCTTTTAATAGATTTGATTTGCTAAGAAGTAAGAGTCGTATCGTTTATATAGATACGAGATTTATATGCATGCCTGTATCTCCCTTTACTATGAGTAGCGGTGTGAGGGCTATCAGAGCTGCATGTCTGCTCTAGGGGCTGATGGTGAGACCTATTATCACTTATGGTTCTGTATCCTAGTTAAATAGAGTCCAACTTTAGACAGCCTTGCTTGCTGTTGGAATCACTGGAGCAATGCCTACTTGTCCAACGGCAGCTATGGAAGTTATACTATATCTAGCACCCTTACAACGACACCCTTACCAGAATCTGGGAGAAAATCGCTTAGCAGAATAGGAGCAAATATACCGGGGGAATCGAATCACATCCAAAATTATGGGGTAACAATTCATCTCATAAATATTGGGTACTAAATATTATAAAAATTTCATGCCAAGAAAATTCCACTGTTTCTATAATTACAGGATAAGTAGCAAAAAGGAATGGAAAGGTTTAACATACCAACTACCGGGAACCAATCGGCTCATTACTGAGAATTTTTCAAACAAAAGGAAATACGGAAAATTGCGGCTCCTCAGTTAAATTGCTTATTAATTGATTATTGTATAGGGGATGTAAATGCACCGCGACCTTAGGATTATTGTCGCCCCCATCAGAGGTTCAAAGTACATCTTTGAGCCCTATCTTCTGGATAAACGCGAGAACGAGCTCTGGCTTAAGAGGTTTCACATCACTAGCAGAGCCTTGGAGCAATCCCAAGTGTTTCCTGCGGGTGTGCATGATAGCTGGACATTGTGTCAGCATATGCAAGGACGTCTCCTCTTCCTCCATACAGAATCTACACGAGCCGACTGAGGTGCCTCCCATCCATAATATTTGTGATTTAAATTTACAGTGTCCTGTGAGTAGGCGTGTCATTATCCTAGAGGTTATTCTTAGAGAGATTGATGAGTGATTCGAATCTTTTTAGGTGGTATGTCTCTAGCAGACTCTTCAATATCCTAATGCCCGATATATCAACCCAATACTTGTTCCGGTGTACCTCATAAATAGTATGCTGGTTGAACAGCTGGACTCTTCCTACACCACAGAAGGGTTCTGGGCCAATAGAGGGTGCTGCAGCCTCATTCCTTGCAAGTTCGTCGGCAATCTCGTTCCCTTCTATGCCAGTATGCCCTGGAACCCATAGGATAGGAAGGTACTCTGGTTTATTTCCAAAGATAACCTTGTTGCGTGAGCCAAGAGTAGTTTGTTGATGCACTTCCATACCAGTTTGAGTCTACCTACTAAGAGGTAAGTGCCCTAATGACCGCCTGGCTCTCCAATAGGATGGCAATTTTCTTGCGCTCAAAGCCTTTCTCAATATTAAATTGTACACATCTCTCAATAGCGTGGATTTTCGCCCGGAAGATGCCAGTAAGCTTGCTTAGTGATGATAGTATTTATGTTTTGGACTAAATACCTCCGTGCCTCCTCTCTGAGATGGTTCCGAACCATTTGGTGGACTGTCATCTAACATTATTGAAAGTCGGCTAAATAAATTAATAAATGCAAAGGAACTCAATACTGGAAATATGTTCCGGGATGAAGATTCTGGATTCTGAAAGACTGTAATTCTAGAAGAGCTGAAGAACAGATTGATAAGCAAGCTTCATATGCCGATGGTGTTCTGAGCGACCACTGCAGACTCAACTATTACATAAATAAGTTTGGGTCTAGCCTCAGGGAGTCTGTGGAGAAAGTGATGAAACCTCACATACTACTGATCACAGACTGCGGATCTCAGTAGCACAAAAAACATACTTCGATATGAGCAAAATGGGCTTCACTATCGATTTTTAGGTCGCCGCGTTTAATATCCTTTAATTAAATCTTAATGTGCATCTCATGAGCATAGACCAACCTTTCTTTCGCGTAAAATTCGTGTCAGTTTATTAAACTATAATTAAGCTTTATAATTACTTATTAATATATTATTAATATTATCTATTTATTATTATTAATTATGCATGATCATGAATTAAGTGCGTACTTATTTCATTTTATTTAAAATTCAATTTTATTAAATTTCGGCATAAAACGACTTCAGGTATCATTTTAAGTCTATAGTGCTTCACAATCAACCATATTGGAGGCTAGTTTCTTTTGAGCTGCTCGTGTGTTCTTAATCTATGAGTTCCAATTGCATTTTGTTACCTCATTGAAGTCACGTTTTCTGCTGCCCTTTCTGAGTTAATGATTAATAATAAAAAATTGATTTATACCGCGCGGTTGCCGGACCCCAGGCCGTTCAAAGTGGTAGCTAACTTTTTTAATAGCCCACAGTCCTGGCAGCTTGATTTGTCTGGCTCTGTTTAAGAGTGTGCTGGAGCAGCTCCCTCCATGGCGCTGATGATATATTACACTTCCTGTGGCACTCCCACAAACGTTAAATCCTCCTTCAATGCGCCGCTGCGTCCATTTTCCACTTTCTGCATTTTGCTTGCCAGCTTCAAATATTTTCAACTTTTAGTTCGTGAACTATTTAAGTCAAGTGAAAGAATGCCAGGAATGTGCAGTATTACTTCAAACTTTCTCAAGTGGTGCTGCAGACGCATCGTGGAGAGCACAAGCGCCGCAAACGGTCAAGGTATGAGGTGATGCGAGCCTGGATGAGCACGAGTAGCTGGCCGTGCACAGCTTAAGGAACTTCAATAAAATATTATGATTGCGGCTTTTCAAGTAGCGCCCTTTGTGGCACGAGTGTACGAGTACTGCTGTGTGTGTCAAATTGCATAAATAAATTGAAACTGCTGAACTTCTGTGCGTAATGTATGTGCAAATATGATATAGGCGCATGTGGGGTTGACAATACTCGTAGCGGACAAGGCAATACTCGTGCACAGTTCTGTGCAGGGGTTTCGAATATTTTTCAAAATCAACTTTTTACTTCGGAACTGCTTGAAACAACTTTTCGAATTGGTTTAGAGTTGCTGAATAATGTTTGTATTGACTGCTTTCATAGCATACAGGGTGATACAATTTAAACTTAAAGATTCCACAGGCTTATAACAATATATAGCGAAGGGAACATTGACCAAATCTCTGTATACAGATAGTGATGAATGTATATAAATATATATGAATGTCCTTACCTTGAACCAAACACCTTCCATTGAGCGCCACAAACACCCACCTATGTGTGTCGCTTATGCAGAGCATGAAAATGCCCAAATCTCTTGACCAAAAACAGGAATATGCACTACTCAAGTGTTAAAGCTTTTAATGGGACTTTTATAGATGCAAAAATAATGAACATTTTTAGCTGAACACTTCTTTCATATGAGGACAGCAAGGACGAGTACGAGTATATCAATAATATCCCTGGTCTTCATATGTTTTGCATCAGGGAGCCGGGCAGACGAGCAGACCGGCAGACCGGGCAGGCGCGTGGAAGCAACTTGTGCAGAATGAATTGCTCAAACAATGCCGTCTTCCCTGAGCCCGTACTGCGTTGGTTGACATTGATTGATTATAAATCGGCATTCAGTGTGCAAATGAAATGATGTGTGTGTTGAGAGTCGTTGGCTGTGTGAGTGTATCTGTCAAATCCACTTCAAACTTACTGCGTGTGTTTGTGTGTGTGTCATAAGGACTTTACGTGGCTACTGTACATACCCTACATCCCTTGGGTAAAGCATATACGTACATGGAATCACACTTTTGGTATATGCTTATAATGCCCAAAATCATGCACAGCATATATGAGTGTACACCATGTGCAGTCTGGGCTAAGGTCGCACTCTGAGTAGATTGTATGTGTATGCATCTGACCACTGGCGCTATTTGAATAGAACTTGCTGTAAATGGGAAGTACAACAGTCTCTTAGGTGTTCACTAAGTAGCTCCAATTCGTCATTGGTAGACCACCCATTATGATGTTACTAATACACTCGACCGAAGAGCGACGATCTGCAGCAATCATTTTAGGAACAGAGGTATTTACTCTCTATTCAAACATGATATGTCAATGATTGAATGATAAATCAAGCAAAAAAGTGTGAACTGTCTGCTCCTCCTCTTCTACAGATGTACAGCAAATATCACTATGAATTTCGTCTATATTCTTAGTAACATTACAAATTATCCCCTATAGGGTCTGCAGTTTTCAGTACCTAAGTAAGCCGAAAATGCAATTTTAAGCAAACTTAATGCGAGATCCTCGAATTTCTATGTGTGACGCAATATTCCCAAATATGGATATACTAGTGATATGTTAGTTCTGATGCTCACCATACAAAGCCATACAGCCATGTGTGGTGCTACTCTCTACCAGTGTGGACGTGGTCACTCAAATCGCACCACCAATATATATATATATTATACAAAATGCTTATTAACTATGTCAAAATGCTTGAAATGCCCAAAAGGAGGCGTGTCTAGTCAACATTGCACACCCATATTAGCTGTAGAGATTTTCTAAAAACTGGCCCGCATTCTATATGTCTATTTTACTGAAAAAGGGTGTGTCTTACACACCAACGTTTCGAAAAGGATACTTAGGAAAACTGCATTAGGTTTGGAAAACAGTTTCGTCCATTTTATGTACCAACTAAATTCAATTTACACTTCTTAAAAATATATGAATATATCAAATAAATGAAACAGTCTCAAATTCTTCTTATCATATAACATGGAAACGTTCAACTGCCACGTCCACGGCCACATTTCCCATTAATATCTTTATCTCACAAAGGTTGATCACCTGAATCTCTAAGGGAGCTCAGGGTGCGACCTTAACCGAGACTGCACGTGGTGTACATTCATATATGCTATGCTTGATTTTGGGCATTATAAACATATACCCAAAGTGTTATTCCATGTGCGTATATTTAAGTCCCAACAACATAACGAAGTACGAGTAGTGCCTTTGTAGGGATCGGTGCGACACGACCAGTTTTACATTCGCATAATTAGTTGCATTCTTGTTGTGCGTAGCGTATCTCGCAGTCGTTCCACCCAGTCGACAATTTGCTTCACTTGCTTCACTGTTCTCTCTGTGCGTCTGTTCGGTTTCTATGAGATTTTTGTGGATGTCGGCTGGGAACATAGGCAGCAGCCAAGTGTCCGTAACAGCCCGTTGAGCACAATTTTTCACTTCCCACTCACTGCACTTCAATCTATCCATCCAGTGAGTTGCTTCTGATGGTACTAATAATAACGCTGCTGACATTGATGATGTATTTATGCCCGATTTGTAGAAAATCCGTTCGAATCCTTTTGATTGTTCTGCTCTGCTTTGTACTACTCTCCTCTATGCTGTTCTGTTCTGTTATTTTGTTTTCCTTTCTGTGCAGTTCGGTTTTTTGCCATGCTGTCACTACTCATTGGGGAAGTGTGCTGTCACTAGTGGCGTTGACATTTTGATCCGCTCCTTTTTAGTATGACAAAATGTTCTTAATTGACCTTTAATAAGGACGATTTTAAAAATTTTAAATGAGCGTCCTCTGCTAACAACGGCTTCATCCCACATTCCTGCCATTATGTCATTTACTGGCATAATCTGTGCTTTTGTGGCGCCATTGCTATTAGGCGGCTAAATTGCTTTTGTGTGCGGAGAGGACAGAGGCCGCAGGATGCCTTGCTACGCAAAGCCGGCACATTCCGGTTGCCATCTCTATCAATTCCCAGAATGATCTACAACCAAAACATTTCCTTAATTCTATGTATAATTAAACTGCACAATCCTGTCAAATGTCCGCCCAAATAATTAATCACATTACTAACACACACAACTAATAATTATTTCCCACTAATGCCAATGCCAATGCCATTGCTTCGAGTATATTCAATGAGGAACTTACCCACAACTATTACGTAAACTTTTTTGGGCTTTTTGTGTTGGGTTTGTTTGTGTGAGTATCTGTGTCTTTGTTACTTTGGCTGTGTGTGTGTGTGTGATGTGCCTATCTGCCTAATTCACTTAAGCTCTAACCCAGCAGGAAATGACTCATTGAACAATGGCGTCTTGGCTACTTGGAGACACATCTTCGAGACCCAACTGTTTATTGTGCTGATCATAATGAAGCATGGAGTAGAGCGCGAATGTTAGAGAGCTATGGCAGCCAGATTTGGAAAATGTCTGCACTGGTTGCTGACAGAGTCATTTGCCTACAGGCCATTCCTGATATTAAGGATGTGGATATGGACAACAGCTTCATAATACTTACACAGTTGCTTACATGCTGCCAAGGAAGTTATGGAGTAGAGCGCGAATGTTAGAGAGCTATGGCAGCCAGATTTGGAAAATGTCTGCACTGGTTGCTGACAGAGTCATTTGCCTACAGGCCATTCCTGATATTAAGGATGTGGATATGGACAACTGTTTACTTTCTAATAAACGATTTTAGCTTCGTAGTACTTACAGAGTGGATTACTTGCTGCCAATTTTGGGTTCGACCTATTTTGGAAACTAAAATCCATTGCGAAATAATATAAGTGAAAATGTGTAATGCTTGTGGAAGACTTCTGCATGGTGGCTTCAAATGGGGAATATATTCAAGAACTACTACAGAAGTAACTGCAAATATTTAAATAAAAGGTAGCCTTGTCCACCCTTTATATCTTTTAGAATGTACTCCAATCGATATTGATGGTGTTTGTTTTCTTTGGGAACCATTTATTGGGGCTTTCTATTGCTCTGTTCTTAATGGTTGAAGAGATTTTACAAGGCTTTCATAAAAATCCACCCAGTTTCCTGACTTTACCTCACTAGCCTAATTCCTGAAGCGAATGGTTGCTTGTGCAGTTCTGCAAAATATCAATAGGCCCATGCTAGAAGTTTGCTTGCCTTGGCCACCAGACGCCTTCTATGATGGCTGCACACTTTTCCGTCTGGGTAGACGCGTGCTCTGCCAAAGCACTGACTTGCTTCGCGCAGGCAATTTAGCCTGCTTAAGGTGTCTTACAGCAAATCCTGCAGATTGTAGTGACAGTTGTAGGCGGATGGGGGGCGCATAATATTCTCTATTCATAAACGCACGACATTACATTTTGAGGGCGCGAAAAGTTTCCGTAAATGTTGCCTGAAGTGATGTGTGTCCCACGTAAATTATATAAAAGCAAGTAGCAATTCCATTCCCTGCTACGCGCAGGCAAACGCAAATAAATGTAGGGAAATATGCCTCTACTGTATCAACCACGTTTGTGCCAGGAGCAGGCTCGGCTCGTTCTGTATGCTGTCAGTGCCTTGTACTGTGCAGACATTATCACAACTCACGTATTTAGACAACGGATTTGCTGGACGATTTAATCCAGCGCATTGGCCATTGTCTAATGATGGTAGTGGTGCTGGTGCGGGTAGTGATGTTGCTGCTGCTGCTACTGTTTTCCAAACTAATCTCTTCCATGACAACAGCGTGCTCCTACTGAAATCTGTGCTTTTTCGCTCTCTCCGCACTTTGGGTCGTCTGCACTTCTAACCTCGGTATTCATGTGGTCAACAAAATTGTTCTTAATTGAGTTTACCATTTAAAACTACGAGTATAGTATCAGCAGCTCCACAGTAAGGGGCTGCGTGCATAGTGTGATCAAGCAGGGTAACGGAAATGAAAGGGCTGCTGAGCTGAGTTGGCTTCGAATGCGAAGGACCGTTTTGTAGGAGTCAATTATATCTTTGGTTAATTTCAGCCTTATTCAAGTTGAAAGCTGGAAGCACACACTACTCTACCGAGGCGACTTGACTCCTGAATTCAGAAAACGAAACATCTCGTAAACTGCTGCAATTTGTATCGATGTTTTTTTTATTATAATTGCATTGTTGTGTGAACTATTATAAAATTAAAAAAAGATTTCAGATTGATTATTCGAACAAACTAAGCACTCAAAACGTACATGTTGTATGTATTCGTATGCCCTATGGTCTTTTCGGCTATCATCACCACTCTTCATCAAACACGTTTGCAATGGAAAAGTAAGTTTGAAGTTATTCCATTTTTGGCATTCGTAAGTAACTTTACACCAACCTGGTTTAGGAAATACTTATCCAAATCTTGCCAAATCTTGTAAATGCAGACGAACTGGCCAGACCAAGAACTTAACGACGGACACAGGCGGAATATTCACAGAGGACATTGAAAAACTTGTATGAAACATGCCAATTAGACTGCTTTTGCGTAGATTCATCGAAATTGACAAAAGTACTTTGGGAAATAAAATCCGGATTATCCAAACCCCCAAAATTAGGACAGCAAATTGACTTGAAAAATATTATGTTTAAAGTCACACAACGACTTCAGATGGTTTTTTGGCAAATTTTGCAGGAATTTGCGGTGAATGTCTGCCGGAAAAACTTCAAATTATTTAAGAGACTATTGAAATTTAGGATCGAATATGAATAAACGGGTGGAGATGCGATCCAATGTGGAAGATGCTGACAAGCACTGCTGAAAAGTCTCGAAAGGATTTCTGTTTACAAAGGATGCAGTAGATACACCAAGTCTATTAGAAAACAGGCTTAGCAGCCATTCTTCGTCTTATAGCTCACCTTGCTAAGGTTGGTTGAGAAGTGGCTTCCATGTATAGCCGTCATATACAGAAAGAAACCTCTTGACCTATAATGCCGTTGCTTCGGCGTTGGAACATAAAATGCAGTTGATGAAATTTAATAGGGTTCTCATTGAAGTGTCTTTTAAATCTCTGAACTTACTTTTCCTCTGCCAGATAGGGGCAGGACACTCGCAAAATAGCAATTATAGCGAAGTATTTGTTAGAAAAATAATTGCAGGATATTAGGGACCAAAGTCGCTTTGTGAAAGGCTCAGGGTGGTTCAATCTGGAGGGGGAAGCGTAGCCATGCCTCACATCCGCGGCTCACAACGGACCCAACTGGTGGTCGAAGTGGCATAACTGGTTTATTGGTGATGCGGCTGCCCTACCTACCTACGTACTTAGGGACCACTGACATCTACGGTGGCGTCTCATTTCGATTCATCTGCGAAATCTAAAGCTAATTAGTTGATTAATCTAGAAATACTTCTTACTATTGTATACTCGTTTGGACGCTCAGCGTACAGACCAGTGTCCTGTTTACCACGCTACTCGAGCTAGCGAGCTAGCGAGCTAGCTAGTTGTTCCTAGTTTTAGCTGTGCACGCAGCCTGACATGTAAAGACCACTGCTGTCCATACCTGCCTCGCAACTTGACATGTTCGACTGGTGCTCTATTTCTCTATTACAGCGAAATGTCACAGCCCAAGGCATGATTATCATTAGTGTGAGCGCCGCCCAAGCAACCAACATAGAATATGCCAGAGCGAATTGCAAATTTTATTAAAATTCCCTGGTGCGTCCTTTATCTTCTGATTTAATGATAAAGTGATGACAGAACTGACAGAAATGACAAGTAAACCCGTAGAATTAATGACGGAAAAACTGAAACGCTGAATGCACAATGTGAAAATTGATACACAGGAGTGCGAAGCAGCTAAACAGAAACCCTAAAAGGAACCACACGAATTGAAAACAACAAAAACAACAATGGAAACTGTTATTGGCGGAGTGTGTTTTTAATACCAATGCGGCTGTTCATTCACATTGTTGTTATCACGCTGTGGGGACAGTTCTTTTGTGTGGGGAAAACAACGCCAACAGCGTTCTCCTTAAAGTTTTTCTTGCTGCCCTTTTTGCACATGAGCCACGACATCAAAATTTTGTACAACGATAGACATAAAGTCCAATTCCAAACTGACAATTGTTGTTGGGGCGTGAGTTTCCACGACCAAAAATACGAATAGGAGTCAGATGTATCAGTGAGAGCCACGGCATAAATAGCTCATAGCATTTCGATTTATAAATCACTAGAACGTTTTCCAAGCAGATGGCGAAGCGATCTTCACAACTCTGAACGCAGCAGATACCGGCAGCTTCACAACATGACTGCATTTGCACTGAGACTAACACGTGAAGTCTCTTTAGTAATTGCCATACTACATTTCTCCAAGACACCATAGAGTAGCTAAGGTTGATACCCTTTGTCTTCTTACGAGGCTACTTTCAATTGAGTCGTCTTCAAAGTTCACAGATAAAAATAATGATCGGGAATAGGGCACAAGTGAAGAGAGCACCAGCGGACATCTTCTGGAATAGCAGCTCCACACCCTTTTAAGGTACGGAGGAAGAGGAATACAACAAACTCCTCTTCTGTACTTGTAGGAGAAAAATATTCATATGGGAAATCAAAAAGTTGTAAGGGGTATATTGGATCTGCGTGAGTAAAGCGGGTTGTCCAGTGAAGTAAGGCAATTGCAATGAATACCACAATAGGCCTTGAACAGGCCTGAGTCTTAGGGCAGCCATTCAGCTGCTGGTGTTCTTGATGTCGGCATTGTTGTTCTCATACTTTACTTTGATCTGGTGTATTTTGTTACTGCTTTTGTACCCTCGCTCACAGCATGGTTAGCCAACTCTCCAGGCAACAAAAGTCGAACAGCAGTTTGGATCTCGCGACTGGTAATGGTCGATTTCTTATTGTACTGCGCCAATCGTTATATACCCTATAACGCCATATGTGGATAAAATGATATGATGAGGGTCCTGCATAGCTGCACGATATTACGATACTGGTTCAATTTCGTCCTATAACATCAGTGTGTGGTGTCAGCCTTCCTTGCTTTTTCCCAAACAAGCACGTTTCTAGCTATCCAGACGTACGAATGGAAAGTGGCACTCGCCTATTACGGAGGGGATAGGGCTTCACCATTAGCTTCACATTTTCATATATGTCAAATCATGCGGTAATACTTTGGAGGTCCCTACACATATCTATTGTCTACCCTCAGCCACACAGGATTAGAGAAACAGTATGAATATCCGAAAATTGTATTGATTTATAATTGACTCGAACGCACCGAGCATCCCAGCGAACGGAAACTCACTCACTCCTGTGACCAGCTGTAATAAATTGTGTTGGGGAAGCGTGTTGGCGATTATCTGCTTGTAATTACAGCAGTCCTGGCAGCAGCATCAATGCAAGCGAATTGAATTAATTTGTTGCTACACACAAGTAATTAATTATGGGCAACATTCTTGCAGCAACGCACACTCGCTGCCTCACCATAAGTCATAAAAAGGTTAAGAAATGGTGGGAAGATAGGCGTTGTGTGTGTGTGTGTGGGAGTGTGTGCAGCTTTAAGCTGTTTTTTGATGGTGAGTTGCGAAGGCGCACACCTCTTTTCACACACCATTCGAAAAGTAATAATTAGCTGAGAAAGTGATGACCTTCATTATAGACAGAGTCGGACACACGGGGCGTATGCTCACCCACAAATAGGTGAACAAATCGAAGCAACTCCTTTTATTCTCACTGTGTGTGAAGCAGCAGAAAAAGTGTGGTCCGACTCCCAGAAGGACTCGTATATCCATTAAGGAGTAGACCAATAAATTACCCAATATTTGTTAGTTCCGGAGGTTCCTCAAAATATTGTAACCAGAGACTCCGATTATATACTTATATATCGAGTAATTCGTATATACTCGCATGTAAATAGGGTCGTATAGTATTCGCTATCGTATTATATTGAAACATAAAGTGAAACGTGATTGCATACTTTTAGGATCCCATCTGGAGTTTGAGAATAAGTGCACCACTCTGTGTATATAAGTCAAGACACGATCTATTCGAATAAAAGCTTACTCAAGCACACCCTGTCGATGGTGGAGAATGCTCTAGTATGTTCTCGAAAAGTTTACTCAAGAACACCCTGTCGAAGTGTAGGTAAAATTCTAGAATGATCCAGAAACTTCTTGAATAGTGTAGAATTTTCTACTTCAACCATTCGAAAGCTATAAAAGCCACCACACTATTAAAGTAAGAAGCAGTTGAGCAGAGATCGTAACAGTGTGTACATCGTGCATTTCAGTATTAAGAAGTAATGAAGATTCAAGTCTTACGCCAGACTCGTGCGCCTTTTGCTTTTATGTAGATCACTCATTGATCTGGTTCCTAGGCTTTTACGGTAGATACACATTCCTTTCTTCTCCTCAGACACTCCAAATTTCGTGGAGGTGTCTCGAAGGACAATGTGCTCTAGCATTCTGTCACAAACAGTGATTCAAATCTTATCTTCCGTAAATTTTCCACTGCAATAAAGTCAGGAACATTGCTCCTTAGCCCCTCTCACTCAATCTGGACTTATGTGCCGGAACAGAATCGTGGCTAAACCCTCCAATAGGTCTCCCAAGGTTCATTTTAGATAGACCTTTGCTCCAGTTGTAACCAATTTTCCACAGAAAAAGCAAAATGTGCCAACTTGATGAAGGACTTCTCCACTACTACAATTAACTGCTAACTACGTTGACCTCTCGAGGGAGTATTTTTCGCTTCTCCAGAAGTTTTAGCTTAAATTTTGGATACTGAATACCTACAACAATAAAGCAAAGCTTACTCACTGGTGCAGCATCGTTGAGGACCCATATTAACAGAGTCGTAGGAGAGAAAGAGACAATACCATGATACATGTTCTTGAGAGAATGGAGTCAATTCTTCCGTTCGTAGAAACTTTCCTCGCTGTGCAACAGGGTAACCGTCGGTTTAATCGCCACATCATAAGTTGGGTGTTTATAGGGAAGTATTCCGATTGAAACTCCTATTCATGTTCAGTCATGAATGTTGACGTAACTTTAAAGCCCCAGCGATATACTTGAGTAACTCGTTAATACTTGTATAGCTCCAAAAAATCAACAGTCCACGACAATTAATCCTGTGACTGCCACCGAACAGCATACTATGGCATACTGCACAACACGGAGGGAGTGGCTTTTCTTGTCTACGAAGATTAACTACAGTCTCTCGATAACAGATTTAGTGGCTGGATTTTGACTGGCAGATATTTGCACTCCCGTTACTCAATGTGCGGAGATTACTCCGATTTGCGTCGAAGCTGCTGGCTGGGCTTCTGCCATTCCTAGTTAAAAATTTACTTAGGTACATAAAGAAAGATATTTCTTTTTATTTTCGCTGCCATTGTTGTTGTTGGTGTTGCTGCTGCTGCTGCTGCTCTTATTTCATATTAAATGCAATGCAAATGAAATTTTCGTGGCGACTTGTTGTTGTAAATATCTTACAATCCACTTGCGATCATGACATTTTTATTTGTCGGATTCCATTTGGAATGATAATTACGGTACTTTGCATAAATTCAACTCCTAACTGTCTGCGTGAGTACGAGGAAGATTGGGTACGAGTGGATGAGGGGGTGCGCTGCCAAGCCGCACACTGAACGCAGAATGAAATTGTTCTAATGCCTTCCACTCTAATAAAGTTGCTTGGCTTCGGCTTTCACTTAAGCCCCAAAGTACGCCTTTAAAGTAGGCCGGATGAACCCCTTTTCCCACTTGATATATGTACACGACACGATATGATACAAGGCGAGGCGAAACGTAAGGTTACGAATCGCTGCAGATATCCCAGAACCCTACGCAAACAAACGAAAGGAACACCGAACTACGAGCAACTAACCAACCGTACTAGAGCAAGTGTGCTGGATGTGCGGGGGAGGAGGAGCTCAGTCAAGTGAAAAATTGATAGCCAGCTGAAATGTCAATGACGAAAGTAAAATGTTATGGGAGCGTGCTGTTTTCACAACTTTATACGAGTAGACTGGGAAGCTGAGCGCTGTACGTAGCCACACACACATACACAGTTGCATATATACATGTATACATAGATATATAGATATATGGATACGTATAGATGTCGGGCATGACAAGATGTTTATCCTGTGTGCCATCAATTGCTTGGTTGTACTTTTTCGCTAGCATTATTGTTATTGTACAAGTAGCTGGCTGGCTGGCATTCTAGGGAAGCAAAAACATTGGAGCACTTCAAATTTACAATTATTATTAATACTATCAACTTTCTCTAATCTCGAAACAGATAAAAACAAAACAGAGCAAAATAGAACAGAACTGAACAGAATCACAAAAAAAAAACACAAAAAAACAACACAAAATAACAAACAATAAAGCAAAATGTCAGAGTCAGGATGCGAAATTCGGAGCACAGGCGCGAGTAAAAAGGACGAGAACGAGGACGAACTCGCATGTGAGATGTGGAAAAACAGTTAAACATCAATTGTAGGAAATTCAAATGGCGCCAGTTTAACGATGCCGCAGACGGATAGCGACGGGGATGGGAATGGGCATGAGAATACGAATGGGAGTGGGGACGGGGCCGGGAACGGGAACGGCAACGGGCACATGTTAAGATGCTAATAACATAAAAACAACAACAGCCAAATAAATTTATATGTACATTTTTGTTTATTTGCGCACAATTATGAGATATAAGGATAATAAAAGCGGAGACTACACGAACTACTGCCTCAATCACAACAATCACAACAACGGAAAACACACATGTGTGTACGAGTATGGATGCATGGCTGAACATCCCCTCTGTAGTTTCCTTTTAGTTGGCAGTTTTGATTTTGTTTTCGGCTCGTCAGTCACTGTATTAGAAGGGGTTCCCAACAAAGGAGTGCGCCAACAAAGCACACGCTCGTAAACTTTGACTTTTGCTAAAGGCGCTCATAGACAAACAACTTTCGAGTTTTATTGCTTAATAGCACCTTTCCAATGAATTCACGACGACCACCAACAGGGACCGTGGACGGGCACTCCGCCGAAGCCAGACACAAGACCTGCTGGCATAGTAAGGAAAAGTGGACATTCATCTAAAATATTTGCAGTAACTCCAGAAGTAGGCTCGTAAATAAGTACAAAACAAAGACTAACAAAATCTATGAATAGAGTTGGAAGCTATTCAATCCGACAACAAGATGTTTTACACCCGTGTACATGTACAGTCGTAGGCAAAATTTGACGAGAAGGCGAATAAATTTTAGCACTTGACTCAGTACTGAATGTTATAATATTTCCTTATTGAATACAGGGCTATGTGGGAAGGTGGGCATGCCAAGTGAGATTTATGCTCACTATCTGCGAAAGAGTCTTACAGCGTATTCTTGTTGAAAAGACTTATCTACAAAAGTCGTACTCGCATCAAGCAAATTTGGTCTACCCGATAACTATATACCGTGCCATACTACGAGGTATGCACGACTTTAGTCGTCCTGTAACAAATAGGATTCAATGGCAACTCCACCTCATAATCCCTCAAACTGAGAAGGGGTTTTTCGGATGCTATGAACATTTCAAGATCTCTTGGGAAGTATAAGTAATATAAGTATATAAGTATTATTTTCGGTGTTTACTCATACAAAGGCGTTCACGCAGAAAGGGACTTCAAGAATACATATTGTTACGAAATTGCCCTCTTGAGAATTTATTCTGTTACGAAATTGCCCTCCTGACAATTTACTCTAACTCTCTTTACTCGGATTCGTTCCACTGGATTGTGTAGTAATCAAACAATCGCAGTTTAAATTAAAATTACTAACTGAGACGTATACAATTAGAGAAAATTCCCTCTTATGGTATACTGACGGTTCTAAGACAATGGACGGAACTGGGGCAAGAGTATTTGGGCCACTACCGGGAACCAATGGGTTCTATCCTAAGCATTTTTCAAGCGGAAATTCACGCTATTGAAAGATGTGCACAGATCAACATTGGCAGGAAATATCGGGGGAAAAACATCGTGATACTATCTGATAGTCAAGCAGCACTCAAGAGTCTGAGCTCACCCTTAGTGAGGTCTAAACTTGTATGGGACTGTATTGGGAAGCTTAACTCCCTAGGCAGTAAGAACAAGTTATCTCTAATGTGGATACCAGGCCACATAGGAGTAGAGGGAAATGAGAAGGCTGATAGCTTAGCTAGGAAGGCTGCGGCCTCTCCTTTCAACAGCCCTGAACCCTTCTGTGGACTATTATCCAATACCATTGGAGGTCTGCTGAACAAGTGTGCAGATGCAAAAAGAAGTTAAACCTGGAAATCTCTTCCGGGATTAAGACAGTCCAAAGCTCTTCTGGGAGATTTTAATCCTAAAAGAGGTAAGGAGTTAAAAAATATGCCTCGGAGGAAATTAAGAATCATCACAGGCATTTTAAGCGGACATTGTAGACTCAACTACCATTTGAACAAGTTGGGTATATCTTCAGATGCCATCTGTCGATTCTGTGGAGAAAGTGACGAAACCTCAATGCACCTGATCACAGACTGCGGACCATTGGCACATTATAGACTCAGGTGTTTTGGAGAATATATCTTAAGATATGAGCAAGATCTCTCATCTTGATTCCTCCAAAATACATGAATTCCTGTTGAAAATTAACCTGACAGAAGATTTATAGATAAGACTATCCTCATCTTTCAAATAAATAGTGGCATCACAATAGATCTTTCAGGTCGCAGTGTATAGCACCCTTAAATATATCTAATATTGGGCTTAAAGTTTACTTTGTTACAATTTGCACTTTATTTAATAATTCATTTCATCACTTCATTACTTCTTAATACTGAAATGCACGATGTACACACTGTTACGATCTCTGCTCAACTGCATCTCACTTTAATAGTGTGGTGGCTTTTATAGCTTTCGAATGGTTGAAGTAGAAAATTCAACACTATTCAAGAAGTTTCTGGATCATTCTAGAATTTTACCTACACTTCGACAGGGTGTTCTTGAGTAAACTTTTCGAGAGCATTCTCCACTATCGACAGGGTGTGCTTGAGTAAGCTTTTATTCGAATAGATCGTGTCTTGACTTATATACACAGAGTGGTGCATTTATTCTCAAACTCCAGATGGGATCCTAAAAGTATGCAATCACGTTTCACTTTATGTTTCAATATAATACGATAGCGAATGTACGGCGTCATAAACGTTCGCCTCATTTGAGAGCTCTTGAATTACTTGGATGTTATGTGGGTGCGAAAAATGCTCACAAGAGACCGATGAACTTTCGGGTTAAAACTATCACATTTATTTTGGCGGATAGTGCGGCATTATTCTAGTTTTATCGGGTGTTTTTTCTAGGCGTATTTTCAAGGAGAGCGATGTGACTTCCGTTCATTGGAGTTTGTAGCTTACTATGCTAAACTTTACTGAGTATGTCACTATATACATGGAATATAGGAGAAGGTACGATGAAAATAGAAATATACTGTTTGCGTACCAATAGAATGAATGAATGAATGAAAGAAAGAGGGAAAATGTACCTCGATCAATTTGATCTATTGTACTCCTCCTGCATGTACCTATTAAAGGTCTTCTATTAGTCCAACAGTTCTAAGGAAGCTTTGTACTGAGTTGGGGTTCATTGCTCTAATGTCTCTGCCCTCGGGCCAGTAATGCCCCCAATATTTCTTCCTACTGCGAGCTAAGGCTTCGCAGTTCATTAGAAGGTGCTCTGGTGTTTCTTCTGCCTTCGTGCAGAACCTACACATGTTTACTGGTGAGAGTCCCAGTTTCATGAGGTGGCTTCTTAAACGACAGTGGACTGCGAGGTGGCCTGTGAGGTGGGCTGTGAGGTGGCCTGTGAGGTGGCCTGTGAGGTGGCCTGTGAGGTGGCCTGTGAGGTGGCCTGTGAGGTGGCCTGTGAGGTGGCCTGTGAGGTAACCTGTCCGAGTTCTTAAATTGTTTTTGCTTCACTGTAGACATAGAGCTGCCCGTTTTGAGTTGTAGTCCCCAATCATGAGCTTGGATTGTCTAAGTTTTGGTAGTGAGGCCCAGTAATGTGATCTTCTGGATTTTTCCCTCCTGTCTTAAGAATCCTTCCAATAGAAGCATTACATCATCATTCGCAGGGAAGTAGGGACAATTTAATTACGATCTTATCAAGTGGCTATGTGAGAAGTATATATTCCGTGATTAGATTCATATTGTGTCGTGGCTCTATCGTATGGCGCAGGCCATGCAATGTTATCAATATCGTGTTAGCAGAACTGATTCCTTGCTGACAGTTCGATCACTGGATTTTGTCAAATAATACATAACCACTTCTTGATTTTTAGTTTAATCGATCACCATTTCGCTCAAGTTTAACAAGTTTGAATTGTCTACTTCTGTAAATATTATTCTACCGTCGCACTCCACCGAAGTATTCAAGTGATTTGTTAGCTCAGCAACTGGGCCAATTGCGGTTCCAATTGATCGAACGCCAGCCCTATTCGTCAGATTTGACTCCTTCGGACATTCAGGTGTTTCCGAAAGTCACTATTTTTCAGATTGCGAAACGATATAAGTCCACTAATGACGTCATAAGTGCCGCAAATGACTATTATGATCAATTACGAAAAGGGCTCCAGATGCTGAAGCAGAGATTGGAAAAGTGTGTTTAGGTCAGAAAAATAAAATGTGCAGAATGCATTCAAAAACTGTATTTCCCCATTCTGACAGAAGACAGTTTCACCCCACCCTCGTATGTCTGGGCACGCGATTTGCGCTTCCATACATAGATTTGGATCACAGCAACCATGCGAGTATGTCTGCAATAGCGTAATTATCCGTAAACCAGCTGATGATGTAAACGCTAACGAATCGGAAGTGAATGCAATTTCCTGCGCGACAGCTTTGGCGGGTTGTTGGTGCTGGTGCTGTGACTGGGACTGTGGCTGTGACTGCTGGTAAATAGTAAACCGCAGTTGCGGCAATCTTTGAGCTCATCAATTTTCAGTGCGAAAACTTTCTTGCTGCCCATTAAATGCTGTTGCATTGTTGCTTGTTTTATGGAGAGACTCCCTGGCCATAATTAACGATGCTGCTGCTGTGGTGTTTTATATGATTTATAAATTTCATTTAATTTCATGCCGTACTTGACTTTGAATTATTTCTGTTTGCAAATAAGTACGAAAGGCAACAACAACAACAGCAGCACGTACGTATTTACGTACATAGTAGCAGAGCGGCGAAATTAAGCAACTTTGGGGGAATTAAGTGAAGTTGTAAAGTTAAAAACAGATGCCGCAGAGCAGCTGCAACTACCGTAACGCAAGTCTGCTGGGGAGCTCCCATCCGCACATCCCCTGCCACACGTTGCAAGACAATTTTTCTATGCTCTCGGATTTGATTTAATCATCGCCGTTGCTTGCCGTTGCTTGCTTCGCCTGCGGTTTATGCCTGCAACAAAATTAAGTAGTTAGCAACTTTTTCGCCGATGAAATTAAAATTCAACTGCAATGCGAATTAATTAAGTTGGGTCTTTTCTTTCATTACGATTCTTGGGCTGTCCGCTTGCCAGCCGCACCGTGCTGGGAGTTGGCGCAACATTGTCTGTTGCTGCTAGTGCTGATGCTGATGCTGATGCTGTTGCTGTTGCTGTTGCTGTTGCTGTTGCTGCAATTTATTCAATCTGACTTCGAGCAGTTAACGCAAACGGCTGTTTTTAAGCCAAATTAAAGGCAGCCACTATTGAACGCAAGATTTATGGAAAGCGTTCAAATCCTGCTTTAGCACTGCTTCTTAAATTCCAGCGACCTACTTTGGCGCAATTTGCAGCAGTCTGCCGCTAATATACCACCACACTCGCATGGAAGGCTGTGTGTAAGTAAAATGAATTCAATCACAAGGGCGCACAGAACCGAGGAGAAAGCAAGGAAAAGGAGAAAAACCTAATGAAGGCTAATAAGAGCGAATAAATCAATCAAATTCCACAATGTCCTTGCTTAAGTGTTCGTCTTTAATGCTATAATGACGAGGGGCCACAGCATTAGTTTATAGGTAGAGCCCCCCGCCCAACCACCACCACACAGTGTAACAATTCTTCGAAATACCCACCAGTCGCATTTAAAAATTGTACGTAGAAAGTATTCGTCCACCGAGATGTCGGATTTTGGCTTCCAAACGATTTCAGTTTGGGGGTTTATTACTGTGTGGCTCTCCTGGCAGCCCAGTGCTATTGTCCGCGTCTTGCATTGTGTGGGATAAACCCCAAATAAATTGTGCAATCATTATGAAATATTGCTTGGATATCTAGAGTGGAGATGGTGAAAAGGTGGCGAATCAAATACATTCCCGAGATTTGGCAACACTGGCCACAATAGTTCTAATGATAGTAATGATATTTTCATACGGAAAAGGTGTTATTCGAAGCATAAATCATAAAAAATCGTCCTTAGCAGCACAGTTCAAAGTTGCTAATTAGTGTTTGCGAACTGATGTCAAAGCGTTAAAATCAACGACATCGAGAATATCACACAAGAATTTGAAAGCACCGACTTTTAAAGAATTAAAGCTGCCGGACTATTTGTGAGCAGCGACTGTTTTCATTAAATCAAAAATTCCCAACAAGTCCATTTGGGGGCAATGATGTTATTAGCAGCTACTTTGGATACCCGTTGAATTTGCTGACTGAGCCTTTAAAGTCACCGGTAATTTTAGCCACGTCCGACGTCACTGGTTACTCCCAATCGCTGATTTCCATAGCGATTATGGTCAATACACGAATCTTTTATTAAGTAAATGAATTTTTTGTGGTTATTTTGGTCGCGATTAGTTTACTTTCCAGACCCATTGGTTCTTACCTTAGCAGCGGCCAAATTCATTGAACCTTTGCCTATTCATTATATCGCTGATCACTAACAGAAATGTTGGTAAGTCTCCAGTAACCGAAATGTTGGTAAGTCTCCGTAAGTCTCCAGTAACCGAAGTCATGAGATAATTGCAGAAGTCGTGTCACTAAGATGTTGGTAAGTCTCTAGTACCCGAAATGTTGGTAAGTCTCCAGTAACCGAAATGTTGGTAAGTCTCCAGTAACCGAAGTCATGAGATAATTGCAGAAGTCGTGTCACTAAGATGTTGGTAAGTCTCCAGTAACCGAAATGTTGGTAAGTCTCCAGTAACCGAAGTCATGAGATAATTGCAGAAGTCGTGTCACTAAGATGTTGGTAAGTCTCCAGTAACCGAAATGTTGGTAAGTCTCCGTAAGTCTCCAGTAACCGAAGTCATGAGATAATTGCAGAAGTCGTGTCGCTAAGATGTTGGTTAGTCTCCAGTAACCGAAATGTTGGTAAGTCTCCAGTAACCGAAATGTTGGTAAGTCTCCAGTAACCGAAGTCATGAGTTAAATGCACAAGTCGTGTCACTAAGATGTTGGTAAGTCTCCAGTAACCGAAATGTTGGTAAGTCTCCGTAAGTCTCCAGTAACCGAAGTCATGAGATAATTGCAGAAGTCGTGTCACTAAGATGTTGGTAAATCTCCAGTAACCGAAATGTTGGTAAGTCTCCGTAAGTCTCCAGTAACCGAAGTCATGAGATAAACGCAGAAGTCGTGTCACTAAGATGTTGGTAAGTCTCCAGTAACCGAAATGTTGGTAAGTCTCCAGTAACCGAAGTCATGAGATAATTGCAGAAGTCGTGTCACTAAGATGTTGGTAAGTCTCCAGTAACCGAAATGTTGGTAAGTCTCCGTAAGTCTCCAGTAACCGAAGTCATGAGATAAACGCAGAAGTCGTGTCACTAAGATGTTGGTAAGTCTCCAGTAACCGAAATGTTGGTAAGTCTCCGTAAGTCTCCAGTAACCGAAGTCATGAGATAATTGCAGAAGTCGTGTCACTAAGATGTTGGTAAGTCTCTAGTACCCGAAATGTTGGTAAGTCTCCAGTAACCGAAATGTTGGTAAGTCTCCAGTAACCGAAGTCATGAGATAATTGCAGAAGTCGTGTCACTAAGATGTTGGTAAGTCTCCAGTAACCGAAATGTTGGTAAGTCTCCGTAAGTCTCCAGTAACCGAAGTCATGAGATAATTGCAGAAGTCGTGTCGCTAAGATGTTGGTTAGTCTCCAGTAACCGAAATGTTGGTAAGTCTCCAGTAACCGAAATGTTGGTAAGTCTCCAGTAACCGAAGTCATGAGATAATTGCAGAAGTCGTGTCACTAAGATGTTGGTAAGTCTCCAGTAACCGAAATGTTGGTAAGTCTCCGTAAGTCTCCAGTAACCGAAGTCATGAGATAATTGCAGAAGTCGTGTCACTAAGATGTTGGTAAGTCTCCAGTAACCGAAATGTTGGTAAGTCTCCGTAAGTCTCCAGTAACCGAAGTCATGAGATAATTGCAGAAGTCGTGTCAATAAGATGTTGGTAAGTCTCTAGTAACCGAAATGTTGGTAAGTCTCCAGTAACCGAAATGTTGGTAAGTCTCCAGTAAACGAAGTCATGAGATAAAAGCAGAAGTCGTGTCACTAAGATGTTGGTAAGTCTCCAGTAACCGAAATGTTGGTAAGTCTCCAGTAACCGAAGTCATGAGATAATTGCAGAAGTCGTGTCACTAAGATGTTGGTAAGTCTCCAGTAACCGAAATGTTGGTAAGTCTCCGTAAGTCTCCAGTAACCGAAGTCATGAGATAAACGCAGAAGTCGTGTCACTAAGATGTTGGTAAGTCTCCAGTAACCGAAATGTTGGTAAGTCTCCGTAAGTCTCCAGTAACCGAAGTCATGAGATAATTGCAGAAGTCGTGTCGCTAAGATGTTGGTTAGTCTCCAGTAACCGAAATGTTGGTTAGTCTCCAGTAACCGAAATGTTGGTAAGTCTCCAGCAACCGAAATGTTGGTAAGTCTCCAGTAACCGAAGTCATGTTAAATGCAGAAATCGTCGGTCGCCGTACTGGTGAGTAAGGTGTCGATGTTACAAAGTCACCGGGGTCGATATACCGATATTCACTACCTGAAACCACATCCAGCGCTAGGAACTATTAGCGTAAACTAATTTACTCATATAAAACATATAAAATGTCGTTGCGATAATCGCGGTAAGTGACAATTTTGTTAAATTCTCGACGCGAAATTATATTGTAGAAAATGCGCCTCAAAGCTGTCGGTCATTTAGCTGTGTTCTCTACTGTCTTCCAGCAACAGTGTACGAGACACAGATCTAATATTTCGCTCCGCAAGTCTGGCAATTTCTCGCTCTTACTATACTAGTGCTTGGAGCACATTATTTCGCATAATGCAAATAAAGAGAAAATAGAATGTTTAAGAAAAATAAAATTAAAAGCCTCTACCATCGTCGCCGCCTTCACCACCATCATCAATAGCAGTAGCAGCAGTAGCAGCAGCAGCAGCAGCAGCAGTAGCAGCAGTATCAGCATCAGCAGCATCAGAGGCGGCAATGGCTTTAATAAAATAAACACAAAACGGGTAGGAAAAAACGCAGACGGAAGGAAAAAACTCTTCCGAACGAGCACAGAAACATGTCGTGGCGTACGCTGCTCGCCTGCACTCTAGTGAATGATAAAGAAATCCTTTAAGTCTTCAATTACTCAAGTTGAAAGGACGAAAATGTTTGAGACTTTAAGTATACGTAGCGGAACACTGTAACGCCAGCAGGCGGCATGGTGTGGCGCGAGTGCACAAACTGTGCTCAGCGTAGGGAAGCGAGCAGCAGGGTGGTTGGGGGACAGATCAATAGCGCAGACTAAAATATTGCATCGAATGTTGTGACATTAAAAAAAATGCTGTTCATTGTCATTTCTGCCAGTCAGCTCAGCCAACACCCCCCTCGATACTGTTCAGTTATTTTGTAGGGTGTTACTTCAATGCTGTTGCTTTCTGGGTAGTCCCCTTGCCACATTTCACCACACGTTCGTATACGTAGATACAGAAGTCTGCCACATACACTTGCAGCATTATGTACGCGCATTTGTGCCCACATATTTTATTTAGTACGCACTGTTTAGTAGCTATGAACTGATTTACGACTCTGCGCCAATTAAGTTGGTGGCCTAGATAGGTAACAGATCAGATTTTATAGATAGGTAACAGATATTTTCATTTTAAGACTGCGCAAGCTTCCTCAACTCTCTTTTTGAAGCCATATTTAGGATGATAGGGACCTGATGGGTACCTTTTGATCGACTCGTATGTAGGTGATTCACTCCAATGTGGAAATGGTCGGTTGTCACCCAGGAATAGTATGATTATATCCAGTTCATGGTTATTTGTGGTATTAGACCAAAAATTATTCGATTTTAATATGGACAAAATTCTCAGAATCGTTTTTTCGATTAACTTAAGAAAACGAACACTTTCTTTGGCTGTAATCAGACAATAAATAAACCTCTGTGAAATATTAGCACAAAATAACAAAATAAGCGGACAGACGGTTAAATTTTTATTTATATTAAATTTTTCGTTATTAACGAGATACCAACAAAAACACAGAATGTCAAAATTCGCACAAACCTCGAGTTCGACTTTATTGAATATTACAATAGCGTGCAAATAGCTCGCAGGGCTCGAAAGTAATACAAGAAATTTACAAACAAAATGTCGATAAAACATCTTATATCGACATCGCGTGGTGGCTTTGGCGGGAGGAATTGCAACGATGGCAACGGCAGCAGAGAGATAAAATACTGCACTGCTGCATTTCAATGCGCGCAGCATGCTTCTTTCGCTGTGACATTGCCAAAAACGTTTCCCGACAGATTCGGGTTCTGTTCGAGATTTATGGTTTGTAGAACTCTTGGCACTGACTGCGGATCGACCAAGTGCGGCAGGCACCTATTCAAGTTGAGGCACGTAAAAAGTGACTAAAGCCGAAAGTGATAACATTATGTATGCGCACGTTTAATTTCCAAATAATAAGTGGAGCGCAGGTAGAGTCAGTTCAGATAAAGGTGAAGGCTCAATTACCATCTGACTCATGAATATTTCGGTGACTTCGGTGCCAGCAGCAGCAGCAGCGTCCACCCCGCATAAGTGTGACCGTCAAGTACGAGCTGAGTAATGAATATGCCTCCTTCTTTAACATTGCGGAAGGTGTCTTCCCCTGTCACTGTAATGGCAAGAAATTCACATAAATGCAGCATTCCCGTTCAAACAGGTCCTTGGTAGGTATGTGTGAATTTCTGTTATAAGAACAATTGTGAGCTGACTGTGTTGATTAGGAACAATAATTGCCATTTTACAGTCAGTGAGATTTATTATAAAATCGATAGGTTTAATACAAAGTGTAACTTAAAACTAAATTCGGAATACAGACATGTATGCGAAAACTTAATTTAGGTAAGTTATTGGCTCCGCCAATCTTCTAGGCAGTAAAGTTGCTAATGTGGAAGATGTCAACATCTGTCTTATACAATTTGCGAAACCTGTAATCACAGAGGCCAACCGAGAACAACGGTTTGGTGGCCTTAAAAATGTGCAGGCCACGTCCAATTTTTATTACATAACCATTACCGAGGCTGTGGGATAAAAAGGAAAAATATATACATTTTATTTTCACGATCATTCACCAACTGACAAATGAGGACTTCGGTACAAGAAGGCAATACGAGTAAATCATAAAATTTTTCTATTTTAATATTGAGATAAATGTGAACTCAATTAACTAAAGTAAATAAGTTTTTATGTTGTGTCAGGATTAAAAAAATGATGCCAAAAACGTTGAATCTTGGCCAAACAAGTTTTTCAGTTCTTGCTTAAAAATTTAACTATTGTGGACAATGTAAGTTTAGGGTATAAATTCCTGCTGGCACCAAAGTCCTCAAAGGCAAGCACTGCGTCCACAGAGCCACACTGTGTACTAAATATTTACACCAGTTTGCGATCATGCAACGTTTCATCGAACTTAATAACCAGCTTGATGTCCCGACTTTTCAAATCAGTTTGGATTTGACCGAAAATGTTATCTTGTTCGCCTTTTTGAGGATTCGCTTTACACACAACGCGTATGAACTTCAATTTGGGACTGTTTCGCACTGCCAGCTCCAGTAAATGGATAAGGTTGTGAAACTGAAAGCATACATTGGAAATGGTACGAACCAGTTACACGTATTTAATTGCTTACATGATATTTCTCCATTAGGTAAGGCTCCTCCACTGTGAATTCTTGTAGATCTGGAGTGAAACACTCCCCAAACAGAGTTTCGTAGTTGTGACCCACAGAATCATCGTCGATCGGTATGTTTTTAAAACGTTGGCCGCTTTTCACTTGCTTGTCGATCCGTTCTTTGATTTGCTCCGCTCGGTCAAGGTACTCTTGGATGCGTTCGTAATAAACTTTCTTCTTATTTGATTCTGGCTCCACTGCGCAAGTGCAGGAACCGGTGGACATGCAAAATGAAACATATAGAACAGCAGGAACAAGGCGGAAACGCTTTACAACATACCTGGTAATATATCCATTAGTGCTTGTATACCCTCCAAGTAATAATGCTGCGCCTCCATAAAACGATTTGCCGTATCGCATTGTATTGCTTTTTGTATAAAGAATTTCGGATTGCGTTCCTCCATTCTGTAAGCGTACGAAAGTGCGTGTGTGCGCACTGTCTTATAAAATGCCTTTATTTCTTGGAAGCGGGAAGGAAGCGATGAAATTTAGCCAATATAAACAAACGTTTCATATCGTATCGAAATAAATGTTAATTTAATCTTATTCTTAAACAATTCGGTATTGAAAGGTATAATATCGAGTTTCACTCGATTAAACCAAAAATAAGTATAATATTCTGCGACTAAACAATTTGCATGGCCGCCAACGCCAGACGCAACACAGCTGATGAGTGATGTTATGAGAAGAGTTTCAATTCCCGCTGTTTCTGTTTCTTGTCATAGCATTCCGCAGGCAGGTTTCACAACAATTGTGGTTTCTCACTTGTTAATATTTTTTATAATTTGTTGCATTTAAAGAAAAAAAAAATAAATAGGTAAATATGTCCCATATTACGCACAAATTTAATATTTGCCACTTTCAGATCTTTTATCCTATCATTAATAACGAACTTGTAATGCAAGCAAATGGAAATTAGAATCCATCTGTCGCTTGCCAACAAGTTGCCTTCAAATTGCAGTACTTCAGTGTGTACATATGTAAATATGCATATGATGTATGTACATATGTAAATATGATTGTATGCTTATGTGTGTATGTACATATGATCCACAAAAAGGCACAGTGCCTTCCTTCTGAATATAATCAAACTGAACTTAATTGCGTATCTTATCGTATATATTTGCGCTCACTACAAAAAAAATGGTGTATGGTCCAAAAAAAATTCCAAGCCCCTTTACACAGAAACCTCGAACTTGCTTTTTATGGCTATATATCGAAGTGAACACTCAATCATTTCTCAAAACTCATCAGTCACTTTAATTTTGAAGTTTTGAGAGTGGATTAGATAATGATTACTGAGCAGAGGAAGCCGTTGGTGATTGTAATTTATTTATCTTTTCAATGCTTTGCTTGTTTATTGTCTTAGCGGATGTGTGAATACAGTCGTGAACGTTTGAATACATGTACGTAAATATGAATGTATTCATAAAAGTTGACTAAGCATATTAAGTTCACTCTTTCGTTGAATAGTTGCATGTATTTCGTAATATCTCTTTTTGCCTGACGGTACAAACCCCGAAGCAAGTATAAATGTCCTTTTTTGGCATATTTATACAATGATATAAATAATATATACTTTGCATACCCTCCAGGTATATTAATCTTAAATATAACTAATAAATTGAAATTGAAAATGTTCGATTCGAAAATGTTAATACCCTATATATTAAACTTCCAAGATTTTTTTCGCATCATATATGTATCTTCAAAGCGCTGATACAAATGCTTCATTTAAACCAACTTTTGAACGAAATTTTGTTTGAACAAATGATTTTTCTTACTTACAAGCATGGTGAGATAATTACCAGGTAGATGCACACCCGAGTGCCTCTCAAAGTGAAGAAGCCTGGTGCATCGAATGTGTCAAAATCGCACTATAAAATTCAGAGTGTATACAACCACATTTTTTAAAATTGCAAATCCCTTCTGAATTGTCATTTCGTTTAAAATTGGGGTGGGGTAGGCCGGAGAGCCTCCGAAGAAGGAGGTCTCCAAGCACTCTGGCATTGATGCTCATTGTACTGTGCCGTTTAAGACACTTACATCTATTTTGACAGCTGCGCTTACCTTTTTTTGACAATTCATAACGGAAACATTTGCTCTTTACTGTTACATTTACTGTTTAGTTACATTATGATCAAAATGAACTACAATGTGGCAAATAAGTCTTTAGGCACCCACCGCTACGTGGTTAAAACTGCAACACATATACATATAAAAGAAGATCGCCTGATTTGGAAGAAGCACATGTATACATAAATTCAATTTGGTTGGATTTCTTAAGTAAATGTCGGAGAATCCGTGAGCAAATATCGTACGATATTTGAATAAAGGCTTTTTGCATACGAGGTTGAGCAAGTGCTTAAAAATCTGAGAAAAAAGCTTTTCCTCATTTTGATGCATAAAGAGGCCTACACACAGCAAACAGATCGCAGCAATCGGTTAAAATTTCAGCAGATTGTCGTGTGTGTGGCGTGGCTTGCAAACAGATTGCAATTTTCAAAATGTTTTGTCTTTTCCACTCAATTCATTCAATCGGTTGCGTGTGTGTGGCGCAGTTTGGAAATTTTTTGTCATTTCAATGTGTGATTTTTTCGCGTATACATCGGTCGTAGAAATGGCAACAATAAGTAAGGACTTTATAGAAGATTTAATTGATGTTTATTGAAGCTAGTCACCAATTCCATTTCTTTTAACTAATTTACGTGCGAAAACTAATTTCGCTTCTTTAACCATTCCTACACGCAAATTGCACGTTTTTTCTTCTTTTTCTCTCTTCCATTCTTTTTGCGCACAAAAAACATCACACAGCATAATCGGTTTTTTCCGCGTCCGATCTTCACTCTGCGACGCATCAACACGAAGTGAAGTTCGTCAGCCGATCCACGGTGTGTGGCAAATTGAGTGACATCCGATTGCAGCGATCTGTTTGCTGTGTTTAGGCCGCTTAAGACCCATCATTCTTGATTCAGATCGATACTAAAAAAAACTCATCCTCTCCTCAAGCTTCACTGACGAAGTAACATTTTTCCAATGCATATTTTTGGGCTGAGCTGTGCAATTACGTACCGTCCTGAAAATATGCAATGAAAATATTTTCTAAATGTCAATGCATCACAATAATTAGCAAATCACTTAATAATGTACGAGCACTCCTCCGTAGTTCACCGAGCAATTGACTTAACGGACCTGGAATCATGTTTAGTTACCTGCTTGGAGATTTATAAAGAAATTGGGAAACTTGGATAAACAGCAATTTAATCGAATTAATTATTAAAAATAAAATTCCTCTGAAACAATTTTTGCAAATGTGTCTGAACATTCATTACGGGATATTGGACGTTGAAATGCGCTGTCTACACTGAAATGGTGGTATTGGTGGTCTTTGGCAACATGCACGTAGATTGTGGTGTATGGCAGCACTCTTTGAACAGTATTTTGTGGGACCAAACCTATTTGCTGATTACTTAGCTGAACTGTTGTGCTCGATAACGTGTTTATCAATATCTATCTCCAAGGAATCACAATTCGCAGTAAACCAGAAGGTGGCAGGCGGAAAAATCCGCCAATGCATCGTTGACTATTAAATATGAACAAGACAGTCTCGAACTGGAGTTGGGCTGCAGCTGTTGCTACTAAAGGGGAAAGGATTAATAATAAAGCAATTCAATGAAAGGCACAAATCGTGTCGATAGTGCTTGACAGTGTGCATTGGCGCTTGCACTGAAGGCGTATCCACAGAAAGCATCTGCGTCCGCATCCACCGTTGAAACTGAAGACGACCAGAAGTACGTACGAATGACTCTATTGTGCTTCCTTTTCTTCTGCGTTCAAGCAGCACTGACTGACGGACTGGAAGAAGGAATGAAATAAACATGGGCAAAACACTACAACAACAAAAACAAAAACAGCAACAGGAACTGCAACAATCGCCTCAAAGAATCAATGTTGAGTTGCAATATAATTTATCACTGCTGCATCCCTGTGCTTCAAAAAATCAACGCAGTAATAATTAATGATGGAAACGAATCGCAAGTGGCCAGCTACAATAGAGAAGAGCAAAGCAAAGCAAATCTACGACAATACGAGTACGAATGTGTGCATTCGATAGGTACCCAGTTGGAAACTTCGCCTTCAAAGACAAGATCTTGCAAGATGGCCTCAAAGACCCAGTACGCATATTGTTACGAAATTGCCCTCTTGACAATTTACTCTGTTACGAAATTGCCCTCCTGACCATTTACTCTAACTCTCTATACTCGGATTCGTACCACTGGATCGTGTAGTAATCAAACAATCGCAGGTTAACCCTCCGACGGTTGAGTCATCCGTTGCCCTTATACGAAGTACAAGGTCCACAGGGACCTCTATTTGTATGGAATTTTATATGAAAACGCATTTTTTAAAAATTTTTTTTGTTTTGATTTACTATTATTTACTAATTATACATGTATAATCAATGTTAGAAAAACAATTTTTTTTTATATATAACATTATTAATGATTATCATTGATGTCTATATGTGGTTCAGTTTCCGCATCCGAATCATCAACATAAAAATTTGTTTGATATGTGAAATCGTCATCACATTTAAATCTCAATAGAAACTAAACTATTGGTCGGATCGCTTTGAAATTAATTAAAATAACTAACTTTATTTAATTATGGCTATTTACACACTTAATATTAGGCTTAAAGTTTACTCTGTTACAATTTGCACTCATTTCACAATTCATTAATCACTTTATTTAATAATGAATTTTATCACTTTACAAAATCACAAATACTGCTGCTTCGAGTTATAATGCTCGATGTACACACTGTTACGATCTCTGCTTAACTGTCCTCGACTTTGCACAGACTTGTGCTTTTTATATCTTCGAATAGTTGAGGTAGAAACTTGTACAATACTCTAGAAATTTCTGGATCTTTCTAGAATTTTATATACACCTCAAAGAAAGCTTTCATTCTTTTACACCACCGACAGGGTGTTCTTAAGTAAACTTTTATTCAAATAGTTCGTGTCTTGACTTACACACAGGGTGCACTCATTCTCAAACTCCAGATGGGATCCTAAAAGTATGCAATCACGTTTCAATATGAAGAGAAATACACAGCAATATTCGCACTCGTGGCAGTGACCAAGAATGACAGAACATTAATTAATCTTGGCTGTGACCATGAAATAAAAGCATTACTCACTCTGTCTCCCTGTCACTCTCTTTCTCTCTCTCTCTCTCTCTCTCTCTCTCCCTTTTTCTCTTCGATAATTTGTTTGAAATAGTATTCAACGACCACTTTGGAAATGTGTCGATCCGTCGCGCACGCCAGAGTGTAATCTTGAAGCTGTCTTCTAAGATAGATCGATCCATTTCCAATTGGGTAATTGGCCACAATACTCCTTAAACTTAATTGATACTCGTATATATGATGAGACTATATCCTTTGATTGCTTTGAATTATTGATAACGAATATTAGTTTCCTGCTACCAGATCGAACACTGAATTATGCCAACCAACACAAAATCTGTCGTTTCATAATTTTAGCTTAATGAAAGTGGTATTTTTGCAGCAATTTACTTAAGAAATATTTGAGAAAGTTTAATTCACTACAACAGTTTAACAATTATTATGCATGTTTCCTTTTCGCCGAATCACTTTTATCCCTGCTGTCTTATTTCACGATTGAACTCTGCTTTTGAGAATGTTCTCGAATGTGCGTTAATGTGGTTCATGAATGGCATCATGGTGTATGACACATATTACGACAAAAAATACATCTCTACTGACTTATGGCGTTGTGGAGAACGAGGTGTTCTGGACATAAGTTGTCTGTGGTCGACTTCCGTGGACTATTAGTACCGGTTCCTGGACCGGTTTCCTGGCGAATAATAAATATAAACCAGAGTATACACAGTAAAGAAACTTAAGCGTCAAACGGCAAAGCAGACGGTCGTTGTAGATGAATCCACTGAAAATCGTGTTGCATTCACTCAGAATCGTGGTGAATCCACTCAAAATCGTGGTGTGAACGCTGGCAGCGAAAAAGAGTTTCTTTTCTCTGTGTTCTCTTTTATAAACTTGTATAAAATATTAAAGAAACTGTTCATAAATTCGTTCTGGTTAATGAAAACGGGGAAGTTTGTTGTACTCTAAAATATACCTATACCGTTTTTGAGAAGTTTGAATATACTCGTAGGTATGTACCAAAAAAAGTACACTATTATACTCAATGTGTACTTATAGTCATAGATTACTGATCTATGGTATCTATACTGATCAATGCTGCAAGGCACTCCGAAAGTATCGAGTAGAAAAATATCGGGTATCGAAAAAAAGCAACGAGTCCTCATGATATAGAGTACCGATTTCGTGTCTGCTGCTGTGAGCTGTTAACTACTTATCGTGGTCCCTGAAAACAGGCGATCATTTTATAGATGTGGTTACATTTTTGGACGTAGTTGTCATATCCAAATTGTCTGTTTAGCACGTCCTATCGAAAAAGAGTTTAACATCCGTTTCGTTTTACAAAATAATGGTAGAATTTTATTCAAACTTTATTTTATTTGAAATTCGAATAGAATGGTACTGATCTATTCACGACAGTATGCTTATGAAAATCCCTGGTACGCCCTCCTGTCAAATCTATCATTTGAGAGTCATTGAGTAAATGTTGTCCGTGTGTTTCTAAAAGTGCCCTGTAAAGTGGTAATCGTTTGACTGTAGCTAAGTACACAACTGCCAGGACCGTCCATCTCTAACTCCACACTAGGTATTTCCCCAGTTAGAGTGCTCGCTTTGACCAGCTGCATATCGGACTGCACACCATCTCTCCGTCCGTTTGTCCATTGGTCTACGTAAGTGAGTCTGTCAACATGACGATTCTTTTGTATTTGTGCGCCGAAAAGTATGCTTGTTGATAATAAATTGACGGTGCCAATCAACCAGTAAATGTGTTTATTACGAATAGCATGACTACGAATGTTTGCGCTGTCATTGGTGTGCATAAATAGTGGGCTCATCTGTATCAGGGAGCATCATTCAGGGGTGTACGCTTCAATGCTTCATTTGCAACAAACACAATGGCGGCCATGTCACTTATCGCCGCTGCGCCATCTTCATCGCTATCACTTGTCACAGGCCACCCATCATCAGCATCATATATATAGCGAATATGTTACTATACGACATGATGTGTGCTGAATGCCCGAATATACTCGTATATATACAATGTTCGCTGCCCTTTTATTCTAATGAGAATACGCTGTCCACACATCTGTCGTTTCTTCAAAAGCACTGATTAGAAGCGAATGCGTTACTTACGCTTCAATGCTTTCGTTATTGTATTAGTTACACATACGCGGTCATACCTGGAAAAGTGGAGTCAGAGCGCGCTTATTTGCTCATAAAGCCTTCTTTCTGTTCTCATCGATTGAGATGTAGTGACACACACGAAAATTGTCCATTAAAACTTATTAATTTATTACATCTTAATTGCTCGTACACAACTTGAATGGCCCTTTCCTTCTATTTTTCCTTCTATTCCTGTATTTATATAAAAGTGGATATAGTCCCGACCCCTGAGGCAATGTAAAACCTGGCATTGTTGCAATCGTTTTACGTATTTTTATCTCTGTGTGCCGTATATCAAGGAAGCAAACAAAGCAATGGCATATTCTAATGTACAAGGAATGCGCATATTTGTTATAGGTTAGCGTCGCTCACAAAACTTTCCACAGGAAACAAACTCGAAGTAAGTATCAATGGGCACTGGTGTGGTGGGAAGCCACGAACACTAAGTCGTTAATAGACAAGCTTCGTAAGGTACAGAGACTTGCAAGCCTAGGCATTACTGGGGTGGTGAGATCTGCACCACAGGCAGGACTGGAGGTGCTATTGCATATTCTGCCAATCGATCTATGCATTCAGAGTACAGGAGCAAAAGGAATTCTGAGAATTAGGGAATGCGGCAAGCTGCGTAATTACTCAGGAGACTGCTCTATTTTGGTGAAAATAGTGAAACCTGATTGCATACTTTTAGGATCCCATCTGGAGTTTGAAGTTGTGTGCACCACTCTATGCCGTGGTAAGATAGTGGTGTATAGAATGTTCTCGGTCAAGGTGTATATAAGATTCGTGGTGTATATAAGTTTCTCGAATGATCCAGAAACTTCTACACTAGTGTTCGAAAGCTATAAAAACGACCACACTATTCAAAGTCGAAGACAGTCGAGCAGAGATCGTAACAGTGTGTACATCGTGCATCGAAGCAGCAGTATTTGTAATTTTGTAAAGTGATGAAATTAATTATTAAATAAAGTGCAAATTGTAACAAAGTAAGCTTTAAGCTTAAAGTGTGAAAATAGCAATAATTAAATAAAGTTAGCTATTTTAATTTAAGCTGCGATTATTTGTTTACTACACAATCCAGGGGGAGTGGTTTCCCTTTAAAAGCCGGTATCACAATGGTGTAATGGGCCTCCGGGAGCATCTCGCGTAACTCGCAAGCTACCTGGTTTAACCTAACCTAACCATTATACAAACTATACAACGCAGCGCTAGCAGCAGGGGCTTTCGGCTGACTGGGAAATGAGGACTGGATTAGATGCCGCGGAGAAGATCAGTAAGCTTAAGAAATTTGTAAATTTTGGAGATGTTGTTGACAGTTGGATTCCTTAGAAATGGGAGTGGATCATTGCTGTTAAAATTATTACAGACAACACACAGATAGATGCGAAAAGAAATAAGCTCAGCGGAATGAAAAGCCACCGTTCACGATGAGAGATTGTCGGTGACTGTGATAATAATGATTAATTGTGAACAAAAATTAGCAAATACGTTGTATTTATTCTGCTTCTTGGCTTTTGAAAATAAACTGTATAAATCCTACATTGAACCTTGCGTATTATAAATTTGTGTACGACTTTTGCATACCGCTGAGCTTACTCCGCTCGTCAAGTGGGAAGCAGTTTGCTCGGCTGCGTCCACCATTAGGAAGGCGCTGCGAAACGCAGAACGAGCGCGTACCGCTGAACGCAGCCGCAAGCGCCTCTCCGATACTGAGGAACACAGGACTGCCACAATAACAGACCTAACACGGACGAGTGAGCAGTAAATGCTCTTACGACCTTCCGACGTAAGACCTAATAGTGTCTCCGGGAGGGAAAACCATATAGACGAGAGGAGGTTTTCGCGGAATCTGAGTCCCGCACTGACGGGGTTCTGACTTTAGATGTATTCCTCCTCGTTAAATATAAAAAAAACGCCAGTCTTGAGCTTTTTGTGGACTCTTAAAAATATACTCCACATTTACTCATTAATTGCTCATAAAGTTGGTATGTAAAATGTAGCATATTTTCAGGTGCCTATAAAAAATCTCAATTATATCGGATCTCTGTGGCTATAAAAGATATTCAGTATAATTATGAGTATAAATTGGGTGTTTTGGAGGCCCTCAAAATATACTCAAATCTTTATATACCATTGCTCATAACGTTGACAGTAATTAGTATTGAAAATGTAGCATATTTTCAGGTGCCTGCAAAAAAGTATATACACTGCGGATCTCTGCGGCTATATAAGATATTCACTATAATTATGAGTATAAATTGGATGTTTTGGAGGTCTTGAAAATATACTCAAATCTTTATATACCATTGCACATGACGTTGACAGTATACACAGCATATTTTTAGGTGCCTATAAGAAACCTCATGCATATATTCATGTGTAGGTACGATTATGATTCGCTTTTAGACGAATTGCTTAGTTCATGCTGATCGGCTGGAGTGAGCGGAGGTGATTAAGGACTTTTGACTGATCAACTTACTCAACGGACTCAAAGTCCGCCAGCGATGGGATAACAGAATCCAGTCTAGTAGATCCCTGGCACCCTATTTTATGTGCCTTCTTCGTGCTGTTTTACTGAAGCACGCAATTACACGAGAGAGCAATTCTATGAGTACGGCTTTCAATGTTAAACTTTGAATGCCACCTGTGCTGTGACATTTTCCTTTTCCATATAATGCATATATAATCTGTGTGTGTCAGGCATTCCTTTTAATATGCAGCGGCACTTATTCAAGGAAAATGCTGCATTTTGCACATTTTGTTAAGGAAATACGGTTTCCTTTTCACTTTCTCTTTCCCTCTTTGTTGTAAAAGTTTGTGTATTGACGCTACTGTTGCTGTTGTTGCCATTGTTGGCTTGCTTCCTCTCCAACGCAGAAATCCTTTAAAAGTCAGCAGTGGTATTTGAATTTGATTGCAAGAACATGTCACCAGGATATCAAAACATTTTTCGTATGTAACGAACAACGAACTTGGGATTTGTTTACACACACCACACACACAGCACACACCCAGGCATGCTCGTCTGCACACACACACACACACACACACATACAAAAATACAGGCACACGCTCGCTCTTCGACTAAAAAATCATTTCGCATATTTCAAAGGATTCCCTTATGCACATAATATGATAAGTTATGAAGCGTAATTTTGCTTTACCAATGAAAAGTTTTGACATCCTGTGAGGCAGTGAGGCATCCCTGAGCCCGACAACTGCAGCGGCACTACCGCTTGGCTGCTGAAGTGCCGCAACCGAGACATTAGCAGAAGTAAATATTACAGTTTTGACAGTTGAAAATGATTTGCATAAAATATAAGGCGTGGATTTAAAAATTTGAATTATTGGATTCTCATTGGTGAGAGGTGCGACGCATTCGCCTTCGCCTTTGCAGTCGCATTGCTCCGTCACCCTCTTCCTGTTGTACACTGTCTGCGTGCCTGCCTGTGTGGGCACATTTTGGAGTCCTGAGAAGTCCACAGCTAAGCCGGCAAAACCAAAAATATTCAGCACTCATGCTTGCCGTGATGAAAGTGCCTCTTCATTTCATGCCCCACCTCCGCCCTTTTCCCGCTGCCGCAAAACACACACAGCCGTAATCCGCAACAGCAGTTCACCCTTCCTCCTCCCGTGCCAGGGCGAATGAAAAGCGCAAATTAGTAACAGGTGTTTGCTGTGACAACATTTTTAGCGTAAAAATGACACATCATCGCCTTCATTTTACTTGAGTCGCTCGCCTCCGCGAGCACCGGCGAAAGTAAATAAATAAGCAAGTAAGGCGAAGTCACTTACGGAGGAGCGGTGCAGAACGAAAAAATTAAGTATACAAATAAGTCAAAAGTAAAATGCACGCTCAAAGCGGGGAGTGTGTATTGTGTATATGTGAGTGTGTGTGTGTGTGTGTGGCAGTGTGCCTGTGTGTGTCTACAGTGCTAAAGTGGCGGAAACATCTTCAGGAAGCTGCCTCGAAAGGTGGCGATGGGGTGGAGGCACGAAACGTCAACGAGGAAAAAAGAAAAACATTTAATTTCATTATCGTCTTATTTATATTTTTATTTACAGGGACATAAAGAAATGATGACAACGACAGACAGCACCTACTCCGGCAGGAGAGCTCCAAGGAAGCCAGCGCGCATTTGTGGCGGAGCAATAAGCCGAAGGGAAGCGTGTGCTGCAAGGGCAGCCGGAGCCCGCAGGAAGCACCCAGAAGTTTACATGCTGCATTTGTTGCATACCGACTCGCATTGCACTGTGGCAATGGTCATTAAAGAGCGACTAAACTTAAAAAAGTATTGAGCTAGCGTCAGCCTGGCAGCACTTCAACTTATTTTACCTCAGCCGAGAACTGATGGTGTCGAGCGGGAAAATGCTCGTGCAATCGATGGCCATCTGTAAAAGAGCTGGACGTCCGCAGTCTCCAGGAGTTTGGGCCTTTTCGTTGCAATTCTGAATATCTGTGTTTTATTTTAGACTCGGATTTGTGTACCAGAGTATGGACTAACACTGTGACATAGTTACGCAGAGCGATCTCACTGTCTAATACCACCACTAATATATGCCCTGTTATTGTAATCACACTTCATCACTTGTCCTTTGAACGGTTCTTTAGTGCATTGCATTGAAATTGTGATGTTAAATTTGTTACGATCTCTTCAAAATTTGATCAGGATTCTTCAACGTTTTATCATACTTTGTTGAGTAATTGAAATAACATCAAATTTTTTCAAATAGTTCAAGTTCCTACCATAACCCAAATTTCTGCCAGGACTGGGACGACCTTAAATAATTGCAGTGGCTCCAAATGACAGCAGTGATTTCAAATGCCTGCAGTGACTTTTAATTCCAAAAATGACTTCAAATGACTGCAGTGACTTCAAAGAACTGATATGATTTTATACGACTGCAATGACTTCAAGTGACAACACTGAATTCAAATGACAAAAATTACTTCAAATGTCTGCAGTGACTTCAAATGACTGCAATGACTTCAAAGAACTGATATGATTTTATATGACTGCAAACACATCAAGTGACAACAATGACTTCAAATGGCAAAAATGGCTTCAAATTACTGCAGTGACTTCAAAGAACTGATACGATTTTATATGACTGCAATGACTTCAAGTGACAACAATGACTTCAAATGACAAAAATGACTTCAAATGACTGCAGTGACTTCAAAGAACTAATACGATTTTATATGACTGCAATGACTTCAAGTGACAACAATGACTTCAAGTGCCAATAATGACTTCAAATGACAAAAATGACTTCAAATGACTGCAGTGACTTCAAAGAACTGATATGATTTTATATGACTGCAATCACTTCAAGTGACAACAATGACTTCAAATGACAAAAATGACTTCAAATTACTGCAGTGACTTCAAAGAACTGATACGATTTTATATGACTGCAATGACTTCAAGTGACAACAATGCCTTCAAATGACAAAAATTACTTCAAATGACTGCAGTGACTTCAAATGACCGCAATGACTTCAAAGAACTGATATGATTTTATATGACTGCAAACACATCAAGTGACAACAATGACTTCAAATGGCAAAAATGGCTTCAAATGACTGCAGTGACGCCAAAGAACTGATATGACTTTATATGACTGCAATGACTTCAAGTGACAACAATGACTTCAAATGACAAAAAAGACTTCAAATGACTGCAGTGACTTCAAGGAACCGATATGATTTTAAATGACTGCCATCACTTCAATTTACAACAATGACTTCAAATGACAAAAATGAATTCAAATGACTGCAGTGACTTCAAATTACTGCAGTGACTTCAAAGAACTGATACGATTTTATATGACTGCAATGACTTCAAGTGACAACAATGACTTCAAATGACTGACGTGACTTCAAAAGACTGCAGTGACTTCAAAGAACTGATATGATTTTATATGACTGCAATCACTTCAAGTGACAACAATGACTTCAAATGACAAAAATTACTTCAAATGACTGCAGTGACTTCAAATGACTGCAATGACTTCAAAGAACTGATATGATTTTATATGACTGCAAACACTTCAAGTGACAACAATGACTTCAAATGGCAAAAATGGCTTCAAATGACTGCAGTGACGCCAAAGAACTGATACGATTTTATATGACTGCAATGACTTCAAGTGACAACAATGGCTTCAAATGACAAAAATGACTTCAAATGACTGCAGTGATTTCAAAGAACTGATATGATTTTATATGACTGCAATCACTTCAAGTGACAACAATGACTTCAAGTGCCAATAATGACTTCAAATGACAAAAATGACTTCAAATGACTGCAGTGACTTCAAAGAACTGATATGATTTTATATGACTGCAATCACTTCAAGTGACAACAATGCCTTCAAATGACAAAAATGACTTCAAATTACTGCAGTGACTTCAAAGAACTGATACGATTTTATATGACTGCAATGACTTCAAGTGACAACAATGGCTTCAAGTGACACCAATGACTTCAAGTGACAAAAATGACTTCAAATGACTGCAGTGACTTCAAAGAACTGATAGGATTTTATATGACTGCAATGACTTCAAGTGCCAACAATGACTTCAAATGACAAAAATGACTTCAAATGACTGCAGTGACTTCAAAGAACTGATATGATTTTATATGACTGCAATCACTTCAAGTGACAACAATGACTTCAAATGACAAAAATAACTTCAAATGACTGCAGTGACTTCAAAGAACTGATATGATTTTATATGACTGCAATGACTTCAAGTGACTACAATGACTTCAAATGACAAAAATGACTTCATATGACTGCAGTGACGCCAAAGAACTGATATGATTTTATATGACTGCAATGACTTCAAGTGACAACAATGACTTCAAATGGCAAAAATTACTTCAAATGACTGACGTGACTTCAAATGACTGCAGTGACTTCAAAGAACTGATATGATTTTATACGACTGCAATGACTTCAAGTGCCAACAATGACTTCAAATGACAAAAATGACTTCAAATGACAAAAATGACTTCATATGACTGCAGTGACTTCAAAGAACTGATATGATTTTATATGACAGCAATCACTTCAAGTGACAACAATGACTTCAAATGACAAAAACGACTTCAAATTACTGCAGTGACTTCAAAGAACTGATACGATTTTATATGACTGCAATGACTTCAAGTGACAAAAATGACTTCAAATGACTGCAGTGACTTCAAAGAACTGATAGGATTTTATATGACTGCAATGACTTCAAGTGCCAACAATGACTTCAAATGACAAAAATGACTTCAATGATTGCAGTGGGTTGCAGCAATGATTTATTAGGCCATCGTCCCAAGATTAACTTTTTTACAGGGGGCCCTCTTATATTAGTTATTGGATGGGTTGAAGATCGGTCTTTTGATTCGCAGCAGTGTGCCCACGAACAGAGAACACAGAGAAGAGAAACTTAAACGTCAAACGGCAAAGTAGCGAAATAAAGCAAACGGACATTGTACACGAATCCACTAAAAATCGTGGTGAATCCACTCAGAATCGTGGTGAATCCACTCAAAATCGTGGTGTGTCCGCTACGGACGCTGTCAGCGAAATAGACTTTCCCTTCTCTCTGTTCTCTGCCCACTAATTACTTGAATTTTCTGAGCCGTGACCGTAATTTTCGATGCAAATTTATTATTGAGTTGGGTGTCCTCTAATAACTAGATGCATGCCCCGGTCCCCCCATATTAAATTCTTAGAAAACCTCAACATACCCATTATCATTAATTAATGACCAGTTTTCCAAATGTTTAAACGAATTGAAGGAAATAAATTCAAAACACAAAAGCAATTTGTTTGGATAACTCATTTGTTTTGAGCACAAGGGTTCTGTCCTAAATCCACAAGGGCAATGTGGAATCATACGAAAGATCGCCATGTTGGTAGACTCTGCATTTCGATTACCGCTAAAACAGCTCCTTTGGCTCATCTGATTTTAGACTGATTTTATTTAAAGCGCTCTTAGGTGGGTAGGTAAGGCGGCAGCCCGAATGGCGCACTTAGCCCAACATTGACCCTTTGTGATACCGCTTGACACATCAAGTCCCATCCTTTTCACAGGTCCGGCCATTTGGAGCTTTTAATGAAGCAGTTGATCGAAGCTAATCTTATACGAAATGCAAAATTTGCCCGAAGAGGAGGGCGTCCATTCAAAGCTAGAGTGCTCCATTTCATCAATATAAATCGATTAAAATGCAACAAAGAAAAGCAACGTCGGTGGCTGGTGTGATTGCGCGAGATGTGGTATTTCCCGCTGGGGCACTGCTCACACCAACCCATGCACATGTTAGCTGAAATGTTTGTGTGGTTCTCAATTCGGTCGGTTTGCTTGTTGTGTGATTCTGTTGCGGCATTGTCTTTTGATATCAAGAGAATGGACATTTTGCCCCCATTTCCTGCTGAAAAAGTTACTTGGGTTGTTTTCTTCTTTTTCGAAGTTTTAAGTTCAAAATCAAAAGTTTTCATTATAAATATAAGAGGCCCATTATTTTCAATTCGGCTTAGGGTCGTAACGGGCTAGTATGACATCGGTATGTTGCGTGTGTGTTGGTGGGCGCGCGACAATGTGTGCGTGTACGGGAGGTCACTTTCACGGCCAACGCTGCCGTCATCATATCACAGCTATTTCCGCTTTTGCTTACTTCCGTTATGGCTGAACTTTGATCTCCTCATATCCTGCTGCGTGTGTGACAACAACAAAATAAGAGAACAAAAAAGGAAAGAAATCATGGCTGTCTATGTATGTGTGAAATGAATTATAAACTTTTTTCATTTAACTATAATAATGCGAAAGAAAAACTGAAACTGAAAAATTGCAAACGATTCTGCTCCCCCCGAACAAACAGACTTTTTACTCCCCAGCCCCGCACAACTTTAATACGGAATTTCTTTAGATCAGATGCAACAATTTGCGTCTTTGTACAGTGTCCGCATTCGTATCGGAAGCGTATTTCTGATATCGGCTATGAATAGGTTTTTGTATCCACAGGTTTTTGTTTGTGTCTTGTTGGCTGTACCGCCTTTATAAAGTTTTCCACTTTAAATGAAAACTTTGCAGCTTATGCCCATGTACGAAGGTATTGGAAAATATTCAATGGACTTGCCGGCTGTTTGTGCCCTACGTTACACGTCGTGTAGCACCCACAGGTGACACTGTCAGACACTGGCTGCCTGTTGTGTGCAATATGTGGGAAATGTCGGAACTAGGACGCAGACCTATTTAAATTGTGACAAATATCAAACTCCACACAGTTTTAGAAGGAAGTGTATAGACGGATTTGTATCCTAATTTCAGTATGCGGGTGGATTAGCGTCAGCAGCCAGAGTAATTGGAATTATTCTAGATTGGAATGCACCCTTGGTATGCCGCCATGTCGGTGTCCACGTCGTTCAATTGAATGTCCTACCAATATTGACTCTTTTGATTTTACACTCACTTCGCCATTTGGACTTCTGGGCGGTTGCACTCAGAGCGCGTATGTATTACGAGTCAATTCATAACACTGATCCCAAGGAACTTTGTTATGAACCCTCTGGAAGAAATCCAAATTGCAGCAACTTCGACTGCTGCGTTGTGGATTACATTGAGCCCAATGGCTCTCCCGTTCCACATTCCTTTCAACATGAATTTTGAAAGTGAGCGTTCAATTGATTCACACGTAACCATCTCCATCTTAGAATAATCATTGCGGTGTCTTTTGATTGCAAGGATGCTTGTCTATAGTTTATATCGATTTGACCTCGATTAGCATAGGAATGTGCTAGGAGAACAGGATGTTTATGGATATAGCCAGTGCTAATCTATGAGGGATGAGATACATGTTTAACACAAGCGGAGCGAGCAGTGCATCCACTGAAAGGACTCTCTTCATACACTACATGAGGAATATATTGGATTGGATATAATTGATGTTACTCCCAAAGCTGAGGCCGTTATGGGCATGAAAATAGATTTGTGGTCAGCCTGACTTGCAGAGACGATTTTGTCATGTACGTCTTTAATTGAACTGCAATGATTTTTTTTTAATACCTGCTCTTTCTTCATTCTAAAAGTGATACTATTTGATCGATTTACATCTCTTAATGTGATACCTTCGATTCTTTTGCAATGCGTCCTATATTCACTAAACAGTATCTTATACAGTAAGAGCAATTATACGTTTAAGGCAAACAGTTTACTGACGATTTTGTCATGTACGTCTTGGTTTTTCCCCATTTTTGGATGTTATCTCTGCTGGTCGTCTCGTCAGCGTAGCGTATTGCACTTCTGCTCCATAAAGGAGTAGTCCCTCATGTTTCGTGGCAGTATTCGCTCACATTTTGCTTTGGTGTAGGGCATCTCTCTGTGGATACTAACCGTCTACGGCGTCTTCTGTACTCATTTTTTATTATTATTCTTTTTAAATTTCGATAAAAGTCAATAATTGCGAAAGGTGTTTGAGGTTAGAGTGGCTATAAGTGTGTGTGTGTGTGTGTTTATGTGTGTGTGAGTCTATGTGTGTGTGAGTTTGCCTGAGAAAATGCAAATAGCGGTACTTATACGTATGGATGTACACATACTTTTATGTTTCCGCTTGTGCCGGTGCTGCAGCCGTCGTTTCCGTCCATTTCCAACACACACACTCACACACATATACACACACACTCATGCGGCGAACGGAATATGCGACATGCAAATAGCATTAACTTTTTCCACTTCCGCTTGCTATTGTTCTTCTTGCTGGTCTCGTACTGCTTTGTCGTCATCGTCGTCGTCGTCGTCGTCGTCGCCGCCGTCTTTTTCTTCGTTTTCTTCTTGTTTAGTACCTATTCAAGTGTGAACGGTTTTTCGCCTTTACCTCTTTAAAATAAACTTGTGTGCTTCCCCGCTTTAAGCGGGTTGTCGCCTTTTCTTTTATGTCCTGCAGGTTGTTTTCTTCACTTGTTCGGTGCTTCTTTTTGTTTTCGTTCTTTTTTGCTTAATTCTTTGTGTTCTGGAGTTCAATTATCGTAACCATACAACAAGTTTCTTTTTGTCGTTTTAGAATAACGTGTAAATCTGCCTTCTCAGCGCCACCTCAACGGCTTCTTTGAGTGTCTGTTTATTTGGTGGTGCTACAAAATGGAAACTTTTTTGTTATGGACTTTGTTCTTATTGTTTTATGCACAATCCTGGCTTCGTCTGGGACGAATGTGTATGCATCTTATATAGCGTTTCAATGTTGCTCAATTCTAGGTCTACTCAGTTGCTGATCAAATGAGTTCTCCAGCCTGATAGCTTGGTGTACTACCAATCAAGCTAGACTGGTAATGGTGGAAATAATGAATTTAGGTACAAACAGAATTTTTAGGATCTTTTATGGAGGTAGAAAGCCACTATTTTTCCAACATATATTTTCAATTTTTGGAATATTTTTCAAATTGCAAAGCGGAATATGTCTGTGTTAATATGGCCCCAGATCCTGTGTTGATTTCTACCAAAATATATTAAAACATCAACAAATTTTAATCAGATACGAATACAGGATCGACAAAAGAAAGTTGGGAGAACTTAAAACAAATTAACTTGAAACAAATCCATATTCGAATTTTAAGTTACTGGATATTGCACAGGCAAACTGACGAAATAAAAGTCCTTGGTGGCTGTTCGGTTTTGTGAAACATGAACCAAAACGTAGGAGTTGAGAAAATCGCATCTGCTAAAAGGAATGTAACTATTTTCATCGGCGGTAGAGCGAAAATATGTGACGGATCTCCTACAAACATTGACTTTAAGTATGGTTTCGAACGGTATAAGTTCTTAAATACTACAAGGACGATTGCATCCAATTATTTGTTTGACTGTTGCACTCACAAAACGCCTCAGATCGCAAAGTAAAACACAAACAAATCGGAGAGAATCTCTAAATGAATGATACTCAAACGTAAATTTATTTGAACTGCAACATGTAGTACGGGTGCACTTTGGGTATGAAATGCTTCGGGGACATGTCAACTCAAACGCGGGAAGAGCCCACCACCCACCTCCGTAGTGGAATAGGCAAATGAGTATCCTTGTGCTATCTCGCAGTGCAGATTACAAAGAAAAAGTGTCTTAAGCGCGACGCAAAAGAGAAACGAACAAATGCATCTATGAGCGAAATGCAAAGTAAGAGCACTTGTGTAAAACTTACAGACACACATACACACACCCATACATACATACACTCTGTCACACAAACCCACAAACACTTGCATAGAGAAATCGAATTACTTTGTACACACAAAGAAAAAATCAGAGAAATTCTGACGAAAACACATTTGCCGGGCAGAGAATTGCATTAGTGGAAATAAAAACAAAACACAAACAAGTACGAGTGTAAAGGGCTGCAGACGATTTAGGTCGACTGCAGGTCACCCTACAACCGAGCATAAAGTTACAATTCGCAGCAAAAGTGGAATGGGGCAACTATAGGTGAGAGCGTGGACTTACCCAACCTGTAATAAGGGGCTTTCTGCATATTCGCAAGAATAATTCCTTAGCAAGTGTTTTAAACTGCTCTTGCTAATACATTGGTGGACGTGTATTGTCTACATCTGAATACTTGTTGTCCATTTCTGCTTGTTATTGCAGAGAAATTTTATTAAAAGTCTGTGCCAATGCGGACATACTCGCTCATAGTTTATAGTGTAGGGTGTTAGAAGCACACCACCACCACCACTCGTATTCTTTAGAGCTCCATTTCAGGTTTTCTATGCAGAGTTGGGTGGTGGTGGTGTTGCCGTTGCTACTGCAACTGTTCGCATGTTGCACTAGTGTACTAAAATGCGCGGAAAGCTTCGTGTCCTTTGAAGCTGTTAAGTGAAAAATGTGTGCTATGTCCTTCTTTATGCAGGAGCAGTGCGAATAGTTGAGATGTTCAGATGTCGGGCTAGTGTGGGTGGGTGTGGCAGAGTGTCTTTTCGTATTTTGTTAAAATTCTTTTCAACAAACTGCGAGTACATCTGTCAGTGAAATGAATTTGTGTCGCGTACCAGGTGCACCGCCTTTAAACGCTGCAAGGTGCGATGATGGATTGTAGCAATTTTCTTGTGTCGCTACTGCAGACACGCGAATTTAAGAGATCCGTTTATTGTCTTCCCTGCTCTGCTCACTCCAGTTGCCGAGGCGCTTATCTGAAGCGAGCGTTGGAAGCGTTGCTCCACCGCCTTTGATCATTGGCATATATCTCATAACTCAAAGTTTTAATAGCTTAGCAACAGCGACCAGTAATACAAAGCTGCCCTAACGCTCCCAAATCCGCTTAATTCTCGTCGGCTTTACTGTGCAATCCACATAAATTACAGCGAATTTTCATAATGGAAATCACAGTTGAAAACTTTCGCTATTGTGATTGTGTGTGATTAGAGCGAGTGTGCGAGGAGCGGCTAGGATGCCTTTTGGCATTGACTGACTGCCTGTACGAGGGCGCGTCGCGGCGGGCGTTATGCCGGCGGCGGCATGTACATAATTGAAATTCAAATGCCATTGGATGGTTTAAGAGTTTTAGAGACAGCATCAATTGCGGCGATGGCGATGGCGATGACGACGACAATGGCGCTGGCGCTGGCACGACTTCATTCGCCAACCATCCTTCCCTGGCTGCCCACATTTTAATTATATATTTTAGCGATTACTACATTTTCATATTGTTTAATTAAATTAGAGTGAAGTGAAGTGGTTAAGCCGCAACAATTGGGGTAAGAGTTATTTTACGATTGAGAAGTTCACCCAAGAGTAACTGGCGTATCTGCCGTTGTCCTTGAGCAAATACAGAGGCAGAATATGTTGGCTGCCTGTCCCTAATAGAGTTGGACTGCGTGTGCATGCCGAGTCGAGCGAGCCTTGAATAAGCACTTTTATTACAATTGTTAAACTCTTCAGTAATTAAAGTTTGCACAATTAAAAATGCGGTTTGCTTGCGGCTCTCCTTCTAAGGACTTCTTAATATTTGTTGAGCAGCATGAGCAACAATGTATTTATGTATAAACTTGCTCCCATGTATATTGCACGAGTGGGACTTCAGGCACTGAGAGGATTATACGAATAGAACAAAATTGGAATTATTTGAATTTACATTTGCTGTGTTCCTGTACAAGGGCAGGATAAATAAACATACCTCGTGTGCATGTGGAATAATTTTAAATCCTTTAAACTTTAAACTTCAACTACAATTGAGCAGAGATGAGCATCAATGATAAGTTTATAATAAGGTTACAGAACAACTACAGATTGCATCCCAATCAAGCGATTTCATGTGAAAGATTTAAAATGCAATCGGAGAGATGAGCAGCAATGATAACTTTAAAATAAGGATCACAGAACAAATAAAGATTGCATCCAAATCAAGCGATTGTGTTTACCCGATTGTTTCATTACTTATAATTAAGTAATCATGTTCAACAGATTCTTTAAATACCCATTTAAAGCAATTATTTTCAACACCTTTTTTAATTGCTATTCATTTTGAGTAAGTAATCATTTTTAATGGAGTGTTTAATGTACTGAAGTAATCATATTGAACTATTAAAGTAATCGTGTGGAATATATGGCTTCATAATTAAGGAAGTAAACATTTTCAGAACGACTTTATTGATTAATATGTTTAACATAAGTTTAATTAGAATTAATCGAGTGATCAGTTTTATAACTTCATTGTAATTAAGAAAGTAATCATGTCAAAATTGTAAATAACTGCTACTTAAGTGTTAATTTTAAATAGGTGTTTAATTTTAATTAATTGTGTAACCATTTTTATAGCTTCATCCTTCAAAAATTAGTCATCAAACATTGTAAATCACTGTTACTTAAGTAATCTTTTTATACAGTTATTTAAATACAATTTATCGAATAATCAATTTTATAACTTCATATTTTATAACTTATAATTAAGAAAGTGATCATGTCAAAATTGTAAATTAATTAAAATTGTAAATTAATCTTAAGTGTTAATTTTAAATAGGTGCTTAATTACAAATAATCATCTGTTGAATTGCATCAAATAATTTAAGTACAGCTTCTTAATAATCAATTTTATTGCTTCATTATAATTAAGAAAGTAATCATCTGTTGAATTGCATCAAATAATTTAAGTACAGCTTCTTAATAATCATTCTCAACAAATTGTTCAATTATTGTTTAACAAGTGCATTACAAATAATCAAATAATCATCAATAGATTTTTTAATTACAAAAATGTTTTAAAGTAGTCGACTTCAACACGATTCATTACTATAAATAATGTAATCATTTTCAATGTATATTTAATTACAATATTTGTAGTAATCATGATTTGAAAAGAAAAAATAAATTCATGTAATTTACAGATAATCGATTAATTAATATAAATTAAAGAATAGTATGCAAAAAACACAGACAGACGTTCCTTAATTATTCGAGGAATTCTGTACAATTGGCATATCAAGCTTTAGACACAATTATCGATTATACCACATCACGTGGCATTAGACTGCATTTGGGAGGCACCATTATTGTGTGTTTAGTTCTACAGAATGACCACTTCAGGCAGTTGGCCATGGCAGTGGCGCACTTGCAGCTTTGAAGTATAATCCACGCAATCGGAACCAACGCAGATTGCATCAGTGCAGTTTGGAGCTAATTTTCGAAGGCCACTACGCTCAGTTCAGCAACAGACACAATGTCAACCCCAGTGCTCAAATCTATTCTTAAGTAATAAGCAGACACCGAGAGAGTTGTGTGTGGTGGTCGACACAGCTGCGGCCCTGAACACGAAAGCTGTGTCCCATTTTGACTAGTTTTATATTTGCTCATTTTGATCGCAATTCTTTCGGGGATGCGCAATAAATTTGAACAGCAGAGGATAATTGCTTGAATGCAATTTAAACTTGACAAAGCGCATCATTGTCCTAATTTATTGGCAGTAAAAGTGCTTTGTTGTGCGCTACACTCTTTAGGTATAGAACACATTAACTAAAGCGTGCGTTTGTAACGACACACTCGTACGTATGGATTTAATCAGTCTCAGGTCCTGTGAGTTCACACTCTTCCCAAACCTCATATGCCATAGCTGACCTAATGCACGTCTAGAGCTCGTGTATACGTGAAATATTTGAAGGCCCTTTTGTCCAATTGAAATGCTTGCTAATATATTTGTGATGACCAAACACTTCCCTTCATATCGCCTGCATCCCTTTTTTGAGTGCTCACACTATGAGAATCTCAACTGCCACGCCCATCACATTCATATATAATCACAAAAATGTCGATGCACTTACGAGTATGCTTTGTGTAAATTGTATTAAGCTATATGCTCTAAGAGTGTAGGGTGCATGGCAGTCTGTGTACACTGTTTGCTGACTGCTTCACTTATTTGTTGTTTTTCCATCTTTTGATTTTAAGAGCTCAATATACCATTCGTAATTCAACCCTGCTTACGAATTGTTCCCATCCCCATTGGCTCGGCTGCTCTGAAAAGGCACTAAGCGCAGCCTTATCGCGTTGCTATCAATGCCAAATGAATACCGCACCCCTCTTTATGCCATGCCTACATAGTGGCCCCTTGCACGTTGTTATCAGTGTGCTGTTTTTTCTGCTTTGTGGTTTTTTGCTTGTTTTGCTTTTGTGAGACAACAACAAAACGGGGGAACGGTAACTTTAAAAATTGGCAAATTTCATCAACGCTGCTGCGTTGTAACACTGACACATACATACAACCATACGTGTATGTGTGTCCATAGCGTCCGGAGAGAATGACTACGTACAGATAATGCCTCATAACTTCAGTATAAAAAAAGCACTTCCCAACATTCATTCAACGAACTTCCCCACACCATCCCAGAGCAAATTAATAGCATCTGCTTATGTCCTGGAATCACTCGTTGTAGCAGGAGGTGTTGCGATAGTCAGATAATCTAAATCAAAATGCTATTTAATCAAACCGATTTCATTCTCCATTCCAAGCATTTTTGCTAGATTCAAATAATGAATAGCATCATTCTGCGAAAGGAATCGAACTTAGGCAACTGATACAAAATGCTCTAAGAAAATAATTGTGTATGCGAATTGAATTTGAGTTCACAAACAACGAGTTGCTCTTCTTCACCAACTAGTCCAAAGTACCCAGTCACCCATTATAAATGACATAAGTTTGGGTTTTGTAGAACAAGCCACATATATATCTCTGAAGGGTTACCACTTTGTAGTTTAATTTAATTGCACTGGTAAAGGATTTTTTATAACATTTCACTTTCCATACATCTATAACAATATTATTGTTTCTGCTTCCAAGTCACAACTGCACTCAGTTACCGTGACACATCAAACTTTTTATTTATTTCGGCTGCTTTACTGGTTGTTCCTCAACATTCCATATAATAATAAGTCCATGAGTGCAAAAGAGATAGCATCACTTATGAGTCGTGGCCTAGTGCAGTTCGTTTATGACTCGTTGTATATGAGCTCTCTCTAATGACATTTAATTCAAAACTTATCGCTAGTGACTTATCACCTTGTCACAATGGGCCTTAAGCAGGCCTAAGTGAGTCGAAGGATACCCATTCAACCTAACCTAATCTCCAATGATTCATAGCATTTACAATTTATGCAAGTTTAGTTATGAATACTGAAAATACTCTTTCGCCACAATATTCTGTCTATAGTTTTTGTTTAACATTTGCTTAATAGAACTCAGTTTCTTAGGAAAATTTTTTCGAAATCAATTTATCCGATTCTATTGTAAATTCCTGAACTGATTTCTTTTCTGCGCGAATTGATACACCGGTGAATCTTTTATATACATACGAGTATTTCTGAAGAGGTGGATCGGTTGGGGATTGCTTTCAGCCCATATACTGTATTTTTGTTTGTTTCCTCAATTAATCAGCCGGTTATGGGGCTCGTGGGTGGATACGATTTTTTCGCCTACATTCGAGCTGCTCTAATATCCCAACGCTGGAGTAAATGGTTGTTTAGCTTGAGCTGGAGTCAATTATATCTTTATATGGGTGGAACCTCAAGTCTTTGCATTTAATACTTTGAGTGACAGTGTATGGCAGGGAAAGTCCGTGTGCACATACACACACACACACACACACAGAATTGTGTTGAAGAAACTCCATAATAATTCTAACACACCTATCTGCGCGAGAACAATGGCTAAGATTGTGACAGGTCTTTTTCCACAGAACGCCCAACTAAGGCCTGAATGGGAAGTAAGCCACGCTGAAGATCCGATCCCGCTGATCACAACAGAAGAGGTTTTAGGAGCGGCAGATAAAATGAAAAGCAACAGGGCTCCAGGTCTGGATGGGATACCAAATATGGTAATTAAAACTGCCGTAAAAAGAAATCCAAACATATTCAGCAATCTCTACACGGAGTGTCTGAGGGAAGGAACATTTCCCCAAAGATGGAAGCGCCAGGGACTGGTACTGCTACCAAAAGGCGATAAACCTATAGAAGAAACAGCATCGTACCGACCCCTGTGCATGCTGGACGCAGCAGGAAAGGTCCTGGAAAGAATAATCTGCACCAGACTTGAATGCTATACTGAAGGAACCCCGGGTTTGTCTAAACGGCAATATGGATTCAGGAAGAAGCGATCCACGGTGGATGCAATTGCATCTGTATGCGACATAGCGCGAAAAGCCATGCTGGAAAAAGGTGGATGGAACAAACAATATTGCGCGGTAGTTACATTAGACGTTAAAAATGCTTTTAACTATGCCAATTGGTATCGGATCCCAAGTGCTCTACGCACCTTGCATATCCCTGGATACCTGCTAAGAGTCATAGAAAACTATTTCAAATTGTTGTATTGTTGTACGATACAGACGAAGGTCCAAAAGAGTACAACATCACAGGAGGTCACAGGCCACTTCTCTGGAATGCCATGTACGATGGTATTCTGGAAATTGAGCGACCAAAAGGGGTCGATATTATAGGGTATGTATTGAAGTAAAACACGAGTGGGTTCAATATTACAATATAAGTAGTTCTTGTATTTGCAAAGGTTAGAAACGAAGTAATAAATCTATACATGGGTAATAGAGTTGTATATATCTAAGTTGTTACATACGTTAGTAGCTGAATAAAACAACCAATCAGAATAGGACACGTATGCATGAGTTAACGAAGAATATGAAGATAGGAATATGAAGATTATATAGAGTTGTAATTAAACAGTGTTGCTTTTAACAGTATGCGGACGACATAGCCATAGTAGTAGTAGCCAAGAAACTTGTGGACGTGGCAGCCAAATGTAATCAAACCATCGGAAGAGCCAAAATGTGGTTCCAGATGGCTGGATTACAACTAACCGAACACAAAACGGAGGCAGTACTTATGAGTAGCCGCAAAAAGATTGAGAGCCTAGAAAAAAGTGTAATAAACTGAGTCAATCAGAAAGAGCTCACAAAATGAATGGCAGGAAAGATGGGATATATCCACCAAAGGACGGTGGACTCATGAGCTGATCCCAAATATACAAGTATGGATCGCCCGAAGACATGGTGATGTTAACTACCACCTAACGCAATTCCTATCGGGACACGGATGCTTTCGAAAGTATCTGCACAAGTACAGATATGTGGAGGACCCATACTGTCTGTACTGTGTTGGCAGCTATGAGAATGCAGAGCAAGTGTTGATGGAATGCGGCAGATTTACGGGTGCAAAACGCCTGCTTGAGCGTTATATAAGAGAGAAAGTAACCCCAGCTGGTGTTCTTCGGTACATGCTTGGGTCACAAGGGGCCTGGGATACAGCAGCGGATGTATTGGTCGGTATCATGAAGCAAGTAAGATACGACGAGCAAAGCGCTAGAGGTTTAGCGAGCTAAAGCCGTTAGAATGACCAAGATACGAGAGTGAGGAAAACTCTCAGCCCGCCCCGTGAAGGAATACCTTAACTGAATATACCACGGGGACCCAGGGTGGTTTTAGTTGGGCTAGAGTCCCACACCTCGGCATGATGCTTTCCACCTAAAGCAAAAAATAAAAAAATAAATAAATAAATAAAAAAATTATCCCGACGCAGGGCCACTTGATTGAAAATTTTCTAGAAGCCGACCATTAAACATAATTTTCGTGTGGCCACTTATGATCAGCATAAGTTTCACGAAATCCCGATATGATAGATTTACGAGTATACATCCGAGTTTTCATAGTTCTGTTTAGTCAATCGTCCTGCAGGACAGACCATACAAAAAAAGGAGCAGACGTGAACTGTGCAATCACGTTTTTCCTAGTGCAGTGGTCGCACCAAATTCCTTTTGATACGTGAATCTAAACAAAACGCCGTATTCCCTTCCAAGCCTAGACACGTCGTAGAAAGAAAAGTTGATCACAATCCCAATTTAACAGTTTGGAACACAGCTAAGAGACGGGCTCAAGTGTTATATTCACCTGCTGCCGCCACTGGTTCCTTGTAGTCCTGCTTGTGTGAATGGAGAGTCTGTGTCCGCCGCGCACTTCTAACAGCATCTGACATTGAAATATGTGTATTTACATGTGTACATATACACGAGTACACACACACATGCATATAGGTGTGGTGCGTGTCGACTGGTATGCGTGAGTTGAGTTTGGCGAGTGGCTCTAATCCAATCAATTAACTTGAACTGCGTGGATAAAACATAAAAACTAATGTTGATTTCAGTTTAGATATTGACAATCGGTGTTTGGAGCGTGTTGCTAGCATGGCTGGCAGGATGGTCGACTGAATGGCTGGTGGAAAGCCGTTCGTACAACGGACACACATCGAGGCGTTCTCGCATGTGACTATGAATGAAAGTGCTCGTGTGTATGTGGGCCAAGCATTCAGATTCTGTTTTAGTTTCAGTTACTATGTGGTGTTATTTTGGTGCCCTACTTTCTGTGCATGCAGGTTGTGTTAACTGAGCACATCGGTTTGTGGCAACCATAGAAAGGTGTGGCTGATATGAACATACGAGTACGATACACTTGCGATCAGCGTTACCTGAAATAAATCAACTGTCCAAGAATCGAAACAAAATGAGGAGGATGTAAGAATAAAGCGTAGACCTTTCAGTAGGAATGCCCGAGCTGACAAACAGGCACCCTCCCATTTAAAATTGTGTGATTTATTTTGACATGGAGCTTCAGTTCAGTTTTATACGTCCTTTTCATTATATTTCCTCATAGCAATTTGTTGTGACACTTGTGATATTACATTATCTGCATTGACACACTCACGGATTTTGGCATATTAACACGTCCAGGATGATCCTCCTTGAGCTTTAGGAATCGACAGGGACCTATATATGGATGCAGCCTTATCGCATAAAGATAAACGATTAACATTTTCATTTTCTTCCAAAGAATGATGGTGCCGGATTTGTTTTAGTACAGTCCAATACCGCAAGCGAAATAGATTGGACTTCATTGTACGCGTCCTCTAATTGTTGAGCAATTTCCATCTCATTTTAAATATTTGAATTTTCGTAGAACAAGGTTCGAATTTCTTCAAGGATTGACTCACTTAACGATGCAGTCTTTAAGGGTTGAGTTTCTTAGGGCGTGCAGCTGAACTCTTTCTTTTTTATTCTTCCGCAAATTTCGATGCAAAAACTACATCCTACATGCATATCATGGCAGTGGCGTAGCCAAGGGTCCGCAGCCCCCACCCTTAGGAGCACCATAACAAAATAACAAAGGGTTGAGACTTTTGCGGGAGGGGCCTCTGTGTTCACAGCTACTCCACTGTATCATGGACGGCACTCAGTCCAACCACTGATATCTACACTGAAGCATTATTCAGCATTAGCATCAGCATTAGTTTTTATATTCCATCAATATAGTTCAAGTTAACTAATTGGACGGGACACTCCCACACTGCCGATAGAAAAATCAAGGAAGTAATTTTTATATGGCTAATAATTTGTGTCTACTATTACGGTGGGTAGTAGGGTGACTCTTTGGTCGTTCTACTCCAATTTCAGCTTTTTTGTGTATTCGCTTTTGTTTTTGTGTCTCTGCAGTGCGTACTTCCAAAGCTGGCACATTTAGATGGCAGTTCCGATTAAATGGAAGCAAATCTGATTGTGCCTGTCTCCGTTACATAATTTCAGTTAAAAATTGTGTTATTTGTGAGCAGGCGTGGATGAAATTTCTGTGTGGTACACTTAGATCGATTTTCACCCAACCAATGCTTTAAGGTCGTTGAATGTCTTATGAAAATGGATGTGCCTATACGAGTAAAATGGCCAGTTGTATTGATATTTGATGGGTCCAGCATGATAGTATACATCATACATAAATACCTGATTTCACTGACGATACAAGTATATCCTTCAGACGAGTTGTCCACTGAGTTCATGTCCAGTAGATACAGAAGACATTCCCAAGGTCCATGGGGACTCTAGGAAACGATGTCTCTTTTAATGTGGTTTTCAAGCGACTCTCTCCAGAAGAAACTGCAGCTTGAGTATTTGACTAATCTCACATATCCGTATTTTTCATAAATTTAAAATTCTTCAATAGAGATAGTTTTCGTGCAGCGTCATTACAAAATCCAATTATAAACCAAATGCAAAGCCGATATACCCACATTCGTATAGGACTTTGTAAACACATTGATCTCATTTAAAATTCGACTGTTTTTTTGTGGTCGATATCTGCTTGTTTTTAGCTTAAATGCAGTCTATTGTTCTTGGCTAATGAATTTGACTTCATGTTTTTGTCTCGCAAATATCTGTTACAGTTTACGGCACTCTGAATTTTATATGGGAATATTCGCCACTTTGGTTGCTTTTTCATAATTAGCCTCTGTGCTATTCCACAAAAAATTGTTTTTCGTTGGTGATGAATGGATGTCAATATTTACTAATTTGGTTCGTTGAATGCGAATCTGGTCGCCACAATTATTAATTAGCTCCAGCAGCGAAAGAAGGGGGGTTGAAATCAACGAAATCACCCAGTGGAGAGTTTTTATTCGATTGTAATTTAAAAACAAGAAGAGATAAAATGATTTATTTCGAATGAGAGAGAAATACTTAAATGAAATATTTTCGACTTGAAGACAAATTAAGACGAAATTAAGCTATAAATGAAATTATTGAGATGAACTGGGAATAAATTTGAGAATTTTTTGTTTTTCAATACACTTGGATAATGCAGTTAAAGACTACTTTATATTAATCAGGATGAATTCATAAGATGAAGTATTGTTCTCAGTTGGCACCTCGCCAAGCCAAAATCTCATTTCCTCTGGTAAATAGCTATTTTCCCGTTTTACTTACTTCAGTAATGTGAATGTAAAATATTTTTCTTCATGTAAACTATTTTCCATCTCACAATTTTTGACACTTCTGCATGCAAACTATTTCCATCTGAAAATTTTTGACACTTCTGCATGTAAACTATTTACATCTGACAATTTTTGACACTTCTGCATGTAAACTATTTTCCTTCTGCTTTTAAACTATTTTCCATCTGATAATTTTTGACACTTCTGCATGTAAACTATTTTCCATCTGACAATTTTTGACACTTCTGCATGTAAACTACTTTCCTTCTGACAATTTTTGACATTTCTGCATGTAAACTATTTTCCATCTGACAATTTTTGACGCTTCAGCCTGGAAACTATTTTCCTTCTGACAATTTTTGACACTTCTGCATGTAAACTATTTTCCATCTGACAATTTTTGACACTTCTGCATGTAAACTATTTTCCTTCTGACAATTTTTGACACTTCTGCATGCAAACTATTTCCATCTGACAATTTTTGACACTTCTGCAAATAAACTATTTTCCTTCTGACAATTTTTGACACTTCTGCATGTAAACTATTTCCATCTGAAAATTTTTGACACTTCTGCATGTAAACTATTTACATCTGACAATTTTTGACACTTCTGCATGTAAACTATTTTCCTTCTGCTTTTAAACTATTTTCCATCTGATAATTTTTGACACTTCTGCATGTAAACTATTTTCCATCTGACAATTTTTGACACTTCTGCATGTAAACTACTTTCCTTCTGACAATTTTTGACATTTCTGCATGTAAACTATTTTCCATCTGACAATTTTTGACGCTGCAGCCTGGAAACTATTTTCCTTCTGACAATTTTTGACACTTCTGCATGTAAACTATTTTCCATCTGACAATTTTTGACACTTCTGCATGCAAACTATTTCCATCTGACAATTTTTGACACTTCTGCATGTAAACTATTTACATCTGACAATTTTTGACACTTCTGCATGCAAACTATTTCCATCTGACAATTTTTGACACTTCTGCATGTAAACTATTTACATCTGACAATTTTTGACACTTCTGCATGTAAACTACACGCCCAGATATTTAGGCTCTTCTACAAGCCAATATCTACACCCATTGGTTTTGGAGCAATGAATTGAGGAATTTTATACTTCCTAGTGAAGAGCACCAGCTTAGTCTTGGTCAGATTAACCCCCAACCCACAGTCTGTAGTCCATTTAGAGAGAATGTTCATCATGTGCTGCATCAAGTCCCTCAAAGTAGATACATATGTATTTTCCCGAAATACTAATAGCAACATCATCCGCAAACGCAACCACCTTGCACCCCTCCCTTTCCAATCGAACGACCATTAGGGTAAATGCCATCCAGTTCTCAGTCTATTATTATTATTATTATTATTATTATACATTACACCATAATTAATTATGAGTGCAAGGTGCTGGGGGAATGAGTACTAGCTACTGAGGCTTTCGACTCGAAGAGAAAAGGATTTTATAGAAAGAAGCATTCTGGAGACCAAGCCCGTGGCAGGATTTGAACTTGCGACCCTCGGGGTGTGAAGTTCTCAGTCGAACCCGACTTCAGCATTCTGGGAGCAGGGTTTTAGTTAATTTGTAAAGGAAGGAATGAACAAAGACTTTCTTATTCAGTGGTGAAGTTTTGCTTCGTGACGGATCGTGTGTTTTTTTTCAATATTTATCTAATGTACTTGGTGTTTCACGTCTGGAAAGTTCTCTGCTGATGTGCATCGTACATCAATTTCTCATATGACAGCATTTTTTTACTAACCGTGAAAGGCAAAAAAGACAAAATTGATAAGTCAATAATCGGAAGTTAGCGGCAATTTTCAGTAATTTTAGCATAAGACGAGTATGCAATGAAAAAATGGCCCTTAGCAAAATTGTGAATGCATCGCTGCCAACACACCTGGAATCAGTTTAGCAAATTGCATATTGCAGTATGTTTTTTCCTTGCGTTACCACTGCCACGGCCACTGCAGCTACTCGCACTACACTGGTCCCGTGGTGGTCTCCTTGTCCGCAGTTGAACGGCGCATATTTCGCGCTGCCTTCGCTGCACCGTGGCATCCAGGGCAGCCGTGCGCCCTTGCAGCCGCAATGTGTTTGATTTATTTTTAAGTTTATGCCACTAAATTTTTACAATTTCCAGAACTGAATTTGCTGCAGGTGTGCCTAAGGCAGTTAACGGCAGCCAACGAATGCCGCCGCCGCCGCCGTCGCCGCCAATGCAGGTCCGCTTGCTTCGGTTACGGGGGTTACCGGTTTGAAAACTTGACAGTTTTGGTAAATTGTACAAAAAGTGCAAATTGCTTGCCGAATGCAAAGTCCCGCCCCACTTCACGGCGCTTCCTTCCGATCGTACGCCCGTGTCATTATCAACATCAACACGAAATGCAGAAATATTTATTACGCGATAAATATTGCCGCGGCAATTTACACGACCGCAGCAGGAGTCACAAATAAAAAAATGCCTGTGCCTCCTTTGTTTCTGTTCCCCTGCCACTGCTGTACTCGTAGTGGGCATGGGTATGTGTGTGTCTGGACTATTTTGACTGTTTTCCCGGGTTGTTCTTTTTTTATATATTTTTTTTCAATCCTTTTTCAACAAATACTATTTTATGAATAATGGCTGGAGGTTTTTCCGGGCCCACTTTGCCTGTGGTTGAGGCTGCTGCTGTTGTTGCTGCTAGAAATCGCTGCACTTTGAGTGCAGTCATTCCAGTTTAATTTCATTATCTCTGGCGTGGATTTAAAATCTCCAGTTTTTGCTGCTTCGTGCCATTTGTATCCTATCTCAGCGCCACGTGCTAATGAACACTGTACAGTCCTGTAGCTACAGGCAGCCAGCGACAAGTCAGCGATAGGTGTAATCAAATTTTTCAACGCATCCATGTCAGTGCTTCTGTCTATTAGCGTCGATTTCATTCAGCCGAATTTGGTTTTTACCAGCAACACAATCCTATAGAGACGCACATGAAAATCCACTCACCAACTGCGTATACGGGAAGCATGTTATTGAGTCCAGGCAGCAGAACATTCTATATCGCTAATGCAATATGGCTCGCTTGCTGCCAGTGAGTGCATTTGTACGAATATAGTAATTGTGTATGGTTCGGCCTTTGCTCAGCTCTGAACAAGTTCAGCACAAACAGTTTTTGCCGTTATATTGAATGTGAACATTGGTAATACCAAATTATCTTCCAATTGAAAGGCGAAGGCAAATTGTGCCAAAAGTCTATTAAGAATCAGCTGCTTTACACAATAAGTCATCACTGACACGTTAGCGTGATGAAAAGCGTTACTTTTCACAAAAAAGACGACTGATTTCACTGGTCGTGTTGGTAACGAACAAAGTACGAGGGCGGATTGATATTGAAGCTATCTAAGTAGGAAAAAAACATTTTTTTTTTCAAAAACCATTTATTTCTCGACATAGTCTCCGTTTACTTCGACACACTTAGTAAGACGATATTCCAACTTGTTTATACCATCTGAATAATACGATTTCGGGAACCCCTCAAAATACGCGTTAGTTTCGGTAATCACTTCTTCGTTTGAGATGAATCTTTTTCCTGCGAGCCATTTTTTCAAGTTTGGAAACAGGAAAAAGTCACTAGGAGCTAAATCTGGACTATAAGGTGGATGATTAACCAATTCGAAGTGTATTTCACGTAATTTTAGCATCGTATCTAATGCTGTGTGAACCGGTGCGTTGTCTTGAAGAAAGAGCATTTTTTTCTTCTTTAAATGTGGTCGTTTTTCCTTGATTGCATCAATCAATTGATCCAATAATGCACGATAATACTTTCCTGTGATTGTGGATCCTTTTGTCAAGATAATCGATGAGCAATATTCCGTTTGCATCCCAAAATACAGTGGCCATAACCTTGCCAGCCGATTTCACTGCCTTCGCCTTCTTCGGAGCACTTCCACCAGCTTCCACCCATTGTTTCGATTGATTTTTGGTTTCAGGTGTGTAGTGGTGGACCCACTTTTCATCAACAGTTATTAATTGACGCCAAAAATCAACAGGATTACGCTTTATCATGTCCAAACACCGCTGTGAAGTGGTCTGTCGAACTCGTTTTTGTTCGACACTGAGCAAACGCGGCGCCCATCTTGCCGATAGCTTTTTCATATGCAAATGTTCATGCAAAATGTTGAACACACGTTCATATGATATGTTTACCATTTCAACAATCTCACGCAACTTGACTCGGCGATCATTCATAACGATATCGAGGATTTTCTTGATATTTTCTTCAGTAACCACCTCTTTTGGCCTTCCTGTTGATGGTATTGTTGCAGTGCTTGTTCGGCAGCGTTTAAATTCAGCAATCCAATATTTTACCACGTAATCTGACGGAGCAGACTCACCGTAATGTTTATCGAGCTTTTCTTTTGTCTCTTTCGCCATTTTCCCTTTCAAATAATAGTGTTTAATCCCTGCACGAAATTCGCCTTTTTCCATTTTTCAAGAAACACAAAAGTTGCATACTTCAAACGACTACAACAAATAAACTAATCGATGAATTTGGGTGAAATTTTAACAGCTGACGTTTGACAGATCGCAATTTCTAAAAAAAAAAGTTTTTGTGTTTGTGCTGCCATCTAGCGCTTCAATATCAATCCGCCCTCGTATATTCCTGTTACTGATCACTGGTCGCTGGTATTGGACGCCTTTGTGAAAAGCTGCGCTTTCCAAGCGCTGTGAAAAAGGGCACGTTGTCAAAAACAATGGTTTCGTTTAAGTCACTGTTATTATTAATATTATTATAATTTGTGCAAAAATGAATTAGTGTACAATTTGGAAGAGGAGCACTAGCAACTGCGGCTTTCAGCTCAAGTCACTGTTATTTTGCATGTTTCATACAAAACATTTGCTCCAAGTAATTTTCTAATTATAAATAAAGCAGTGAAATTTCGCTGTTCTCTTGTTGACGCGGTCACTGACTCAGCCTCACTCCCTAAGCCAGTGCTTATTCCCTACGAATGTGTCGGTGCGGCGAAGCAATTAGCTCACTCATGTATAAGTGGCTTTTACTCTTTCTCTCTCTCTTCGATTATGTTCTCGAAACAATTGCGGTTATGCTAGCAATACCATTAACTAACACAATATCCTTAGACGCAGCGGGCAGGTGCTGGTCTGAAGGAGCAGGATATAAAATAGCCAGACTAACCTGGTCTGAAATAAATGTCCAGCACTAAAAAGATGTATTATCTCTAAATGGACAAAGCATAGGTACCTAACGGGACACTGGACCCTGGGTACTCATAGGCTGGGGATTACCTCAACTGACTTCTGCAGGAGTTGCATGGTCGAGGAGGAGTCCATTGAACACCTCAAATGTACATGTCTAGCGCTGTCGAAAAGATGGCTCACTTTCCTGGGTGACTACTCTTTGGACTCTTTGGGAGATATTCCAAATAAGAAGATAAGCTCCATCAACTGATTCATAAAAAGTTCCAAATAGATGGAAGGGATTGGCACTTGTGTCTTATGCGGTATCACAAAGAGTCCACCATGGCTCAAGTCCGACTTTCTGGCGCCCGCTAAACCTACCTACCTATTTAGCAATACCATCATTTGATTTCAGTGGCTGATCCAAGTCAGTCCTCACATGGATCACAATTATCGCCTTAGCGACGTTTTGATAAGTACCATCATAGTGAAACCATACACGTGATCTCAGATCAGAGATGTCCTCATTATTTTGCTTTTCAATTTACCTTCAATAGGCACAGAAATATCGATGTTTATTTACGGCCAACTGGTCTATATACATATGTGAATATTTTCACAAACATCTCTTCGTTCGGAGATTATATCTCTGCATATACTTAATTTGTTAGATCTGTTTCCATTCGCCTGAATATGCTGAAAATTTATGTTTCAGATATCCACGAATTTAGGCCCAATATGTAGGGATCAGTTATTTCTATGAACACTTCCGATTTAAGAGTATGCCTTTTCATAGTGTAGTGAGCTAGAAATTGTCCTCATATTAAATATCGGATGTACTGTTTTTCTTACATCTCTACATCTATATCTTTTTAGTATCAAAGTCTAGAACGACGTCGATTTAGAGGGAACTTTGACCAGAAACAAATTTACGAATACCCAAAAAGAGTCTTACAAGCACATGGAACAAATGTCGACTGTGTAACATCAGACTAACAAGCAATATGCGGGAATTTTTTTACTTTTCGGAGGATGGAGGGAGTGTGCTGGTAACCGCGAGTGCTCGGTTGGTCATTCATTGCATTGCTTTTATTTATTTTTTAATTATAATTTTATTTAATTTTTTTGGTAATTGTGAAGTCGTAGCAATGCAATTTTTGTTTGTGCGTGTCGTCAGTGCCAGCCAAAAAGTGATGTGGTGTTGGCTAAAAAACATATTAAAACATTGCTAACTGCACGTAGTTGTGCACCGCGCCAGGCAGTGCTTCATTCCAATCGTCATCATCGTCCTTCCAGATTCATACCAATTTCTCTGCACCGCGTTCGCTACGAAATTGAAAAGGGAGAAAATCGTTGAACGCTGCAATTGCGATTTTTGCTCAATTTTCGCCAACCATCCAACCGACCGACCCTACAGCTAACGAACGATGTTGTTGCTACTCGTATTTTCCATCGGATACGCTTAATCCGCACTGGAGCTGGAGTCATCTGTGCCAGCGTTGCGAGCGAATGTGGCCGCCAACTCGAGTGTATAAAATGCTGTCGACGTTATTTCGTATTGCAGCATGCTTATTTAAAGTAATTGAATGCATCCTGCTGGCTTGGCAGCAGCAGCAGCATCGACAATGTTGCTCGCCGCATACCAAATGAAAAAAGGAAATGATAAAAAATATCGATATAACACCTTCTTACATAGCCTTGGTTTGAGCGTGTTGGTTGGAGGGAGGAGTGGCACCGATGGCAACGGCAGAAGAGAGATAAAATACTGCACTGCTGCATTTCAATGCGCGCAGCATGCGTCTTTCGCTGTGACATTGCCAAAAACGTTTCCCGACAGATTCGGGTTCTGTTCGAGATTTATGGTTTGTAGAACTCTTGGCACTGACTGCGGATCGACCAAGTGCGGCAGGCACCTATTCAAGTTGAGGCACGTAAAAAGTGACTAAAGCCGAAAGTGATAACATTATGTATGCGCACGTTTAATTTCCAAATAATAAGTGGAGCGCAGGTAGAGTCAGTTCAGATAAAGGTGAAGGCTCAATTACCATCTGACTCATGAATATTTCGGTGACTTCGGTGCCAGCAGCAGCAGCAGCGTCCACCCCGCATAAGTGTGACCGTCAAGTACGAGCTGAGTAATGAATATGCCTCCTTCTTTAACATTGCGGAAGGTGTCTTCCCCTGTCACTGTAATGGCAAGAAATTCACATAAATGCAGCATTCCCGTTCAAACAGGTCCTTGGTAGGTATGTGTGAATTTCTGTTATAAGAACAATTGTGAGCTGACTGTGTTGATTAGGAACAATAATTGCCATTTTACAGTCAGTGAGATTTATTATAAAATCGATAGGTTTAATACAAAGTGTAACTTAAAACTAAATTCGAAATACAGACGTGGATGCGAATACTTAATTTAGGTAAGTTATTGGCTCCGCCAATCTTCTAGGCAGTAAAGTTGCTAATGTGGAAGATGTCAACATCTGTCTTATACAATTTGCGAAACCTGTAATCACAGAGGCCAACCGAGAACAACGGTTTGGTGGCCTTAAAAATGTGCAGGCCACGTCCAATTTTTATTACATAACCATTACCGAGGCTGTGGGATAAAAAGGAAAAATATATACATTTTATTTTCACGAACATTCACCAACTGACAAATGAGGACTTCGGTACAAGAAGGCAATACGAGTAAATCATAAAATTTTTCTATTTTAATATTGAGATAAATGTGAACTCAATTAACTAAAGTAAATAAGTTTTTATGTTGTGTCAGGATTAAAAAAATGATGCCAAAAACGTTGAATCTTGGCCAAACAAGTTTTTCAGTTCTTGCTTAAAAATTTAACTATTGTGGACAATGTAAGTTTAGGGTATAAATTCCTGCTGGCACCAAAGTCCTCAAAGGCAAGCACTGCGTCCACAGAGCCACACTGTGTACTAAATATTTACACCAGTTTGCGATCATGCAACGTTTCATCGAACTTAATAACCAGCTTGATGTCTCGACTTTTCAAATCAGTTTGGATTTGACCGAAAATGTTATCCTGTTCGCCGTTTTGGGGATTCGCTTTACACACAACGCGTATGAACTTCAATTGGGGACAGTTTCGCACTGCCAGCTCCAGTAAATGGATGAGGTTGTGAAACTGAAAGCACACATTGGAAATGGTACGAACCAGTTACACGTATTTAATTGCTTACATGATATTTCTCCATTAGGTAAGGCTCCTCCACTGTGAATTCTTGTAGATCTGGAGTGAAACACTCCCCAAACAGAGTTTCGTAGTTGTGACCCACAGAATCATCGTCGATCGGTATGTTTTTAAAACGTTTGCCGCTTTTCACTTGCTTGTCGATCCGTTCTTTGATTTGCTCCGCTCGGTCAAGGTACTCTTGGATGCGTTCATCGTAGATTTTTTTTTTATCTTTATCCCGCTCCTCTGCATGAGTGCCGGTTAAGATATCCGTACGAATGCAACATTTTAACATAACCCAATCAAAGAGAAAACAATAAAAACTTACCCGGCAACCTTTCCAGAAGAGCCTGTATTCCTTCCAAATAGTTATGCTGCGCCTCCATAAAACGATTTTCCATATCACAGTTTATAGCTTTCAGTATAAACTCTTTCGGATTGCGTTTACTCATCTTATAGCTGTGTGTGTGAAGTTTTATAATTTTGCGATAATTTATTCAAATAAACTTTAGTTACATTTGCACACAAATTTTTGTTCTACAATTCTCGGAATGTAAAATAAATAACAATGACCGGAACCAATGAAAAACCGATAATAACAAAGTTTCCCGGCGAACTGAGTTAAATAGTTGATGGACGCCAACAGCTGATTCGTGGTGTTTGTTATGAGAAGGGTTTCAATTCTCGCTGTTCCTGTTTCTTTTCCCAGAGTTCCCAGCGAATATGGCTGCTTTTATTATTAAATTCGTTAATGCATTTGGAAGTGTCTGAAGTCAATATATTATTCTATGTATATATATGTAGTTACGCTCCCTATCTATATTTGCTAGTTTTAGAGATCTTCTAATATTTATATTCACGAATTCAAATAGTGAGCAATTCAAGTGCAGCCGGCGCTATGCTAGTAAGTTGTCTTCAAATTGCACCACTACGATATCCAAGCGTGCGCGGTGCTATAATTACACACATTCGTATAAATATGTATGTATGTATGTCTGTTTTTAAGTATTGTGTTTATTCAAGAGAGTGCGTTCTGTTTAAATCACTGTGTGTGGTTGTGCAGCATAAAAAGGCGTTTGCATGATATTCAGGCGCTGAGCTGAACAAGGGCTATAAAAGAAAAAAGTGATTGAAAACAGCATAAAAGCACTTGATTATTTTATAAAATTTTATAAATATACATACCTTAAGCAAAAAACTAGCAATGCTGCGCACACATCGTAATTGTGGATGTGGGGTACGATACATACCATCAAAAAAGTCAGTAATAAACCTACTAGAAGTACTCTGCCTCCCGCGAAAATTGATGGAAACCATAGAGTATTATTATTATTATTACTCTATGATAGAAACTCAGGACTTAGTGAATTCAATTTATCTCGAAAGAGCCATAACCACTTGAATTCAAACCCTTACCCATCGCGCCCACAGTGAAATTACCAGGTGACGCAACACTAGCATGTGAACTGTTTGATCTCCATGATAAAAAAAGTCACAAAGGCTTTGTACAAAAACAACTTCACACACGTGTGTGCGTGTGCTCTGTTCACAATTAACTGATGAGGTTGCGGGACAATCTAATATAGATTGGTCAGGTAACAAATGTGCATTAACTCGCTATGTAATTATACTCTTCTTCTTCTCTATACAAAATGCAAAAAATATGGGTGCATGCAGGCACACCTAAGTGCACGCAGGGCGCTTGCATATCAATACGATAAATAATATATCGTATATATATATATCGTAGTATATATCGTATTTGACCATTACGGCGAAGCTGAGCATATGCAAAACTACACGGCGATAGTAAACTCAGGAGATGAACGCCAGTTTCATAACAATTACTATGAACATATTTTGTTTGAGGCCCAAAACTAATTCTTGCATTGGGGCCCCTCATTAAGAAGATCACCCCTGTTACCTATCTACAAAGCAAAGAGAAGACTGTATTAATTTTTGAAAATCAACATCAGGGTAACGTACCCGTTGTATCTTGGACTTATCGCGTTGATAAAATTATGTTTAATAGCAGAAATAATCGTGAATGGATGCAGTTTGTTTGTATTTTAAATGATGTGGCTGTTTATTATCTGGATGCGCGAATTCAATAAATACATTGAATATACATACATACTCGTATAAATGGTTGGATAAGCATAATCAGATACTTTTTAATATTGTAAGACATATACGAGTATATATATATATTTTATTTTTTTTAAAATATATATTTTATTGAATCTTCTAATAATATCTTAGAACTAACAAAAAACCTTCATAGTATATTTAACATTTCACTTTTAAATTAATATCAATCATTACCAACCTCCCAGTGCCAGTGCTTTGAGGAGTTATGGTATATGAAAAGAAGTAGCGCAATACTTAAATAATAGCGTAATGAATAAGCTTAGAATCTAGTTTGTTGCTAAGCGCAGCACGTCCATCCTTTTCAGGCGAGTGTGTCCTTGATGCTGTAGTAGGCGCCTCGCTAATGCATTGGGATGCTTGTCTAGCTTTGCTAAGTAAGATTCAGCAAGTCGGGAAACTTCTTTAGTTACATACGGGATATGCAAATCTCTGTGGATGTTAACGTTTTTGATGTACCAAGGAGCATTGGTAATCATTCGAAGGATTCGAAGATATATGCCTATATCGTGCGGAGAGAAGGATACTAAGATTATTTACATGGCGCCAGCCAACAAACATACGTATGTGTTTCCAATGGACAGTGTGTGTTTCCTTCTCGACATATAACTTCAGCTGAGTCCCAGCCTAATAAAAACACATCCATAAAGATTCATCGTGTTATCCAGTTTTAATGAGGTATAATAAGATATTCATCGTCTTGTCTCCAACCACCTTGATGGATACTTCACTAAATCATTGCTTCAACGGTAGTTTTACTTTGAATTGAATCAGGAAATTATATAAAATGCTATTGAAAGAAAACGGGCATGAAGGAGGCGGTTGTTGACAATGTTTCTTAATGTTTCGTAGCTTATTCAAATTTGTATCTATCTGCTTTAGGTGAATTGCATTGGAGTCAGCCGCCTCGTTACAGTGGTGGGGTTGAGAGTTCAAATCCCATCCATGAAACGGCCACCTACAGTTTCTTTCTCTATGAGTCATAATCATGCCGTTATTATATCTTTATAATTATTATAGTTTTCAATTGAAAGCGGCCGATTCCAAAAGGTTGAAGTGCTGAATATCTGAACATTTAGTTTTTCAAGCATTCAATTCTTTGTAAGCTCACAAATTTTTAGTTTAAAGCGAATTTTAAAGCGTGGGCATTGCTTATTTGATTTTTATCTCAACGCCCAGCTGTCACAATTTCGGTACAATAATGAAAGTGGGGGCCGGGACTCGTATTAGCAGTATTGATTGATTGATGGGCAAATTTGTTTTGCTATCGATTAAAAGGGCATAAAATAAAAGTAGTGACAGGCGAATTTTAATAAACGCCGAGAGCCAGATACAGCAACGCAACGGCAGCCGGCGACATAGCATAGGATGTCGCTTCAAATTATGTTGACTACGAAGTAGACGACCGTTGCACAATACTCATATTCCAAAAAAAATAGTCCATAGTTCGGTGTGCAGCATGTAATTTCACCGCAAATGCGCTTTAAAAGGTTAATTACAGCAAGGATGTGATATTGAAATGAGCTGATTTTATACAAATTTCATTGAAAACTTGCTCTGTTTAAAAACTTATTGGAATAATCATATTTTCTTTGTAATGTTTATTAATCATTCATAAGTTTTTTCTGTTCAAATAAATTTGCATACTTTCAGGCTTATTTCTTTAATGTTCGGAAGAAAAGCATTGTTTTAGACGTGATTTGAATTTGAATTTTTGTCTGTGTTAAGATGTGCTTTCACTTCAACGCTGGTATTAAAATTCCGAACAAAATTTAAAATGCATACAGAAAGATAGTGAAGTTGGACATATCACATTCTACGAAGCATCAATGAGAGGAGGTAATTTTCTTTTACGGTACATGGTATCGTGGTGGCCATTGACCGCTGTAAAATTCTTCTTTTTCATAGTTTGTGAGTGTTGTCAATTTCTTTTTGTAACAATTTTTAATTATAGGAAATACATTAGCTTCGATGGTTGACGTCACTTCTCTTGTTATTAGCTGGTTGCAGGTTAAAGAAGAATTATTTTATTTCCTAAGGTGTTTTTATTAAATGAGCTTTAAATCAGGCGATGAAACTCTTCTCTTCCATAAAACTGGTGCAACATAAAAGGTACAAAATATGGGAGCTTATTGATTTAACGGAAATAAAGTTGTGTAATGAGTCTTTGAAGAGGTGGTAATGTGTCTTTGAAGAGGTGGTAATGTGTCTTTGAAGAGGTGGTTTTAACAATCAAATAGAAGAAGTTCGCTTACGCGTTCATCTTATAAAGCAATTTTACTTATGCTCGTATCTAAACTAGAAAATAACACGAATTGGCGATAAACTGCATTATATGATTTGCTTTTTGCCTCTTGCTATAAATAAAAATACATCGCTGCTAAAAGTATGCTATGAAAGATTTCCACAAATTATGCAGGAAAGAAAAAAAAGTACTTCATATCGTTTGGCACCTGTTTAACAGCGCCACCTATGATTATATTTGCGAACCAAGTACCAAGTGCACCTACTTTTGACCATTCTCAATATATAATTATTATTATTATTATATCTTGCACCACAATTAATTATGAGTGCAAGGTGTTGGGGGAATCAGTACTAGCTACAGAGGCCTTCGTCTTGAACAGAAAAGCTATCTTAGAAAGAAGCATTTTGGAGAGCAAGCCCGGGGCAGGATTTGAACATGCGACCCTCGGGCTGTAAGTCTACCATGGTTATCACTAGACCACAGAGGTCTCTCAATATATGAATTTCGTCTCCTTATCTCTAAACTACCTGATTGAACGATTACAGCTGGAGCCTCATAGATCATAGGTACATAAAATCATGTTTTCTATTTAAAATGTATTCTATATGTTTTCTGTATAAGGCAGGTCCATTTAGTTAGTTAGTTAAGCCAGTTAGTCGTGCCATACAGCAAACATCAAACGGGTCACTGAAGGAAACTGTTGTTTGAAGGCAGGTTAGGTAGTAGATCCTCTTTTTCGTTCCTGTTCCAGATTGAACGATTGCAGTTGGAGCCTCATAGATCATAGGTATATAAAATCATGTTTTCTATTTAAAATGTATTCTATATGCTTTCTGTATAAGGCAGGTCCATTTAGTTAGTTAGTTAAGCCAGTTAGTCGTGCCATACAGCAAACATCAAACGGGTCACTGAAGGAAACTGTTGTTTGAAGGCAGGTTAGGTAGTAGATCCTGTTTTTCGTTCCCGTTCCAGATTGAACAATTGCAGTTGGAACCTCACAAATTATAGGAATATAAAATCATGTTTTCTCTTCAAAATTCTGTATGTGACAGACCCATGTCTCTTGTGCCCATTCTTTAGAAACTTCAGCAAAGCCCACTTTATTTTATTATTAGCAGGCTAAAAGAACACCGCGACCTAAGAGATCTATTGTGCAGCCTCGTACCTAACTGAAACAATCCTAGACTATTTATAAATGTCGTAACTGCTGTGGGCTTAATTTTAACTAGGTGATTTGGAGATAAGAACCCACTGCCTAGGTAGTTATGTCTGCGTCTTGCCACCGCTGGGCAAGTGCACAGAATAAGCCCACTTTATTGTTTCTTTTAAATATTCCCGGTTTTCTTTACACCCAATAAAAATCCGACTTCTTAATTGTCTTCTTTCTAAGGGTCGAAAATCTCATCAATCCGCTGTTGATACGTGTGTCAGTGCTGCCAAGCTCAGATGGCTGGATCATTCTCGAATCTGAACTAGCTCCGACCAGCGACTAGAGTTTGGCTCTGTTTTGGTTTGTTGCTTTGCATAGAATAGCACCACAGTAGTACACCTATCGCTGCAGTGTGTTCCGGAGTTGATTATGTGCTCAGAGTGGCTGGATGCACGAGCTCCTCCCTACTATGGCATTTTTCTTTCACATGTGGCATTATGTGCAAAAATAATATTCCCTTAGCGCATACCAATCGGCTGACATAGCCTCCGTCACATGTCCCATCACGCAGTTGTCCCAAATCAAACCCATCGCAAGCGAGACCCACCGCTGGACGCGTTGGGGTGTTCCGTTTATCGGGCGCATGCAGTTGATTTACAAATTGAATTTTCCAATGCATAAACTGAAATTGAACATTACTAATCCGGTTCAAGTGGAAGGTATTAACATATTAAAAACATTTGTGCTCGCATGTAACTCAATTTGAACCTGGACATCCACATCAGCGCCGCTTATGCAAATATGCTAAAATGTTGCGAAGGGATCCCGCATAAAAGTAACAATTTCCGTTTCAATCGTTCTGACTGGCATTATTTTGCCCTATTTTTTATGCTTTCTCGCTCCGTTTTCCAGCGCAGTTTTTTGATTTTGTTACACGGCCCCACAAAGTTCTGTATTTAGAGCCCATTCTCGTACGTATCTGCTCACCACCGGTTGCTCTGTAGCGCCTTTGCTACGCAGGGGACACTTTTCGACACAAGACAAAAAAAAAGTTACGTAAAAACTTGAACTGAAAAATCCGTTTAAGGCAGCTAACAGCAAAAAAAAGAAAAAAAAAAAAACAACAACAAACAAATAATGTCCTTTGTTATCGTATAAAGCAGTCCGAACAATTCCTAAACCAACAACCCCGTTCGAGTATGCGGGTACATGTGTACAAAAATGAAGGTAAATTCGTTAAATTTTGCATTTACAAGTAATGCAACGCTTTGTGAATGAAAACGGCCCTGACCACAAAACAAATTTTGGCTCTACCAAAACGTAATGTAACGGATCGGACCTGACCCCACCGGACCGGACCGGACCGGACCGAACTGGCCTGGTTTGTCCTGTCCTGGCATGAACTGGCGTGGACAGGACTGGACTGGGCAGCATAAGCGTCACCAGATAATACCATAAATGGCGTCGCAGGAAAAGGAAATAAAGTGGTTTGCAATACATGCGAGCGGAAAAAGTCAAATTTGATTATATTTGCATGCATATGCGACAAGAGAACTTTCCTCTTCGTGTGCGTGTGTGCGTGTGTGTGTTGAGTGTGGGTCTGTGTGTGAGTGCGAGTATGTGCGCTGATGTACAAGCATGTGTGCAAAAAGTTTGTTTGCGTGTGTGCATGCGAATGTCCTTTTTTGGCAATAAATAAATATAAATTTTAGTATTGGATTTTAAATTTATTTTATATCTTGTGTGTTAATACAAAATCAATTCAATGGGTTTAATATTTATTTACATCGGGGCGCGCTAAACTCGAATGCACTCACACCGGACTGGCGTGCATACTCATTTGTGTGGAGCTCTTCGCGATGGGATTTCTGATGACTGACGCTTTCATGGTGAGGCAGCAGGCAAGTACGAATTAGAAAATTGAAGTGGAAAGGAACTCGAATTACTATAACCCCAAAATACAGGTTGGTGTGACATTCTGTGACGTCTAAAGTGCAAAAAGCTTTCCAGTTAAAATACATATATACAGATTCCTTATCTTGCTAACCGGCTACGTCGCTGCCCGTTGTATTATACGACGTTAGTGCTATGAGTCATCATCTAAGATCATCATAAATATCAAAACTGGCATCACTAGTACTGGCAAGCATACTCAAATCGCCTTGATGACAAGAATGACAACCAAAGTATGCAGTGGAGGGGAACTGTTATGCGGCCCACAGATACATCATGATCACACTCATATTTAATAGTATGTGTGAAAAAGAGAGAAAATATGCATGGATGTGTCACACAGACATGATCGCGCTGTGATCACTGACTGATCGTCGAAAATCTAATGCGCCCCATAGACGATACATCATGATCATACACATATACGAGTTAAATAGTAAGTGTGAAAAAGAGAGAAAATATGCATGTATGTGTCACACAGACATGATCGCGCTGTGATCACTGACTGATCGTCGAAAATCTAATGCGCCCCATAGACGATACATCATGATCATACTCATATACGAGTTAAATAGTAAGTGTGAAAAAGAGAGAAAATATGCATGTATGTGTCACACAGACATGATCGCGCTGTGATCACTGACTGATCGTCGAAAATCTAATGCGCCCCATAGACGATACATCATGATCATACACATATACGAGTTAAATAGTAAGTGTGAAAAAGAGAGAAAATATGCATGTATGTGTCACACAGACATGATCGCGCTGTGATCACTGACTGATCGTCGAAAATCTAATGCGCCCCATAGACGATACATCATGATCATACTCATATACGAGTTAAATAGTAAGTGTGAAAAAGAGAGAAAATATGCATGTATGTGTCACACAGACATGATCGCGCTGTGATCACTGACTGATCGTCGAAAATCTAAATCATTTAGATTTTGAGGGGAAATTTTATTACGATGTTGATCATGATGTATGGATGATCGTCGTTTGTGGGCAATTTACATGCAAATTTTGTTCATTTGAGTTTGACTGCCAATGTGTGAGGATGTGTACGGATAAAAATTATAAAAATGTGTTTCTGCTGAAGTCCCGTGAATGGTATTGTACTATTGTTTTTGTGCCTTTCTTTCATCCAAAATAGTTTTTTTCTTTTTTTTACAAATTTTCCTTGCACTGTACAAGCGCTAGCGCACACAAAACTTCGTCATCCGACAGAGACATGACAACCTAACTCAACGATGACTATGAAAAAATGATGATCTTCGATTTTGATCACTCGTCTGTGGCGGAGCTTCATTCAACACGTACACGAATGAGTATGATCATGATGTATCGTCTATGAGCCGCATTAAAAATTAAGTGGAAAGTTTTTTCCGCATAATTGTTTTGAAACATTTTTCTGTGTAATTGTTTACCTAATTTTTTCATAAGAATTGTTTTCGTATTTTTTCCCATTAATTGTTTACGACAATTTTCCATTCAATTGCCAGCATGAAACATTTATGATCCCGGCTGGCGAATCTGATTCCACGAATTCAGAATTTGTGTTCGCTCCCGAATAGCGGATTTTGTGCTTTGCTATGAGGAGCAAAATGTATATAATGGAGCGATACATTCCGAAACGAGACAGATTGTTGAAAATAGCGGAACTGTGAGGATCGCCAGCCGGGAGCAGTCAAATATTATTTTTATAACCTTACGCGTGCTCACACTTTAATAAAGTTCATTTAAACCTCAAAAAAACTCCCGTCTTCATATTTCGCGACAGGAACTGTTTGCTATCACAGTATTGTAAGGGGAGGAAACAGTGTTCTAACGTCGTGATATATGACTTGCATATATGAAAGAGGAAATTATGTTCAGACACAATAAATATTTTGTTTAGAACAGTTTACAAAACACTATTAAGTATCTGGAGAGTGGCAGATAGGCAATTATTTCGATTGCTGTTCAAAGGTGGCACAAGTATAGAGGAGTTATTTAGGACAAGCCAAAAGAGTGTTTGAGTGGTACGCCAAAAAACGACGTGGTAGAGTTATAACGAGGGTATTTACTCAATTTATGATTTTATTGGAAAGTAAGAAGTTATTCAAGTAAGGCAGATTAACTCAGTTCTGGCCTGTGCTTCACGTCAATGGTTCGCTGCAGTTTTGTCATTCTTGCGAGTGTCCTTATTTGGCTCACTATTCCTGTACTAATATACTAGTCTGTTTATAAGTTCAGTTCTTCACCTAAGGATGCTTGAATTATGCTCAGATCTCGGTGTCGATTGCGTCAAAACAAGCGCAGCAAATCTGAACGCACACCGCGATTCCATGTGCTGTTCCCTATGATTTTCTTGGTTTACTTAAACCTAATGCACTTGTAGTCGATTTGGTTGCTGTTGTTAGTGAGTGTTTATTTAGCGATCCTGAACAGTGATTAAGGTCGTGCAAATGGTGCAAATGTACCTGTGTAAGTTAACCTGGTTTCGAGTTATTTGACAAACTGATTTTAAGGACGTCAGAAAGTTGAACAGGTGTCTTCAAAGATTTGAATTTCCAAACTATACAGGAAAGAAACATCGTCCATACAGGAAAGTAGAAACAGCCGTTCTCACATGCAAAGTCTCTCCCGAATACTTTGAACACAATATATCGATGGTCGTAGGTAGGTAGGCCTCAATTAGCAATAGTGCCGTTTTGTTGCCATGTCTTCGCGAGCCTAAAGAAAATGGTAATATACATTTACAACCATCCGGAGTTGCTTACAAATTTCGATAGGTCTGAAAGTTTCAAGCCAGAGCACTGGCCTAGACTCCCCTGAAGAGGATTTCCGAGATATTTGAGTCTAAAGCGAGCGAGGGCAGGGTAATCACAAAGAAAGTGTACGACTGTTTCCTTCTCCTGTGGGTCCTTACAGCTCCTGCAATGAGCATTGAACGGAATGCCAATAGTCCAATGACCTGTGCAGACAGCTATAAGGCTGCTAATTGTATGTCTCGGTTTATTGAGAAGGTGGTTAGTTATTTTTGCACTGTAATCAGGCCACTTCATTCTAGAAATGGCACATGTCGCAGTGTTTTTCCACCTCTAACGAGCCTTACGGAGGAGGTATTTATAAATATATCCCATAACAATAGTTAAGGGGACGCCCATGTCTATAAAGGCAAATACTTGATCGGTTTCCGATGAGCCTCTTCGTCCTAGCTCATCAGCCCTCTCGTTGCTCTCAATGTTCCTATGTCCCGGAACCCAGACAGGGGATATTATACTATTTCCTGATAATGATTTTAATTCCTCCTTGCAGAGGTCGACCAACTTAGAGCTGGTAAAAGGTGATGCTAGCGCCTTTATTACAGCCTGGCTGTCGGAGTAAATGGATATGTTTTTGGTCAGCTTATGCCACTGCAACGCCCTCCATGCCTGCCAAACTGCAAATACCTCTGCTTCAAAGACCTCTGCTTCAAAGACACTTGATGGCAATTTGAAGGAGAGCAGAAAATTGAGAGGTTTTGAAAATATTCCCGCACCCACTCTAGATTCCATCTTGGAACCATCGGTGAACATTGGCGTACCCTCTTTCGCGAGCACCTTTTCCATCTTCAGTCATTCCTACTTGGTAGAACTGACTTAACACAGCTCTCAAAATCCAGACTGCGGACGAAGAAGTCGGTTCTCGAGGATACTATGTCTGGTGGCAGCTGTTTCAAAATGCCACCATGACCATACGAGTATCCCTCCAGTTACCGGATTCCCTGAGTCTTAGTGCACTTTGTGCGGAAATTCAATAAGTATGAAGATCTATAGGGAGAAGGTTTAGAATCGCGTCTAAAGAAACTCTGGCATAAGTGCGATAGGCCCCTGTAAATCCAATGCACGCGTTGCGCTGGATTCTTCGTAGTTTCGTGCGATTGTAGGCTTTCCTGAGAGCTTCCCACCAAACCACGGAGCCGTTTGTCAAGATCGGCCGCACCAGCATATTGTACATCCAGAGCACAATTATTGGTCTAAGACCCGATTTTTTGCACAAACATCGACTTGCCAGACAGGCCTTCCGTACTCGTTCATCGATGCACGCTTTTCAACTAAGTTTGGGATCCAATATGACAACAAGATGTTTACCCTGGATGATAGTGAGAGCCGCTGAGCTTTAAGCCTTCTCAGTTTAAGCCTGGGAGGCTTGTATTTTTTTGTGAAGAGCAGCAGTTCCCTTTTATCGGAGTTAAGCCTTAGGCCACACCGGTTCGTCCATTTACTAAGTTTGCGCAACGCACCCTTTATGATGCCACTCATGAGGAAGGGTCCAGAGACCAGGACCGCCACGTCGTCAGCATACGCGACCACCTTCAGAGTCAAGTTTAGCGAGAATTTCATAGATAGTTACTAGCCACAACAGAGGTGAAAGATCTCCGCCCTGGGTTGTACCTCTGGACACATTTTTCGTAACACTAGAACTACCTAATTCAGCTATGATTTGTCTGTTTGCCAACAGGGATGAGATACAATTACAAACGGCCCTTCCCACCCTGCCCTGTTAACAGTCAAGTTAATAGCTATTAATAGTCCCTTCGATGTCTACGAAAGCAGCCAGAGTAAATTGCTTGAAATGAGGGGATCTTTCTACCACTCGCACCACTTCATGTAGTGCAGTCTCCGTAGATCTCCCCCTTCAATGTGCATGCTGCGCCATAGAAAGTGGATGCTCCTCCAAGAGATCTCGAATGTGACGATCGACGACTCTGAAGGACTTTCCGAAAGAAGAAAAGTCCTTCAGAGTCACCGGGACCGATTAGTCTTACGGTCTGAAATCATTGGCCAATTCATGCCCTTTTTTCCCACCTTCGGCATGAAAACCACACGGGTTTTCCTCCACCTATTTGGTATATGGTTTAGAGAAAGACACGCAGTGAACATTTCCCGTAACTCAGTTATTATGGATCCCTGTGTCTTTTGCATCATGATAGGCATGATACCGTCCGGACCCGGGGATTTGTATAGTGCAAAACTGATCATTGCTCAAGCGACCTTGTCAAAAGACATAATCTACCCCAGCAATCCAGCTGGTACGTGTTCCCGACACGTATCACTGATCAAAAGCAACACAGTTTGACTATTTTTCTGGATTTCCTCTACTTTTAGGACTGACTGAGTCGTCCGTCGGAACCCCAGGATTTTGGAGTCGTAGGCACTGAATGAGCTTCGTTCTCTCCAGTTTTATTTTTGGCAACCAGATGCGCGTCATAGGTTTTCTCAGAACCTCCGACGTTTCTACGTGAAACCGTCCCATGCATTGCTGATGTCAGCAACGCACCTCTCCAGAAACTCCTTCGAGAACCCATCCGCATACCTGATCACCCTGCAACTTGGGCACACCTGATCACCCTGCAGCCTCGGCACATCTCTTCGCAGTTGAAAGCCGGGGGCCGACCCTGGCTCTCCAAGAGGTGCTTGACGACTATCTCGGACAATCGTCCATCTATTGAGCCCCACTCAGCCAGCACCCGCCTTCCACTCTTGCTACTTGCATCCACAAGGCCAAATTGGAGGTGGTCCCTAGTAGGAGGAGGTGGTCCCTCACTGTAAGCCAACCTCGCGGCTGCCGCAGCACTTGTGGAAGAACCCCCTCCAGTACAGAGACATACCGCCCTCGTTTTGCGGCGGGATCGATCATTTCTTGCGACCGATTTCGTTTTGCCGCGCAGGCCGGTTGTCCTAATGGCTGTTGTTTCTTTAGTAGTTGTCTCGGTCAAATCCTGCGCTTTATTAAGCTTCGAAATGATTCGACGAGTGAATCGGAGGTGCGTTGTTACGCGGTGATATCATAATGGACCTATGGTGGTCTGAGTGAGCTGGTCCTTAGACCGGTTGCCACGTTAACCCAACCTAACCCAGTGTCTCGGTCGTCTCAAACTCCCGGCCCACTGCCATACATTTGATTTTGTCTTCGGCGCCACGTTCGTGCACTTTACCCTCCCTTTCGTTCTTGTCAATCTTGTCAAGAATGAACAGGGCCCTCTGGTACCACGCCTTCAGTACCGAGCCTTTTTTTGTTTTGAACAGTCACTTTGGCTGGTAGTTGCGCAATGTGTGTTATTATTTGGCTTGGTGGTACTAGAGTGCTATGGCTGGCATCCTTGGCATCACCGACCATTATGTTCTCCTGACTAGAGGCCAGGAGTTCATCTTCTGTAGAGGTGCCTAGCGCCCCCCTTCTGTCTTCATACTTCTTTCCTTCATTATATTTATCATTTTCATATTTTTGGTATTTTCCTCCCACGAGTAAGCACGGAAAGGATGGTCCGCCCCGGCAGAGCCAGAGTACCGAGGTACGTCACTTTAATACAACCGACTTTGCCTGGGGGGCGGAGGGGACCGTTAGCGACTGGTTGTTTTCACACTACCAGCCTTGCAGCTATCGGCACGGATACCTTTACACCATACCTTAAAGTACTTTCTGTACCTGGCTTGGTCTGGTACCTGTGAGCCTGACCTGCCCGGCATGGGAGGCACTACCGGAGGGGACAACAGTCCACTCCGCCGGCATAGCTTAGACTCTTCACTAGTGCACTCAAGCCCTACCACCACGTCAAGCCCTACCACCACGTCAAGCCCTACCACCACGTCAAGCCCTACCACCACGTCAAGCTGCAGGCACGCGATAGAGCGTTGGTCATTACGTATGCCAAAAATTTGCAGCGATGTGGTTCTCAATATGCATAATTTCAGCAGTTAGCAAAGAAGATGAAAGCAAATCTGATATCAACACCAACTACAGAGTTCCTAGAAATCCACTTCTTTGGGTGCGAAAGCGGGAATGGTGCCTTTGTTGCAAATGACTTAGACTACCTGAGAATTTTCGGGTCTCTTCCCCGGAGATGTTCTTCCAGGATAATACGCAGATTGTTAGTGCTTAGCACTTTATTGGTAGGTTGGCCATTTTCGTTCCATTCTGCTGGACCATTGCTACACTATTCCCAAAGAAATGGGACACCACTTTTAATGGTCCACTTTTGTGAAGAGTCTCACAAACACATTTTCCCGAATTAATGTGCCAAATTATGGGCTGGAAATTGCTCTTCCTTTGGAGTGAGAAATGCTTCTGAACCCAGCGTGAAGTGCCCAATCTTATTAAAATCGCATAAACATGATGACCACATATTCCAAATATTTCAAATGAAATTATTTATTGTGACATTCAAAGCTATTGCCACTGCCACGCATTATCAGCGGCGTCTCGGCCATGATTGCCTGCTTTGCCTTTTTCAATTTAACTTTAATTCCTATTTTTATTTGCGGCTGTAAAAAATTTGAGCGCGACGCATTTAATAAAATATCGAAATTATAACACAAACGACTCAATAAAGCCCGGCGCGGGGACCATTGACAGTATCATCCGTTTTCGTTACCGTCTTTACCCGCCTCCCCTCGACCAACTCCACGCTCTCTTTCTCTCAATCTCTCTGTGCTGACGCAACGGAAGCGGCAATAACCGTTTATTATATGTGCCTCTGCTATTAAAAAGAGCAAAGGATGCCAAGCGTTCGGCTGGATGCCACATAATGGCGTGTGGTGGCTTCAGCCATCAGCAGCAACCCGATGCGAGGTCGTGGCTGCCACAACTGGAATTACGAGTAATATTGTGCAGTGTATTTTATTTGAACCGATACGGCGAACACTCTAACCCGTTGGGGGCAAATTAGTTCAAGTGGAAGACGTAATTGCGCGTACAGGTTTGGTAGCAAACATTGCAAATAAGCACGCCTACTTTTGCAAATTAGACATTTAATTAAAATTGCCCATGAGATTAGGGACCAAGGGCTGTAGAATACTTACCACACTGACCAGAGGGATACCGCACACTCCTCTGAAAGTGTGAAAATTTGAGAAGTACTCGTAAGCTGAAACCAGTTCCATAACAACCAAAGAAAGAAAACTGACGCGGGTCAATCTCAGCTTGGCCGAACCCAAGATAAAGGGGTAGTGGAATAACAGTAAGCGAAATACCGAGAACATTCCGACCGATGGAGGACCTGAATGTACAGTTGGTGCACAAGAACAATTTTGAATATTCAAATAATTAATTTATAGTGTTGCGTTGGGGATTCCAATGCAGCCTTGATACCTTGATACCAAACGAATACTGTGTTTATATAGAATTGAGCGTATAAGAGTTTCACTTCATTTATGAGTTGGTATAGCTGAGTAACTGGTCAACTGGTGTTTCACATGTTCGTTTGCTCAAATGACTTATTCTGCACAATCATATGAATACGATAGTTTGAGACCCGGATTCTAGAAGCCACTTAATAATGTTGATCATAATGTTTAAAGTCCATTAATGTTTTTTTGTAAATCGAAACCTCTCGTCTTAACGACGAGTTGCTTATAGGAAAACAGACTTGATCTACAGTTCATAAAACTGTTCTACAAATCATGTTTGCTAGCAGCTGCTTCAGCCTTTATGTAGTAAAACGAATCTCTATTTCTTGAAACTATATTTTATGCAACCCGCTGCGGCATATACCATATATACCAATTCATCTAATCTCTTATAATTGCTCCCTATTATAGTCATACCTTCAGTTCAAATCCGATCTAATTTACTATTTTTCAAATCGTTTTTCAATCTATGGTTCCAAAGAACCTCCCATCTCTGGTGTGTTTTTGTTCTCAATCCGCTCCAGTTTTATCGAACATTTATTTGTAGAATAACCGATCAATCTCTTTTCCCCAGCCTGTCGGTATTTGGTGCTGGTATTGCTACAGAAATTCCGACAAATTCCGATAAATTCTTTATCGATGCCGTGTCTCCCAATGTCAGCAATTCGTGTCGGTCCCTTTGTTAGGTTTTGCTATAATAGGACAATTTCCAATAATTGTTATAGGACAGCACTATACCACACTGCCCAAAACTGAACCGTCTGCTGTTTTTTCTGTTGCTTTAGAGTAGGATTGAATGGATGTTTATGGCTTTGTGTGCCGCCATGCGTGTCTCTTTTGGGCCCATGTACACATTGGTGGTGGCAGCACGGCGGCTGGATGTGTCTCCCAGACACGGCGACATCTGTCGTTGTAGTTCTGCTTCGCTTTCCCTGCAAACGGTGCAGTGTTGCGTGTTGTCGTTAGCAATGTCCTCGGGCATGTTCCCCAAAAGCTGGTATGCAAATGGTCCCTCATATGGGAAACAACTTCGAAAACATTCGCTTTGGTGCAGTTTTGTGGTTGCTGCCTCCACATCAAAGAGCTTTAGCATGGGCATAAATTCGGCTGTGTTTGCCGAATGGAATTCTGCTGGGAACCGCTTGCTGAAACTGTTGCTTCGTTGTTTTCGGTGTGGCCATATTAACTGCTACTGTTGCTGCTGTGGTGTATATGCAACATGCGGACTGAGGGACTCCCAGCCACCCAGTGTGCTAACAACAAGTTGCAAACTGCGCTGGACGCCAGCTCTGCCGCTGTCCGTCGTTGTTCACGCAACTGGTACATCGCACACATACGTGGAAGCGAGAAGTTCCACAGATATTATTTTATATTTTTAGGAACAAGAGCTGAGCACCCGCAGAAAAACTCGACTCCAAACAACCCATAAAAATATTATTTATTCATGCTCCTCTTTTTTTGTTTCTGCTTTTGTGTGTGCTTTCCGAGTGTTTTTTGTTTGTTTGTTTTTGTTGTTGTTCTCTTTCTGCAACGCAATAAATTTTTCTGTTTGTCATTTTTAATTTATGACTATAAAAACTGACATTTTGAATTTATTCGATAAAAGTTTGAGAGCCTCATAAAATCGTTTGTACCGTAATAAAATGGGGGAAAAAAAATAAAAGTCTGCCCAATGCAATGCAACACAATGCATTTTAACGCAGCCCAGCAATCAGAATACTGCTCCAGTGGGCACCAGCCTGAGGCGGGGTTGTACATTTTGGTTTTTCGCAGCGCTGCCGGTTGTAGTCAGTCAGTCTTGTTGGGTTCCGTGCAATTAGTGCGGTGATGGATGCCAGAGTAAGTGCGCGGTACGAGAGTGTACGCGTCAGCACAACAGGGGTAAAAAGTGTTTGACTATAAACTCAAGCAAGCAGCCATTTCATAGCCAGTGGCTGCCTCAAACGACACATACTCGTATACAAGCGTAGTTGCCACTAAAACCTGTGAGAAATGAAATTAATCGTATAATTTTATCCCACACAAAGTGTCCCTACAACATGCACAAATATTTGCCTAATGGTACGCAACACATAACAACACTACGACGCTCTTAGCACACGTCGGAAGGGGGCACCATTGAAGCAGCTTGAAGGCGGTCGCAAAGCCAATGTGAAGAGGCAGCAACAACAACGGGAAGAGGCTAGAACAGAATGCATGACATACCCATAGACATAGTTGGCAGCCAGTTGCAACACAAGTTGGGTGTAGCAACAGGATGCCCACAACAACATTTGCTGCAGACACTGCGCAAACGGGGTATTTTCTTTCACCAGCATCAACAGAGTCATATATTTCCTTGGTATCGTAAAGTTTGAACTTATTCTTGGCAAGGCATAAGCGTAGACGCGCAGCCGTGCGCAATTACATTAATCCGCGCCAGGACACACACCGATACCCAAAACACATTGCACCACCAGCAAATCAATGATTAAAACACCAAAAACAATTTGTGGCTTGGACACCTTTTACTTCGACATGTTGTGGTGATTATACACTCCGATTATAAACAAATGTGTATAGTTTTCAACGAATTCTGAACGGATACTGCGAATCACTAAGTGCTCTCAAAGGCTTCCTTCCACTCCAGTTCCATTCAGCTTGTTTGTTAGTTCGATCACTGGATTGTGTCATACGATTTAATTTACATAAGATCTCTAAACAGATGTATAGTTTTGGACGATTACTGTATGGACACTGCGAATCACTAAGTGCTCTCAAAGGCTTCCTTCCACTCCAGTTCCATTCAGCTTGTTTGTTAGTTCGATCACTGGATTGTGTCATACGATTTAATTTACATAAGATCTCTAAACAGATGTATAGTTTTGGACGATTACTGTATGGACACTGCGAATCAGTAAGTGCTTCCAAAGGCTTCCTTCCACTCCAGTTCCATTCAGCTTGTTTGTTAGTTCGATCACTGGATTGTGTCATACGATTTAATTTACATAAGATCTCTAAACAGATGTATAGTTTTGGACGATTACTGTATGGACACTGCGAATCAGTAAGTGCTTCCAAAGGCTTCCTTCCACTCCAGTTCCATTCAGCTTGTTTGTTAGTTCGATCACTGGATTGTGTCATACGATTTATTTTACATAAGATCTCTAAACAGATGTATAGTTTTGGACGATTACTGTATGGACACTGCGAATCAGTAAGTGCTTCGAAAGGCTTCCTTCCACTCCAGTTCCATTCAGTTTATTTGCTAGTTCGATCACTGGATAAGAATTAATTTAGCTCAATTAAAGTAGAGTAACGAATCACTTAAGAAATGGTTGACAAAGTTTATCTCAACATAACAGTTAAAGTCATGTCACTTTTATTTCAATAGCAATTCTCATCACTGCTGCTTTCAATTAACAACTGCTTTACTGTTGTTCGTCGTTGTCGTATTTATAGCCGCACAGAATCTTTTCGAATGTACGAGAAATCTGTCCATTAGCACAAGCGAGATAGCCTTATCGCCTATGCCATGCACTGTGGCAGAACGAGACAACATCACTAATTACCTAGTGGCATTAGGGAGAAGGAGATAGCAACAGCAAAGCATGCACATAATGGAATGCTGTGATGAATGGTGATGTGGTGGCTATTTCTTCACAATACTCGTATGTGGGATTCGTATACCCGCTGCTATCTATCTTGTTTGTTCTACTCTACTCTATTGTTCGGAAAATGTGGGGAGATGGTGTAATTTCTTGCATATGTAATTTTCTTACATATGCACAGCTTTCTCAAATGTATATCAATGTGAATTGCACATATATTAATTACTCATTCCTTGAATTCGTTTGGAATTTCTTTCTTTTGTATTTACTTGGAATGCTGACTCCTTGTTTGCTTTACATTGCAGCATTCTCATTCATTTTAATTTCAGTTTGTGTTTCAAAAACTTGTGGTTTTATTTTCAAAGCTATTTTCATTAAAGGTCACGTTCTGGTTTTAAGGGTAGTTTTTATTTGCTGTGCGTATATGAAGGAATAATCCATGCAGCCTTTTGATAATTTAAATCAACGAAACGTTTGCATTTTAAACAGATGCCGGCTGCAGCTAGTGTGAAAATAGTACATCAAATCCCGCTTTACGAGTCAATGTGGACGCCTGATTGGTTATTTGTCGTTCAGACGCCCTTGCAGGCCTCTCTGTGGTACGAGCGTTGCGGGCCTGCACGCCAGGCCAGCAGAGTACTGGCATGCTGCAGTTTGGGCTGTTTGGTAGTGTAACATGTGTAAGAGTGTATGTGGGAGGGGTGCGGCTGTGGGTGTGGGACTTGACCCGGCTTGATTGACGTTGTGGCATACGAATTTCGCCACATATGCAAATATTGTGCACGGTAATTGGCAATACTGATGTTACTGCTGCTGCTGCTGTGCTCGAGTGTGTGGACACGAGTGGCGGCATGTACTCCGTGGCATAAGTGAACAATTATTAAATGAATTACCATACACTGAAAATATGAATTGCAGAAAGTTTCCCATAGTTTAACGGAAATTAAAATTGCATCACGCCATGCCCATGTCAATCAATTCCATTACAGTTTTCACTTTTTCTTTATTGTAAACTAATTCCACTTATGAGGACTGTTGAGTAATATTTTCATCTTTTCTTAGTTGTAGGATTTTTCTTCACTGTCTGCAGTATTACTGGGGAATACAGAGTAATACTACTAGGTCCATAACTCGCAGTAACATTCGGTTTGAGCTGCAATAAAATTTCGATCTTTCAAATCAATAATGAAGCATTGAAAGTCAATACGAAGTCGGTCTTAGTTATAGGGAAAAAAGTTAAGGAATGCAAAGTGTAAAGTGTTTGGTGGAATAATCCTCTCATCCCTCAGACTCAATTGCCTCCAATATACTGGCTTACATCTGTAAGAATCGAACACTTTTTACTCCGGTCGTAACCGTGCCTGGCTTGAGGCAAGATGAATTATCAAACAACTTGTTCGGTTATATATTGGTTCAGTCCTTTTGTATTCAAATGGGGTACTTTAGGAGCTTATATATTGGTTATATATTGGTTCAGCCCTTTTGTATTCAAATGGGGTACTTTGGGAGCTTATATATTGGTTATATATTGGTTCAGCCCTTTTGTATTCAAATGGGGTACTTTGGGAGCCTGTGGGCGAAGAGAACACAAAACTGGGCAAACTGCTAAGGGATGGACACTGGTATTGGGTGATAAGGAAAGGGCTCAAAGAGCGGAAAGTGTCACTGTCTGGGCATAGCAGACTCACAGCTTAATTTAAAGTGTGACTTACACCAGTTTAGCATGAGAGGTTCTACATTAGTTTTAAATAAACTAATAGGGTTTTAGTATAAAGTTGACATATGTATTAAGTCCTTAAAATGCCTTCTCGGATCGTATTTAGCCTATGTAAACGCATGACTGATACACTGTCTTCACAGAACTTGCTGGCGCTTTGCAAGTTATCAACATAGTTTTCAAATCCCTTCAAAACGCTGTTGTAAACCTTTCACTAATAACGTTGTCAATAGCTTCTTCACTGTGTCCATAGTGCTAGCAAAAAACATGAATGGTTTTTTATATTATTTATGACTTTTCTCACTTTATATACTGCGTGTCCTTGGGGGAATACGTGTTGCAAATTACACAAAGTAAAAATAAGATTAGCAATATCCTTTTTTTTCAGCTGTAAAATACTAATTGAAACACAGTCGCCTGCTGTCCCATTTGGAAATTTTGATTTTGTGGCTTTGAATGCAAACACAACATTGGCTGTTCATGTCCGAACTGTCTGAGGCCTTGTGCTGCGGGTGGACTATAATAAGAGCGTTGTGTGGCCTGGCGTGCCTCTGAGCCGCACGATAATCTAAAGCTGCGCAATAATCACCGTCACATGCCCACCGCCACCAGGCGACCGAGCGCAAATTAATGAGAACGGCAGGTATTGCGTCGGGGGGTGTGGGGCGACAAATGCTTGCTGAATACATGAACGGACCACGTATCGGCTGTGAAGGCATTGTCAAAATTCGCAATGCGTCAAAAAATGCCAGATAGTACGAATTTTTAATAAATTTAATGGCATTTAATTGGATTTAATCAAATTTGTCAATTGAACGTTTTAATTATTTAAAGTCAATCGTTTGAGGTCGCAAAGTACATTCATGGCACACGTAAATAAATAAATAATATAAATAAAAGCCAACAACAAGAATGAACGAGCGAATTTACATGTTGTAGTTTCATTTGCAGCGGCGCGGGAACACGGTAACACAGCAACACGGACATTTAATGTCCTTTAGTTTGCATGTCCTTTATTGGCAATAAATTATTGTTTTGAAAAATTCAATTGAATTATTTGCGATTAATTAATTTCCTGCTCAAATAAATAGCAACACAGCCCGGCCCAGCCCAGCCCAGCCCAGCCCAGCCCAGTCCAGCCCGGCCTGGCCCAACTGAAAAGGACACAAGGCAGTAGATGGGGGCTGCAGCGGTCTGGCTGGGCGCGTGGCGTGCAGCAAGTGTGTCAGGTGTGGCAGACCTTTAAAACGTCATTTATGCGCTCATTTGTGTGTTTGCGAGCTCTTTTGTGGTTTTAATTGAAATTAATAAAATTTCAACTTTCATTTCGATACGCCCGATATGCGAGTACAAGTGTTTTGCAGCAGACACTGCAGTTCTTGCCGTGTACACTCGTAAATAGTCAGTTAGTAAGCCAGGCAATTTAATTGCTTAATGTTGCATGCAACAAAGGGTGGAAATAGATTAAATGAACAGTGGTGTGAGTAGATTTAGCTAAATGGTCTAGTTGATGCTTCGCTATTAAGCTTATCGACTTGGTCGTTAGGTTTTCGCCTTAAGGTATGAATTAAGGTATGAATTTAAGTCTTCAAAGAGATTGACGTTTACTAATATGCACTTTGAAGGTTTGTCTCCCACCCTCTTTCACTGTTAATCTCTCTTTGGCAGTAACCTTGGCAATAAGGACACATACCAAACTCTCCGAAAGTGGGAAATTTCTTGCATAAAAGCTGCCGCGAATGCAGTAAAAGCAATGCTGTTTTGTGCAGTCTGTATGCAACTTCTGTACGACTAAAAAGGGTTTTAAAACTACCCTTAACTAATTATGTATTTTTAACGTATTTATTGCAATGTTTATATGCAACGTTTATGCAACTTCTGTGCGACTAAAACGGTTTTAAAACCAATACGCAACTATTCATGTATTGTTAACGTATCTATCGCAACGTTTATGCAACGTTTATGCAACTTCTGTGCGACCAAAACGGTTTTAAAACCAATACGCAACTATTCATGTATTGTTAACGTATTTATCGCAACGTTTATGCAACGTTTATGCAACTTCTGTGCGACTAAAAAGGTCTTCAAACAAATCCGCAACTAATAATGTCTTGTTAACGTATTTATCGCAACGTTTATGCAACGTTTATGCAACTTCTGTGTGACTAAAAAGGGTTTTAAACCAATACACAACTATTCATGTATTGTTAACGTATTTATCGCAACGTTTATGCAACGTTTATGCAACTTCTGTGCGACTAAAAAGGTCTTCAAACAAATCCGCAACTAATCATGTGTTGTTAACGTATTTATCGCAACGTTTATGCAACGTTTATGCAACTTCTGTGTGACTAAAAAGGGTTTTAAACCAATACACAACTAATCATGACTTGTTTTTCGCAACATTTATGCAACGTTTATGCAACTTCTGTGCGACTAAAAAGGTTTTCAAACAAATCCGCAACTAATCATGTGTTGTTAACGTATTTATCGCAACGTTTATGCAACGTTTATGCAACTTCTGTGCGACTAAAAAGGTTTTAAAACTAATACGCAACTAATCATGTATTGTTAACGTATTTATCGCAACGTTTATGCAACGTTTATGCAACTTCTGTGCGACTAAAAAGGTCTTCAAACAAATCCGCAACTAATAATGTCTTGTTAATGTATTTATTGCAACGTTTATGCAACGTTTATGCAACTTCTGTGTGACTAAAAAGGGTTTTAAACCAATACACAACTAATCATGTCATGTTAACTTATTTATTGCAACATATCAGCAACTTCTGTGCGACTAAAGGTATATTTTGAACCTTTATACTAGTTCTGTGCATTCAAGTATATTTTCTTCAATATTATTCCAAATTTTGTGGTGCAACTGGAAATGTTTACCTTTGTGCAACTAGAATCTAACTATCCAAGTAATTTTCAAGCTCGTATGCTGCCACATATATTTGAAGTCTGTGCAACTAAATTTGTTCTCTGCAACCTATACAACAGTTATGAAACTAATTCAGTGTTCCTCACCTTGATAAATATGTTTTCTGCAACCTTTCTGTAACTTGCCGGTTTGTAACTTTTTTTTTATATTTCTGCGAGTCCTTCCGTGTAGCTTAACATGTATGCTGCAATTTATATGCAACTTCTGTGCAATCGACCTTGTTCTTTGCAGTGTATATGCTGCTACTCTGCAACTACTCTGCAACTAAATATTTAATCGTCAACGCATATGTTATTTTCGTGGCACTAAAGCTGTTCTGTACAACCTTTATGAAGCTACTATGCAACTTGCACTCCTCCTCTACTTGCAAATGTGACTTGGCTACTGCAGAAATGCATATACGCACATGTATCCAACTACAACTGAAATTATCTGTTCACATATGCTCCGAAGGATTTTATCACAAGGCTAGAATTTAAGCCACACTTTATTCCAACCTTTACAGTCTCCTGCGCGCCATCAGGCCATCAATTGGTGTACCCAACTTTTGATAAAGGATAACGAGAAATGTTTCATTGGTTATTATAAATATTTTGGCCTGAGTGTGCTTGTTGCTGAGTGTGCATGGGTTGGGGCTGCGGATGATGCCGATGCCGAAGTTGTGGCTGCGGCTGTGGCTGCGGCTGCGGCCATGGCAGGCGTTTGTAATCTGCAATGCTTGTTGTGAAATGTGAGTACTAGTTGTATCACGACTATTTTTGTTTACCGTCAGTTTTTCCGTCTCTTAAAATATGCAATAATATGTAATTTGCGGTGCAGCAACAACGATAAATAACGCATAATGTGCCTGCAGCCCTGCTCTCGATGCAGAGGATTCGTTGTTTACGCTGGCCATATGAAAAATACGACCTGCTTGCCGGCTTGCCGGCTCGCCGGCCCGCCATGCTGCCAGGCTGCCAAATGTAAACATTTTCCATAATTTACACTGATTGCATTTGTTACATGCCCAAATGCTTAAGTACATTATTACGAGTTTACGCGAAAACAATGGACCAATAGCTGGCACCGTGGATGATGGCATTGCGTTAGTGTGGGGAATGGTGCCTCCGAATCCTACGCCCCCGCCTAAAGCGGCATTGTTTGCGCTTTGGTGATTGTCTTGGTAAATAAATATTGGTAAACTGTTGGCCTTATTTACATAAAGAAAATTAAAAATTTCACAGAAATAAATACATTGCACGGCAATGAGTGAGAGAAAAGCATATTCTGGGTACTCTGGAATTAACATAACACTCATACGACACGTTGTACGCGAGACAATCAGCCACATTGGAGTGAGCGATTCGACTGCTCTTGATAGCATGTTAATCCTGTGCGGCTTCCTTATTACAGTCCAGTCCATATTTCAATTATCGGAGACTTTCGCAATGCATCTAACAATTTTCGACGAAATTGCGTCCGCATAGAGACATCTTATTTCATTGCATGACCACACACTCGCATATTGCGGCTGTTTACAAACATTGCCGTCGACGGTGAGTGGCCACTTAAATGTTTTGTAGAAGCTGCTCAAACAAACACTCACTAACGCGATTGTTGTTGATTGTATTTCGCTTAAAGGGCCCAACTGGGTGCTTAAACGGCAGACCAGGCAGACTAGTAACATGATCTTCTGACTGCTTCACTGCTGCCACCGTCTGCAAGTTTCACAAGAACAACAACGATGGATGTTCACCCCGCAACGTACGAGTATCATGTCCAAAATACCCACGCGCAAAAAAAAGGCAACCCAAAATGAAATGAGCAACTGCTGCTGCTGCAAACGGAAGACGCAAAATAAACGCAAGAAACGAAATGGACAAAATGGCGGAGGATATTTTGATATGTGAACTGAAATCCCAGCGGTCTTATTTCGAAACGGCGTGCGATGTATGATGTACGATTTAAGCAGACAGCCAGACTCACGCCACTCACGCACCTCAGGCACGCATCCTAGTTGTGTGCTCCGGGTGAAACGCCGAGCTGATATGTCGGGTGGGAGGTGATGTGTCGAGTGGGAGGTGATGTGTCGGCGTGGTAAATTGCCTTGACCACTTTCACACACGCTCTACACGCACATAAACCATTGTGCAGATATCTACAAGTACACAATAGGGATGTGCGAATGTACTCGTATTCGTACACGTTACTTGCTTATATGGCGATTCGGTTCGAATTTCACCGTTTAAAATGAAATAAATATGTAAAAGAAAATTTTTTGAACGGCTTTCAATAGTAAAGATGTTTATTTTATGTCCATCGTTGGAATAAATCGGATACAATTTCGATATTAAGAACTTTTCCTTCGTATCAGCACGGAAATACGAGCATCTACATAAGAGCTTTTAATAGATTTATAGTGTTATATTATAAAGTCTTTACATTTCTACTACTGATGTACTCACATTTCTAAGGACTTTTATAAAATCCGATAAAGCAATCTTGAAATCGAGTTTGATTGGTCAATTGCACGAGTTTAGAAATATATATTGCCATAATGAAACGCTATATATATAGATATAGATATATATATTAAAGGGTGTTATACACTGCGACCTGAAAGATCTACTGTGTTGCCCCTATTTTTTTGAAAGATGAGGATAGTCTCATCTATAAATCTTCTGTCAGGTTAGTTTCCGACAGGAATTCATATATTTTGGAGGAGGCAAGATGAGGGATCTTGCTCATATCTAAGATATATTCTCGAAAACACCTGAGTCTAATCAAACGCTATACAATAGCTTAAAGTGTTTACAAGTATAGAGCGGCAATAACGCTTCCCAGTGACTTTAATGCTTCTGAAATATTAATGTAGAGCTTGCAGAGTATTGCTAGCTTGCAAAGTGTTCCTAGCTTGCAGAGTGTTGCTAACTCAAAAAGGCTTTATTGGCCATTATTTATGAAGTTTGAAGTTATTAAGATAATATAACTTAAGCAATGTTGTCTTACAGCCCTCAGAAGGCTTTGTTGCCGTTATTGTACGACTGTATTAAGTAGAAACGGCTTTGAAAGCTGAGGTATTCATAATAAATCTATGTAGTAATATTTTAAAAATGTTTATAATTGCAATATAATTGTCATACGAAAGTGAGAGGCGATGTTTAAGCCGGGCAAGTATCTGAGCACGAGTTCAAATGAGGCACCGATTCAGCCAATGTATGACTAATTCCCATTTAATATAACGACTCGATTGGATTACTTTCATCCCAATCAGAGAAATGGCCAAGGCTATTCGTCTCATCTCTTTCGGACGTCCAAATGGAGTATGCTCCACTTGCCTGATTGCCGTTCATATTCGGACGTGAGTCACTTGTAATATCCTGTGTCAGATGAAAAGAAAGCTTTCATCGGGTTCACTTTTTCATTTGTCCTAGCGGATTAACAGGAATCGACATATGGAATGCTATTTCCACAAAAGGAAACAAATTGTCATGTGGACATAAAAACGTCGTTCCTTTGTGGAAATATTCATAAAAAGTTCACTGACAGAAATATCGTCCTCCTTCATTTTCGTTCTTCTTCAATATGTTTCACTCATATGTTCCGATGGGTACTGCTATGCTCGGGTATTCAATATTCGTACGGTATTCATGTCCTATACGGTGTTTGAGAATCTGCGACATACGAGCTCGTGAATACTTGATTCGCGCCATCATTCGCACATCGCTAGAGAACGCAGACCTGCTTGGAGTGAAGTGTTCAATTCAAAAGAAGAATCGCTCGATTTAAAGCACAACATAAAATTTACTTCATTTAAACGATTGCAGCTACTTGGGCGAGAGCATGTCCTGCAGTTTGAACTGGATGCGCTACAACGCGCTTACATTCCCAGCAGCTGTAAAAATGATGAATGTATTCGCACGCTCCGCAACAATTTAGTTGTTTTAGCAGATTTCTCCGATTCCAACTGTTGGAGTCGCTCTCGTCGCCTGTACGGGCGGGTGGAATGCGGTGTCGTAGTATTTGCAGCGACAGTGCTGGAGTTGGAGTTGGCTGTGCTGGCGTGGTGGCGGAGTTGCAGTGGGAGGGGAAGCTGCTTGATGTGGCAATTATGATATGTGGTGTGGGCCCTTGAGGGGCTGTTTTTCTTCATGTGTGCTCATACAGGACGGTTGGAAGTCGTTTTCGTTTCGTACATGATTTTTTGCTTGTTTTTTGTTGTTGTTGTTGTTTTGGCTTGCGATTGGTATTTTGCTCTACGTATTGTGTTGTTGTCATGTTGCCGCTGTTGCTCTGATTCTTCGCATTGATATTGTTGTGTAAGTTCCGATTATCCTTTTTTGGGTGCTTATATGTTTTTATTTAGCAGGGCTTTCCCCATCCACATTTTCCCTGCTTGTTTTCGCTTTTTATTTGTTTCGCTTTCAATTTATTTTTGTCATTCGTTGCTTGTCTCGATGCTGATGTTGTTTTTGTGTTTGTTTTCCTTGCCGCTGTCGAATCTTTATTGCCCTTTGCCGTCATCGGTATGTCCGTCAGTCAGTTAGCCAGCCAAACGGACACCCAACCAAACAGCCAACCAGCTAGCTAGTTAGTCAATTTGTTTGTTTGTCCATGCTGTTCGTGGAGGATCAGAATTCCTATCAGCTAAAAAGTCTCTCGAGTGTTTTCAGTGCACACATTTTTATATGTAGCAAATTGTAACACAGCAGTTACAATCGCTGTTAGCATCACTCGCTTCAATTGGATTGGGTTGCTGTTCATGGGTATTTGCCTTGTACAATCAGCATTGCTGCTTGGAATGACTCGACTCCAGGCTTCTGGTTGCCTTCAATACGAGTATTTCCACTTGTGTGCATTTAAGTTATAAACACATGAAATATTTTCTGAAGCACCAATACTCGTACCATCATGGTTTTTGCCACATAATGGCGATATTTGAGTCGTTGTCTAATTAGAGAGACAGTGCAGTATAAAACTACTCAAGTTCAAGAGGGAAACTGATAAAAGGAGCAAAATACCAAATCGATGGCATACAAACACGGAAACAAAAAGCTCGGTAGAAATTAAAGCAGTTCAATGCAGAAAATTTCAAATTTTCTACTGAAACATATCAGTCGGTCCTCAAAGATATGCAGTACGAACGGAAGGTAGATAGATAATACGGATATGTGTGGAAATATTTCAATGCTGGGCTTAAATAAGTCCGTGATTTCTTCTTAAACGTTTCTTGTGTCAGAATGGAAAACACAACAAACACAGCCATCTCTTCTAAACTCAGTATCTGTTTCTGGATTCTTCTTCGGAGGTTAGGTTAGGTTAGGAGTAGGAGTGGCCGCCCAGTTGCCAAAAGCACACTTGAGCACACATAATGGCCCATTGTGATACCACGGTATGGCGCCGATGAAGCACTGACTAAAAAGTTCCTTTATTTGGGATAGTGATAGTCAGCGCAAGGAAAGGCTCTTCTCCGGAAGTAATCACACAAAGTGTTCAATCATATGAAAGTTGTTAGTTTTGGAAAGAGGGGAAAGTCTGACCCAGTCAAATGTGGCGAATCCGATCAGCTATCACAGCAATTGAATTAGTCGGTGAATGCGACGGTGGGCCAAAATTTGTCAAGAACAGAATTTTTCTATAATATATACATTTGCGCCGTTCATCCTTAAGAAAGTTCCTATACAAGAAAGTTGTTTGTGTCTATTTCGTTATAGTCGTTGCAGAAAGTGCAGAAGTACTGTCGTAAACTTGGTAATGATGCTCCACTTATATCTTGCAATGGGTTGGTTGGTTGGTTTCAGTGGCTGATCCAAGTCGGTACTCATATAGATCACAATTATCGCCTTAGCGACGTTTTGATACCACAACCTCTCCTAAGCGCCGGAGAAAACGATGCATTGTTCACTAAATCCAGTTTGTGGAGTTTAGGTATCTTAAAAGATCTTTCGGTTTTACACCCGAAAGATCGGATAAACTCGCTAGGAAATAGTTTCCTAGTGTTCTATTTCTTGCGGCCGCCAGAGCCGGGCATTCGCAAAGAAAATAGATTAAGGTTTCCTTCTCTTCTGAATTTCCACAACTTCTACAATGGGTATTGTACGGTCTCTGCAATTTCTCTGCATGAGTACCCCCGAGCCAGTGACCCGTAAAGGCCGCCGTGAGGCGGCTGGTGTCCATGCGGTCCCTGTTTCTGAGATCCCTAGATCTCGCTGTGTTAAAGACTGGCCACGTCGCCCGGGATGTATTATATGTTGTAAGTGTCCTCCATCTATTGCCCGCTGAGGTAAGACAGTGCATGTAGATGCCCCTCTTAATCGCACCCATGGAAACAGGTACTAGTTCCACATGGGTTAGATCGAGAGAGGCTCCTCTGCGCGCCAATTCATCAGCCTTCTCATTTCCATCTATATTCCTGTGTCCGGGGACCCAGATGATTGTGATGTCAGCATGGTGACCTAGCGCCCTAAGTTCCTCCCTGCACTGTCTGACCAGTCTGGAGTTGATGGTGTTTGATTGTAGGGCTTTTATGGCAGCCTGGCTCCCCACAAAAGCCCTACAGCAACCACAAAAGCCCTACAGCAAAAGCCCTATAGCAACCGTGCTCCTCTGCCCTTCTCTAATGTGGTGGGTGATCTGTCGACATGCCTCTCTGATCGCGAGTACTTCCGCCTGAAAAACTGTAGCTGTATAGGGTAGGCGTGTACAGTAGTTAATGTTAGCGTGCGGAGAAAAGACGTGGGGGCGTGGCCCAGGTCCATTTTTGACCCGTCCGTATAAATGGGTATATCGTACTCCATTTGGAGTTTCCTTTTCGACCACAATTTTCTTGAGGGAAATCTAACCTTGAAGTCCTTTTTGAAGTCCAGTTGTGGTATTATCTAATCTGTCGTCATTTGTGTTAATTCCCTCGGCACTGTGTTTAGCACCTTACCATGACCGTACGTTCGCTCAGACCAGCAGTTTGTCGCTTTTAACCTTAGCGCACTGTTGCAGGCTACGTTCTTAATGTACAGATCGATAGGGAGGATGTGTAGCAATACGTTGAGTGCCTCCGCTGGACATGTTCTCAGGCTCCCTACAATGCCAGCGGCAGCTGTTCTTTGAACTCTACTAAGTCTCTGAACGTTATAGCCCTTATCTAGAGCTGGCCACCAGACTATTGAACCGTAAGTTAGTATTGGACGCACGATTGCTTCGTACATCCAGTGAGTGATATGGGGGCGTAGTCCCCATTTTTTCCCAAACATTTTCTTGCATGCGTAGAAAGCTACGTGGGCTTTCTTGACCCGTAACTCTATATTGGTTCTCCAATTTAGCTTGGGGTCCAGGATAACTCCTAAGTAGTTCGCTTTCTCCGCTAGCTTTAGCTGTTGTCCGTTAAGTGTCGGAAGCTTAAAGATCGGAATCTTGGTCTTGTTAGTGAAAAGTATCAGTTCTGTCTTTTCTGGATTCACACCTAGTCCACATCCTGTGGCCCAGGAATTCAGTTTGTCCAGCCCCTTTTGCATAATATCACTTATTACACAGGTGAAGATGCCTGATACAGCTATCACTACATCGTCCGCGTATGCTACCGTCTTAACCCCCATTGAATCTAGTATGCCGAGGATGTTGTCAATTACCAATAGCCACAATAAGGGTGAAATCACCCCACGTTGTGGTGTTCCTCTACTGACGTGTTTGACGAGAACCGTGTTACCCAGCTCAGACTGAATGACCCTAGTCCTAAGCATTGTAACTATCCACACCCTAAAAACTTCCTCAACCCCTACCCTGGTGAAAGAGTCCAGAATTGCTTTGTTACTAACGTTGTTAAAAGCCCCTTCTATGTCCAGAAAGGCCGCTAACGTGTACTGCTTATGGTGGATTATCTTTTCTACTGATCGAATTACCTCATGTAAAGCTGTTTCCGTAGATTTACCCCTGAGATATGCGTGTTGCGACTTCGAGAGGGGAAACTGATCCACTGTATGCATAAGGTGGATTTCCAGAGCCCTCTCCATTGTTTTAAGAAGAAACGACGTAAGACTAATGGGTCTAAAATCTTTTGCCGACTCATGCCCAATCTTCCCCGCTTTTGGGATGAAAACTACCTTTAGCTTCCTCCAACTGAGGGGGATGTAATTGAAGCGTATACATGCCTTATATATCCCCTTCAGCCATGGGATCACAACAACCTGTAACCTTTGCAGCATGATTGGGAAAATCCCATCCAAGCCCGGCGATTTGTAAGGCGAGAAACAATTTATAGAGTGTTTGATTTTTTCGTCCGTGAATATCAGGTCACAAACCGGTGGCATCTGATTGCCCATAACGGGTAATTGAGATACATGCGCGGTATCTTTATAGTCTGGGAAGTGTGTTGAATGGGACTCTTGCATTGGTTTGTCAGTTCCTAAGTCCAACCTCTGCTTTTACGAGGAAAGCTCTCTGATAATTTTGAGTTTGCAGCCTGAAGTATCACTGGATTCCGCCCAAATATCCGAAAACTGGGTTTTTACGTATCCACTGAGCGGAAAGTGAGCTTCATAGCTGAACAAAATGTCCTGTAGAGAGAGAGGCATGCAAATGTTCTTCTTCAAGCATCCGTTCTTCGTATACTCTGAGCTGCTCCTAGTCTGTAGGATGTAGATCTTGTGATAATTCTATCTAATATGAATGAATGGAAGTCTAAATCTAGGAAATTGGGAATAAGAAAACATGATAAATATTGTGCACGTCGTGCAATCGACAAATTTTGGTCTTCGACAACACTTTGGAAAATTAAAGCAGACTTCTAGGATCCTTCTTGGATATGTAGACCGCATTCATTGTACATTTTATTATGCTAAAATTATCCCTATAGAAGTATAGTCCCATAACCCCTACGAGTATTCTGAAATACCGGCTCAGGCTTGTATATGATTTTCACTGGTTCTGCTGTGCTTCAGACACAGATACTTCGCACCTTAGTACAGGGAAAAACGCAGATTTTAGGGCTGATGCGCTGGTTTACTGGTACGCTTTTGCATAGCCACGTCCAATTGTAATAAATCGTCGCTGTTCGCAGATAGGAGTCTGAATGGTGGAAACATTTAACAGACCGCTCCGTTTGGTTTCCTTAAACAGCACTTGAACTCTTGTTTGTATTTGTGTAATGGTGGTTTAGTGTTTGCTTGCCTGTATGTGTGTGTGTGTGTGTGTGTATGTGCGTGGCTGTGTGTGGCGTAATTTCGATGAATGACTTTGGCACACATATCCTTGAGTAATATTTATGAGCGTTATTTTTGATCATAACTGCGTGCTACACTTTGACAGTAATGGCTGCTGTAACGGATATGCCGGGAGTGCGACCGCTGCCGACACTGCACGTTTGCCCGCAACGTGTCGAAAGGGGAGGCGGAGGCGGAGGTGGTATTCGCACTGATGTTACTCTTAGTTTGGGATTGTACAAGTAGCCTGGAATGGCTTTCGGGGATTGCGTATTGCCACAAGTTGCAATTGATAACGAGATTTTCGGTATTTTCCTTATTTTCGCCTTTTTTTATGTCTCTGTTATTTTGAGCTCATGTTGGTTGCTCTGCTCCCGCATTTGCCACATTGTCGTTGCCGCACTTCTCTATGCTCTATTTGTATATATGTATGTCAGTGGTTGTGTGTCATCTTACATGGGTGAGTGTATGGTTGCTGCGTGTGTGTGTGTGTGTGTGTGTGGGTGTGTGTGAATTTAAAACTTTGCAACCTTTTTTACGCCACTCATCGCCGTTTTCTCTCCTTGCCTCAGCCATTGCAGCGGTTGTGCGCTGGTGGGTGTGTGTGTGTGTGGGAGTGTGTGTGTTAAAAGTTGGCTTGGGAATGTGTGCTTGCGAGCATGTGTGTATGCGCTCGTGTTTTTTCAATTGTTATTAGTTTTATATTCTTTGCTAGAATGAAGAGTAATTGGATTTCGTTGATGGCATTCAATAAATAAAACTTCATTATTTTTGAATTGCTTTTCAAATGTGATTGTGAATGATATTTTTATTATTTTGCTTACTCTCATTCCCTCTCTCACTCTCGGATAGCTGCACAGAAGCATACACGCACACACACACACACACACACACACTCAAATATATAAATATAATTTATCTTTCTGTCTTGTTGGCGTTTACAAGTGGTCTAAAAGATAATTTGGCATTTGCGGAGAGTTTTTAATGTGACGGCAAATATTAAAATGGTCGCTTTTATGAAGGAACTGTCGGCGACGGAACTGTCCAGCGATGTCATATGTGCATCCTATGACGTGAGTTGTACATTTGGCGTAACTAAAGGGGGAATAAGCAGGTAGAGTGTTCCATTATAAAGTTTAAAGAAGTATTATAACCCCTTTTAAACAATTCCAGGCACGAACTGACAACCAGAGTTTATAAAGTTGTGCACCATACCACTGTTTACTCACTGCAATCGAGTAGGAGACATCAATGTTTTTATAGAGCATTAAAAAAGGTTTTGGACAACAAAAGTACCGTTCACTCGGAAAAGGTAATTACCGCATATGTATACAATGAAACTCCGAAATGTGGAGATTAATTTATCAGGGGAGGTTAAATATCTAGGAATAGGTAGGTAGGTAGGTAGGAGTGGCCGCCCAGTTTGCCAAAAGCACACTTGAGCATACATAATGGCCCATTGTGATACCACGGTGTGGCGCCGTTCAAACACTGACTAAAAAGTTCCCACTGACTAATACTAGATTCCAAACTTCTCTGGAAATCGCATGTGGATTTTGTAACAAACAAGGTAATCAGAGCATTAATGGTGTGCTGGAGTTTAGCTGGGAAGATCTGGGATTGCAAACCTCACATTCTGAAATGGATGTATGTACATCATGATAGTCGGGCCGGCTCTAACATGTGGAGCAGTGGCATGGGTTCAAAGAACCAAACTGTAAACAATGAAGAACACTTTGAACAAGGTACAAGCATGTATACGTATTACTGGAGCTATGAACACATGTTCCACAGCAGCAATGGAAACACTTTTATATCTTACTCCGCTACATAGTACAGTAGGAATCGCTGCAAAAATAACCATATTAGGAATCGTCAAGGAAGGTGCTGGCTGCGAGAAAATTTGTAGTAACAAACAACTGGTCAGCATCGTTGCAAGTATACCCTCGCGGACCTACCTAGAGACGACATGCACAAAATGTGTAACTTGGGAACAAGAAAGAATGGAAACCTGAATCACTTCAGGGTATTATAAAATATCATACCATCAAGTGATTCACAGATGGTTCAAAAACTGACGAAGGGATAGGAGCTGGCATATTTGGACCGGGGGTTAACCACTCCGACCCAATGGGAAAACCATCCAGCATATTCCAGGCAGAGATACATGCAATTTGCCTTTGTGCTATCTTTAAGCTCCGACGTAACCTTGTGGGTCAAGACATTCATGTCTGACAGCCAAGCAGCTATAAAAGCATTCAATTCCTACGATATTTAGTATAAACTCATATGGGAATGCGTCGAACTTTTAAATAAATCAGGGAGCCTCAATAAAATTTCCATAATATGGAACGCACTGCGATCCCTGGAAATAAAAAAGCAGATAGTCTTCTCTAGGATAGTCTCTTTATTGGATCTGAACCATTCTTTGGCATAGGAGTAAATATCATAAAAGATAAATTAAATCAGGAGGAAAAATCCAGAAGATCTCGCTACTGGGCCTCACTCCCAAAAACAATCCAAGCTCATGATTGGGTACTATATCTCAAAACGCGCAGCTCTATATCTACAGTTAAGCAGAAATAATTTCAGATCTCTGACAGGCCACCTCACAGGCCACCTCACAGGCCACCTCACAGGCCACCTCACAGGCCACCTCACAGGCCACCTCACAGGTCACCACACAGGCCACCTCACAGGCCACCTCACAGGTCACCTCACAGGCCACCTCACAGGCCACCTCACAGGCCACCTCACAAGCCACCTCACAGGCCACCTCACAGGCCACCTCACAGGTCACCTCACAGGCCACCTCACAGGCCACCTCACAGGCCACCTCACAAGCCACCTCACAGGCCACTGTCATTTAAGAAGTCACCTCATGATGCTGGGACTCTCACCAGTAAGCACGTGTAGGTTCTGCACGAATCCAGAAGAAACACCGGAGCACATTTTAATGAACTGCGAAGCCATTGCTCGCAGTAGGAAGAAATATCTGAGGCATTACTGGCTCGAGGGCAGAGATATTAGTGCAATGAACCCCAAGTCAGTGCTGAGTTTCCTTAGAACCGTCAGACTAATAGAGGATCCTTAATAGGTACATGCACGAAGAGTACAATGGATCAAATTTGTCGAGGTACATTCTCTCTCTTTCTGTCATTCATTCATTCAATGGTTTTAGAGGACTAGGATGCTCTACAAAAGCTCATTTTCCATATGTCTACTTTCTTCCAAAGAATAGAGATGCAATGTTGTCCGATTGCTATAAAATAAATAAAATAAAAGACGAGCATGCAGATTCTTTACTTGGATTTACGGCTCTTGGCCATATTGTTTGCTCACCTGTCATCGTCCCCATTTTGTTAGCTGGCGTATTCGAACTAGGACTCTTCAAGTTTGTAGTAACTTAAATCCTTTTTTGCATGAAGTCCCATCCGCATTATATATGGTTTTGATTGAGTGAAAACGCCCAAGATAATAATTTCGACAAATCAGAATACTGACACATTGTTAATGAAAATCCGGAATAATGCATCGAACACTGCTCCATCGAAAGTTTAGGAGTATTTGTATATCGTACCGTTATCTATGCAACTTTCAATTTAGCTCATATTTTTCTGAGTACCTTGAAATATTTCTGACGGAAACAGTAGTTGCTGCAGACTTCTCCTTATTAATTATTTGACCTTTGACTGAATCGGTCTGCTGGAATGGGTTTCAATCTTTCACATCTACTTGACAGGGACTTTTTCAGATATCGCGCTATCCCGATCGTGTATCTAGTGGGCCTATTCTAATGCTCAGGCCTAAAGATTGCCTCTTTACACTGAATTCTGTTTCCATCTTTCCATTGCATCTCGTCCCTCATCAGAAGCAGACCAAAACTCAGTGCCCCACTCAGTGCGCCTGTTGTAAAATTTGGCTCTTACTCTTTCGTAGACAAGTATGGAAAACAGTACGTAGCCAGGAGTGTAAATATCCCATCAATATTCTGCTGCATGCGTGTGTATGCATCTGCGTGTGGCCATTTGTCCATACCGTATGCATAAATAATAAATACGCTGACGAATTAATCTGTTTACTTCAGGCTAAAGGCATGACATTGACGCCGCCATAAACGCACGCGATTTCTGTTGTTTGTGCGGCTCCCTAATTTGGCTTTGTTTTCCGATACTCATGTTGCCACAAAATTAGTGTCCTTTGGGCAAGTCGGTGGTGGAAAATAATAGTGTGCCTTTGTATATGGACAGCGAAGCAGTTGTCACGGCCGCGTCCAACACAGCGCTCATCGATACGAACTGTTGTCCTGTGTAATGGTGCTGTTTGCTGACATATAAAAAGGCCCATATGATGAGAATGGAAATTAATGAATTCTACCTTTGGTGTTTTGAAGTTCTTCCGTAAATTTGCTATTAATTGTAACGCGTTGCATTTTGTACAGGAAGCGAAAGTGGAAAAGAGGTGTTCCTATGTGTATGAAGGGACCTTGCTCCTTATTATTGAAGTACGAGTATGGTGTTCAGTGAGTGTAGTATCAATCACGAATGTGAAGATTAATAGTTACCGTAGACTTCTTGACCAATATATGATCTACGGGTTCCTTCCACTAACGTAATGTCGCTTACTTTATCCAGAGTTCCTGATTACCCATGAACTAGCTCCACGGAAATTTTCAGTGTACTTTGGGAAAAATTAAATCCTTGAAAGATTATCTTCTGGATAGTTTTTCTGTGAGTTTCTGCTTATGATATGATACCTAGCACTTGAGTTCGATGTTCTCTCCTTTGTGAATCTGCAGCCAGTAGTAACGATCAGCTGTGCATTGGTATCAACAGACAGTACTGATGACTGTTTGAAGTTGTAGATTTTGTTTCTCGTTGGACTCTCCCGCACTCTCTGAGGCGGAACTCAATGGGAGAGTAGAGTTGCTGGTGTTGCATCTAGTATATACCTAGGTATTTTTTCGGTATTATACCGTAAACTGCGGTTCCAAATCCTTTTTCTTTTTTGCAGCTTCCCATGTGCGACTCAATTGAATCGTATTCCAAGTTCTTTCCACCTTGGAATGCAACTCGGCAATTGTGGCAGAACTTATATTTTGCGGATCGCTGATCAATGTGAGTTCATTATTTTCTGATACTTTACGGGGAGGATCACAGCTTTTAAGCATTGTATACGAGTATATTGAAATTAGCATCAAATTGCCCAAGCCATAAAAATGGAGCACCCTAAAAGTAGGCAATAATGTCAGCAAGAAGGCGCATCGCTTGTTCTCTTTGCCTTGTTCACGTTCGTGTTTACATATCTACGCGATGAGAACATTCATTTCGTTATACAGATTGATGGTCTGCCTAGATCAGAGAGACTACCTATGCCGTTAGCCATCTTTTGTGGCCTTAGCATACTCAAGGAGGTAGGTGCCGCCTTGCTTAGGGTTGGCTTTGTAATGGACGGATGCATAGTCACCGCGGCGTTCGGAAATTAGTGCAAATTTAAAAATGGTTTTCCATGCTGCAAGCTCGTATTTAAGCCTCAGAGCCTTTGTAGGCTACATGCGCAACATGCTTGTTATTGGCCACTTTGTAGTTTTTCCACTTCCTTTCTTTGTAAAGGCTCGTTCGGTCGTGTGTTGTGTGGTGCTATGTCTACGAAAATGTTGCGGTGTCATTTACAAACCCACACAAACACACACATACACATTAAAAACCTAGAATCAATAGATGCTTTGGCCAACCCGACGCCACTCAAAAGGATGCTGATGTTGAAAAATGCCTTTACTTCATATTTTACACTCTGCTGGAATCACTTGAGGCTCGTATCATAAAAGTAGGTAACTGGCATAGTGCTGACAGAGGCAGCGGTAGTGTTACAGGTAGGTGGAATGGCAGCTGCTGGGCATGTAAGGATTGTTTGTGAGTCTCTCGCAGTATGTGTGCATGTGTGTACGTCTGTGTGCTTATCTCAAAGCATATGCCGATGTTGTTGGTGGTTAGCCACACCGGACCGCAGAGCAGAAATAACAAGCAGTATTTTGTGGCAGCTCTGCAGCAGAATTGAGCAAAAAGTTTCTGAGCTTATGTACGACTACACTACAATCATTTATGAGAAACTGCAGCAAAATTCAAATTCATAAAAACAATAAAAAAAAACAAAATACAAAAAACAACTACAAAGTTTCCATTCAAGACACAACAATACAACAGTATGGAAAAGTTCACGCACCCACACTACGAGTATCTCGACTGCCCGCTCAAGCTCGCAAAAAGTGCCAAAAGGGTTGCTGTTAATTCTGATATGAGTGTGCACACCCACAAGTTTGTGGCTGCATATGCGAAGTGATGGTTTTGCTACTTCAAAATTGCGGTATGGCAACGCCGGAAAGACTGTTTAAAGCTGCATTTAAACTAGTGGACCACATTCGCAATTAAACAGGTTCCACCACAATGCGGACGAACTTCCTGTTTTGATCCTTCAAGCAACTTAAATTTTTGTACAATTAGACTTGTGCCATTTTGTTGGGTGCGCAATTGGTCAACAGCTATTTGGTATCCTGTGCCGCAATGATGAAATTTTGTGCAGCTGGAAGTGGCTGACAGGGGAATGGAAATGATAACTGAATATTCGCATATGCTTCTCAAAGACAAAGTTTTGATTTGCAGTGCTTCAGTATTTGTTGCGAGTCTTTATAACGTGGTACACGTTTTACAATATATTTGAGTGTGGGTTTTAGACTGGCTCTAGAACCTGAAATACTTTCAACATTGTCCTCGAGTGTTTAAAATTAAGCCAAATTAAATTTATAATCAGCGCACTCAGAGCACATATCATTGTAATATTCAGATTTGTGTGTAAAAACAAGTGAAGTGGATGAAAATATTTTAGCACTCGAGTTTGTCACTGCCAAACTCAGCTGGCATATTAATATTAGAGCCACAATATTGTTATATGTGGAAACATGATTGACTAAAAAGTAGAATATCCACTTGTGACTATATAGCATAATGCATTTGACATTGCATCGTATACAAACTAATTGCATCAAAGGGAAGAGAGTGGCCTTTCAACAACGACTCTCTCAGAGATGAATTAAGTATCAGAGATAGGATAATAGATAAATTTAGGGTAGGCTTGGAGAATGTCTTTCAAACCAGGGTTTACGTAGGTCATCAAAACTCCAGTTTGAATTTGTAGTTCTCAAAAGTTATATAAAGAGTTAGCCGTACATTCAATGTAATCTGAACAATGTTAGTTACCAACTGAGTGTCCAAACTACTGTAAATGAAGACAAGAACATTCTCTGCCCTACACACTAATGGAGGGAAATGGGTTTTTGGGTGTCAGACATTCTGTTGATCATGTTAAAAACTTTTTAACACGAACTTCCATGGATTTTTTATGATTAATGTCAATCGCGGGTTTAAAGCGGCACACGACAAATGAATGCGTGAATGCTTAAATAAATTCTAAGCTAAAATAATGGTGTCATATACAAACGCCGCAATGGAGCACTCGAGAAGGTACTAGCAGTAAGGACCGTAAAGTAAACCTTGATAATAGCGAAAACACGACTTGAATAGACCTAAGAGAAATTGTAATCGCAAATCAATCAAATATACACAGAAGTACCAGTAAAGATATCATCACTGTATAAGTCAGTCAAACCCAGAATAGCCGAAAATCCGACCGGGCCAATAAGACTGCGACGTATTTCGAGTCTTTCACTGTGGAATACTGAAAACCCTCTCTATGCGGCTTATTACGTTTGAAGAGAAGACACGTTGTTCAACTGAATCAGTCTGTGAAACGGCCACAAAGTAATGGTTGGATTACGCAGAATAGAAGTGAAATGATTGTCTTGAAGTGCCTGACACAGTTGAGATGCGTTGGATACAACTACTGCAGGTATGCACGATAGTCAAGTGCCCAGTCTGCCGATCATTCCATAACGCCGTGCATTTCAGCCTTAGCGCTGATGCGGCGGCCACTTGTTTCCCTACCAGATCTGGTGTAGGTAGGTTGAGCATCACTTCTATTGTTGTCTATAGATGGGATAGTCCTTAAAGCACCAGAATGGAAAAAAGCTTGCTTAGAAACTTCAAATAACTTCAAATAGTTTCTGAGTGGCTGGCCACCATACCAGTATTCCATATAGCAATATAGGTCAATAACAATAGAATAATTGGTCAATGGGTAGTTGAGGGACCAAGAAGATGTTAATGGTACTATTTCCTAGTATACAAGCAAGAGGGTTATCTGTGCTCTGAGCGGCTATCAGCTTGAAACCTTTCATATTTAGACCGCAGATATTGTTGCCGCATATCCACGGCTCTTGGATGAGGGTCAAGTGGAATCCACCGGAACCCAAGCGTCTCAGCAAATTCGCGTAGACAAGTTTAGAATTATGGAGGTTGAATAGAGAAGCTTCATGAGAATCCGTTCTTCTAGCTTCCAACATCGTAACATCAGCGTAGTCAAGGAGAAGGTCGTCTTCCTCAACGAGCTGCCTGACCCCAGTCAGCTGCTCTGAGTCGGTCGGTCTCTGGCTGATGGGCAACTCTCCCTCACACACGCTAGCTTTGTCACCCTCTATCTCCTCCGGTTCCAAAGCTTGTCCGCCGTTGCGGTAGATTCGAATAGTTGCGTCAATGAACCCGAACCTGACTACCCCGTTTTTCTCTGCCGGGGTCTTTAAAATATACAAACCTTTTTGAAAATTTTAAAATATTTTGTAAACAAGACTGAATTGTTGTAAACCATTGCAACTATTTTAGTTTGTGGACAATGTCTGATGTAACACACTTTCTGAAGATCGAGTTTCTAAACGGCACATTACTTCGTCTAATTGCACATTATTAACTTGCTCTTTGCGTTTGGGTAACACAAATCTATCTCCTAACACAAGTCTATCTCCTCGGAACAGGAGAGAAATCTTCTTGAACCTGCTCCAGAGAAGATTCCAAAACTTAGGGTGAAGCTGTCCGGAGCTGGACGTAAACGTTTTAAGGCTTTGCTTGCCAGGGGCATATCGCTGGAAACAGCTCGGTCCTTGGCGGCAAATCCAGCGAACGTGTCTGCGCGATGGACCCCTAAAAGATCCCGTTCAGATGGCTCCACGCCGACATCGAACTCCAGGCCGACAAAGCGGTTTGCACAAGAGGGCAACAAAAACATTGATAAAATGTCAATAGTGCCCCCAGCGGACCCGCCGGTGTGTGGTGAGATGAAGGAGGCGGAGACCTTACTTGGGGGCGAACCTGGTCCCAGTAAGAGGGTGGCGAGTGTCTCTGAAAGACATGGCGTGCAGGGCGCCTCCTTGGGGGTCCCCTGCTCAAAGCCTACTCTAGCGGAGACAGTCTGCTCCAAAAAGATAGGGGTTATACCTAGCAATTTCCCGGAGGGCATATGGTCCACTGAAGAAATTGGGAAGGTACAACGGTGCATTCTCGACAAGATGTTCGAGACTCGTGGGGGCCCAGTGAAGCCACACTTTGCAGGCTGTAGTTTCAAGCCTGGATGGTTGACGATCAACTGTCTGGACGACGAAACCGTAGCCTGGGCTGAAGAATGGATACCAGCCATGAAGCCATGGGAGGGGGCTGAGTTGAAGGTGGTGGACGAGGCAAAAGTGCCAAAGGCCAAGATCTTCGTTGGCTACTTTCCCGGCTCGGTATCTTGGCAAAATGACCGAATTCTGGGGCAAGTGGAGTCGCAGAATTCGGGCATTAGTGTCAGCGAGTGGCGGGTGCTCCATCGCCTACAAAAAGGTGACCAGGTCGAGCTGGCAATTGCTCTGGACCCCATCTCGTCTGAAAGGGTTGACACACTGGGTAACAAAGTCTACTATGGCTTTGGCAGTGCCCAGCTCCGACCTAGACTGAAGGGGAACAGGGCAAAATCTGCTGTTGGTGTTGAAGAGCAACCAACAACATCTGTTGCAGCGCGGGCAAAGCAGAGTAGCCAGAAGCCGAAAACGGGGCCCATTTTCACAAAGCCAGTACCGAGAGCGGAGAGAGGCAACACACGTGTCCAACGTCCAGGACCATCTGCTCTCTCTGGTAGGCTCAGGAAATGGGAGAGAAAAGACCCGGAGGCTGCGGAAACTTTGCGGAGCACAAAGGGTGGTAAGATCCGCAAGGATCGGTCTGGGAAATAATGTCCCAGGCCCCATCACGAACGCAAAACTCTTGGAAGCAGCTTCACTGTCTCCAAATAAATCTCCACAGGGCTATAGCAGCCTCTTACAGGCTCAGTGCCTTGGTGGAACACCAGAGTCTGGACTTTGTAGCCATTCAAGAACCATGGGCCACAAATGGGCGCATAAATGGTCTGCAGACAAAAACATGTAAGTTGATCTATGATAATAATGTTGACCGACCGAGGGCAGCGATCATGATCAACAAAAATATTAAATTCCTCCCAATTTCAGAGCTTCTACAACGCGATCTGGTGGCAGTACAGGCAGAAGTGCCTAGTGCCAAAGGGAGGAGAACGGTAGTCCTGGCCTCCATGTACTTACCTGGCGACACAGAGGACGCGGTATCGCGCGAGCTCCAGCAGCTTACGGAGTACTGTCGCACTCGCAGTCTACAGTGGGTGGTGTGCTGCGACGCAAACGCGCACCACACGGTATGGGGAAGCACGGACACGAACGGGCGAGGTGAGTCACTTCTTGATTTTATTACAACAAACAATCTGGTGGTGGTAAATAGGGGTGACGAGCCTACCTTTATGAATGCGATAAGGGGGGAGGTGTTAGATCTCACCCTAACTAGCGCATTCATATCAAATAACATTTCTAATTGGAGGGTGCTTAATGAGGTCTCCTTGTCGGACCATAGGTGCATTTGCTTTGATCTGGGGGGGGAGATTGGAGGCACCTTCGAAATGAGAAATGTTAGGAAGACCAACTGGTCGATATATAACTTTTACTTAGAGCAAAATATTGCGTGCCTTAGTGAAAAAATAAGTAACTCTCAGGAACTAGATCTTGAAGTTAACAAATTAAATAATATAATAATCGAGGCTTTTGAAAGTAGCTGCAATTTAGTTCTGAAGAAACGTTCTAGGAACGTACCCTGGTGGAGCGGGGAGCTAAATGTTTTGCGCAAAAAAGCCCGTCAACTCTTTAATAGGGCCAAGTCTAATGGTGACTGGGCATCTTATAGAAGTGCCTTAACGGCCTATAATAATGAGTTGAGAAGATCAAAGAGAGACTCATGGAAAAAGTACTGTGAGGAGATTGAAACCCTCCCAGCAGCTACCCGACTCCAGAAGTCACTCAATAAAGATCACTCAAACGGACTTTCTACACTCAAGAAGCCTGACGGAAATTTTACGGAGAGCCTGGAAGAGACGGGACAGCTTTTGTTGGACACTCACTTTCCAGGCTGTGCCACTAGCGGAGAGGATAGTGAAATCATCGAGAATACTCGTTTCTTGATGCCTACACGGAGGGAACTCTCACTGGCTCGCAGAATCTTCACCGTCAATAAAACCAAATGGGCTATCTCCACTTTTAGACCATTCAAATCGCCAGGTGTCGATAATATACAACCGTGCCTACTTCGGCAAGGTGTTGATGTATTAGCACCTGTGCTAACAAACATTTTCAGGATAAGCCTGGAGCTAGGCATAGTGCCTAAACCTTGGACGAAGGCTAGGGTGGCTTTCATACCGAAAGCAGGCAAAAAGGCGGACCACACGCCAAAAGCCTATCGGCCCATTAGCCTGACGTCATTCCTGCTAAAAGTTATGGAAAAAATTCTGGACCAATATATCAGGGAAACTTATCTTAAAGATTCTCCTCTTCATATTGAACAATACGCTTACCAATCAGGCAAATCGACTGAGACAGCCATACATAGCTTAACAAGCAAAATTGAAAAGGCGTTTGAGGGTAAAGAAATAGCTCTCTGTACATCGCTTGACATTACGGGGGCTTTTGACAATGCTACTTTCAGATCAATTGAGGAGGGGATGAACAGGAAAGGTATACAAAGACTGATCATAACATGGGTTCTCAATATGCTGAAAAACAGAACGACAATCTTTGAAACAGGGACAGCAAAGCAAATTGTCAGGTCAACCAAAGGATGTCCCCAGGGGGGCGTCCTATCGCCACTCCTATGGTTATTGGTTATCGACGAGCTCTTACAAACTCTCAATGACCTCGGATACGAAGTTCAGGGCTTTGCGGATGATTTGGTAATTATGGTCAGAGGCAAGTTTGACTCTACCATAACAGATCGCATGCAACTAGCTCTTGATATCACTCAAAACTGGTGTCAGGAGAAAGGACTATCGATAAATCCGAATAAAACAAACGTGGTACCCTTCACCAAAAGAAGGAAACTGAATCTGGGGACCTTAAGTTTAGGGACCACAAACTTAACAATGTCCAATGAAATGAAATATCTGGGAGTAATCCTGGACAAAACTCTAACTTGGAAAAACCACTTATCATACATAACTAGTAAAGCCTTAAGAGCAACCTATGCTTGCCAGAGGTTGTACGGTAAAACATGGGGACTACGGCCAAAAATGATGGCGTGGTCATATAAAACAATAATAGTACCAATGATTACTTACGCGTCGTTGGTATGGTGGCCAAAAGTAAACCAAACAAGAACTCAGATGACTCTTAACAAGATTCACTGTATAGCCTGTTTGAGTGTGACGGGAGCAATGAGAACGTGCCCCACACTAGCTTTGGGAGTGATCACTGGACTGACTCCTCTACACCTTGTAGTTAAAAGGATGGCGGCCAGCGCGGCCCGAAGGCTACCTAATCTAGCCCATCTTAACGAAGGCAACCTTTCGGGGCACGCAAAGATTCTGGACACTGTCTGGAATTCTCCGTGCCTCATGGTCTTCGACAAAATGGACAGAAAATTAGACTTCTCAAAGCAATTCAAAGTGGTCATCAGTGACCGTTCAGCTTGGAGAAACAAGGAAATAATAATAAAACAGGACTCACAGTTGTGGTATACAGATGGGTCCAAAATGGAAGATGGCAGTGCAGGAGCTGGAATTGTAGGGCCAAATTTCCAAAAAGCAATTGTAATGGGAAAAACAGCTTCCATTTTTCAGGCGGAGGTCCACGCTTTAGAGTTATGTGCTAGAGAATGTCTACGCAGGGGTACACGCAACACCAAAATATGCATACTCTCAGATAGCCAGGCAGCTCTAAAATCATTAATAAACTTCTCATTCCAATCAAAGCTGGTCTGGGAATGCTGTAAACTTCTCAATACCCTAGCAGCGAGAAACTCTGTTACGCTAATGTGGGTACCGGGACACGAGGGACATGAGGGCAACGAAATGGCAGATTCTTTAGCAAAAAAGGGTGCAGACACTGCCTTTATAGGCCCAGAACCCTTCTGTGGGGTAAACAGTAGCTTCACAAATAACTTGTTGTGCGAACAGGAAAAACGAAGTCTGCTAAACTACTGGAGAGCCCAAAAAGGCATGCGGCAGTCGAGACTACTCATTGATCCTGAACACATAAGGGTAGATGCTTCTTTAAACCTCAGCAGAAATGACATCAAACTATACACTGAACTTTTAACAGGACACTGTAAACTAAATTACCACCTGAAGAAAATAGGCGTGGTAGAAGACGATTCTTGTCGACTCTGTCAAGAAAAGCAGGAAACGGCAGAACACATTCTATGCACTTGCCCAGCGGTGGCAAGACGCAGACATAAGTACCTAGGCAGTGGGTTCATATCTCCAAATCACCTAGTTAAAATTAAGCCCACAGCAGTTACGAGGTTTATAAACAGTCTAGGACTGTTTTAGTTGGGTACGAGGCTGCACAATAGATCTTTTAGGTCGCGGTGTTCTTTTAGCCTGTCAATAATAATAATAATAATAACACAAATTTAGGAGGATTTTGTTTATGGAGAGACGAAAACCATTGCAGGCACATCTTAGAGAATGCCGCTCTCTGTAGTCTAGTGGAAAGCATGTTAGACTCAAACCAGAGGTCAGGCTCAAATCCTGCCGCGGGCTTGGTCTCAAAAATGGTTTTTTGTAAACAAATCTTTTTCTCTTCGAGTCGAAGGCCTCAGTAGCTAGTTCGCATTTTACGCATTACAGTCATAATAAATTATGGTGTAAGATATAATAATAATAATAATAATAATAATAATCATCATAAAGAATGCGAAGGCTCTTCTAAGACTGCAAAGGTGCCTACTCGGAGAAACATTTCATTACCTGGCAAGATCTGAGATCATCTTGCACCAATTTCGGTACCGGGCACATTTGGATGATGCAGTGTGTTGTCAGTTATAGTAGGGACTTTGAGGAGTTCTTGTTTAATTCGAAATGAAGTGTGTTTATACGAGCGGAAACTTGACAACGAAGCACAGGAAATCGTACTTTCAGTCCACTGTGTTAAAGGTGGTGCTAAGTTAGAGGGCTTTAATATGTTGAGTCCTTATTCATGCTGCGTATGCGACATAAACTCGGGATTAACGCAGTCTTAATGCTGCGTTCTTTGCATATGCTGTGAATAGCCGCGCTACCTTTCCTTGTTCACATTGAGCCCATTGTGTGTGTGTGTACAGTGGCGGACTTAGTGGCTCCCTCGCCTGGCAAGTGTTTGTCGCCCTGATCGTACCAGTTTTTACTCAGCCAAACGGCAGTTCAGCTCGCAATGAAATGCTTTAAGTTACTCTTCGTTCTTTAGTAGTTAATGTAGAGTACGATTTAGTAAAAATGTATCCGGGGAGGCTGGAACATATGCAGCCTTTCGATGAATCCACCACTGAGCGGTCTGGTATGTGTCTATGTGCAAAGGAAAACGCATTTCATTACAGGATTTGCAGCTTCTGCTTGATGAGCTTTGCATGCTTGAAAAACACTTTTATGTCGTCCCATAGTTATGCGTTCCCGCTACAAAAACAAAGTTGTTGTTGTAGACCAACTCCATGAAAAGGGAGACAGAAAATCCTTTCACAAATATTTGATGTTTGTGGATGTCAGTAAATCTCGGATAGCACTCGTCATTGTTTGTAAGACCAACTCAAATGGTCTCGAACAAAATGCACGAACAAATCAACAAAAATTGAGCGGTTTATTCAATTTTTTATCACATCATCATTCCTTCATCTCCATAAGATAAAATAAATAATACGTTCAAAACTTAAAAAATTCGGATCATCGAAATTATAAGCAAAGAATCTTCAAAAATGCCCGCAGTTTTTTGAGGGTGCATGAAATGGGCGTGTCCTTTTCAGATCTGTTAATAAATTCCTTTGGTAGAACACTGAATTGTGTTTTTTTGTGGTAACTCTGGCAAATTGATGGAAATTGTTCAAATAGCGAGGCATGAGTGGACCTCCCATTATATAAGATAATTTGATAACTCTGGTCTTGACTCACAGAAGTATTGAGTGTTTTTCTGGTTCCCTTACTGAATTGCGAGAATAAGCCAATTTTTAGCTTAGAGTGGAATCTTTAGAAACCTGAAAGTGACCACAGAATTACATAATCGACGAACTGAGATTTGACACAGCCTTTTTCCTCATTTCGTAATCTCATGAGCCGATGTCCTCTATAGGGTAGGTTAGGTTAATCTGGCTGGCCATAAACCACACATAGACCTTTTGCTTTTTACCGGTACCAGACGGAGCTAGTCCTTTACGTAGAGTTGTAGTAGGCATTTTGCAGGATGTCCACATTTTTAGCGAATTTCAGGAGTGCTTGAAGTTCCATTGCTGAGACGTCTTCTAGCGTCCCAAATTGTGTGACCCCCAAATACTTTCAGCATGTTCTTGATAATGGAGAACATATATATAAGAAATGTTCCAAAGTCCCCTTTGTATCCTTGTATTGTTCTCTGTAAGTAGATGTGCATTTTTGAAATCGTAGCCCACTGATCCTCTTCGCTATTTTCGTGCTCGTAAGAGATGCAGTTAGAGACGTCGTGAGCACATTCATAGAGGGTTCCCTACAGATGTCACACATTTCATGAGAGAATTGATTACTTCTACGAAAAGCTTACAATCTGACTTGGGGCGAATGAGTTTAATTTTGTGAATTTATTCTATTACATAAACCGTGTATATTTCGGATATATTATAAAGAAATATATATGACAGATCTGACGATGGCTCGCTGAGTGCACTTCTTTTTTGTCGTCGAGATCGGGAGAATTGAAAAAATGTACAAAGTGAGTGACAACAAGAACTGGTTTGATGTCCAATGCCAGCCTCTACCTTGTATTTTTTGTCATTTGATAACTCATGTGCCCATTTTTGGAAGAAAAATTGCAATTGTCACTTCACTTTTGTGTGGAAACAAAACACTGTGCGGCGGTTAAAGTGCCTGCATGTGCTGTGATGCAGCAACATCAGCAGCAATATAAAGCATGCTGCTCTGCCTCTACCTCTGCATCTGCCTCTACCTCTACCTCTGCCTCTGCCTGTACCTCTGCCTCTGCCTCTACCTCTGCCTCTGCCTCTACCTCTACCTCTACCTCTGCCTCTACCTCTACCTCTGCCTCTGCTTCTGCCTCTGCCTCTGCCTCTACCTCTACCCCTGCCTCTGCCTCTACCTTACCCTCTGCCCCTACTTCTGAGTCTGCGTCTGTCTCTGACTCTGATTCTACCACTGCTACTTGCACTTCCTCCAACCGCTCCAGCCAGCCACGAGTTGCTGTGTTTGTTTTTTGCCGTCGTTTGTTCTTTGTGGCTCATATTGGGGTATGCTTGCCATGGGGGTATTAGGTGATTCCATGTACTATTGAAGTGTTTTATGATACGCTGTTGTTGCTGCTGCAGCTGTAAGTAGTATAATGTGTTCAGACATGCCACTGATTGCACTCGCTGCTCTCATGCTGGGCGTTCCATTGCAATTTACCCGTTTACCCTGCTGAATTAGCTTTTGCGAATGCTGGATAAACTGTCATTTCAGCCACCCAGCTCCGAGTCACCCAATGTCGAGTCAACCAGCACCAAGCCACCCATTCGTTCATTCATTCAGCACACACACACATGTCTCTCCTGCATAAAATGCTTATCACACTCATCGGCAGACTTCTATGCCTGTCTTCTGTGTGTGTGTGTGTGTGTTGGTATATTTCCTTGTATTTTTATATGTTTGCTTCTTTTTTTCACTGAGCCTTCCTGCTATTCTAAGCATTCTAATTGTATACTTCCGGCTTAAGTGGCTGCGAGCGTGCTCATTGCTGCAACTGTGTTTGAGGTGGAACTCGTTGAGAATTCTTTTATGGCATTTATGACACTGCTCTACGTACGTCTGCATGAACGTATGTGTCTGTTTGTTTGTTTGTTTGTTTTTGTAGAGATCCTGTCGCGGAAAGACGTTTGTGAGGATGGTGTCTCAAATGTTACAAAATAAATTAAAACACCAGGATTATCAGCGAAACTTTCAATAACTGAGCTTGTATACTTGTGCTCATGTACGCGTGGAAATTATCCGAAAAGCGTTTTGAAAGGCGCTCAGTGCCATGCAAACAACAAACAAAAACAAAAAAGGAAAACAGAAACAAAAGGACAAAGAAACGTCTCAGCACTGAAGTACATTAAATCGCAATTACACCTGACAATCTGTGCTGTGCGCAAGTATTCGCAAAATTGTGTCTGCCGCTTTCCATGCCGATGGCAGCAGATACAGCGCTCGTCCTTGCTGCATGTTTTGCCATTTGCCAAATTGCGCCTTTATTGCCAACACGAGCGAACATTGCGAGACTGAGCTGAAAGTTAAGAGCACTTCATGCGTGACAGCCGCCGCGGCGATAGTGACAAATCCTGCTGGTGTGGCAGCAACAACTTAAACGATGGCAACGATGGCAATTGTGCGGTTGTAATAATGCGCCTTGCAGCGCAAAGCTGCAAACTTTTCAGCCGCAACGTTTCCGACATTAGAAACAACAACAGCAACAGCAACAGCAACGGCAGCAACACCACCAATAACGAGCTCCACCGCAGACGTAGCTGGCAAAAAGCAAAAGACCAAAAGGAGAAGCAACAGAAACAACAGCAGAAACAACAACGGCACCAACAACGGTACGAGTACGTTGCAGTTGTGAAAACGGAGTTTGTAAAGTTCGCTAACGTGCCTACGTAGGAAACTCCAGGCGCGCGTCAGGAATTTCAATTGTATGTGCCATGCAATGAAGCGGGAATACAGCAGAGGAGTGGTGCACATTTAATACCGCACTGAATGGTGGAGTGCAATGAAGTCGCCCGCCATACATGCGCTAGGCACGCGGAGGTGCTGCAGTGGGAGCGTGTACCGAGTCTAGCCAGACGCAGCGACCTTAATACTTGTACGGCTGAGTACTGCGTTGACTGCTGTCAGCACTGAAGCAGGCGGCAGGTGGGGTGTGGTGGAGGGGAGCAGTCACACCAGCCCTCCTCGAGAGTGTCAGTCGTAAGGCGTCCAGCCGCACTTTTGGGAACAGTAAAATCAATTTAGTTTTCGGCGTGGCTGCAAATGCTGTCAGCTTGAAGCACGATAAAGGCGACTACGATGATGGTATCGGATGTGGGTCGAAATTCCTTCTGTTTCGCTGATAGCTGCGGGCAATGACGATGATGAGGACGATGATGATAAGTACGAGGATGATGAGGACGACTTCGGTGATGATGATTAACTACTTGTTTCGTGCACGCTGGCATTTGAAAGCGCATTCGCCCGCAGTGAATTTGTTTCGGTGGCTGCAGGCACCAGGTCCATTAAGCGTCCAACGCAGCCACCAGGCGCACGTGCAGGGACTTACACGCGCCGAAGGTCGGCAAATGTGATGCGTTCATAAATTTCAGCAAATTGCAGTTATGTGCCTGGGCCGTTGGCGCTTTTTACGGGCACCAGCATGGCTTTACCACTGGATTCGTCATTCACCACCAGAGCACAGTGGATCGACTAGAGCAAAAAGTCGCCTCTTGGTTTTCAAAAAGAAAACTTTTGCCATTTCTAGAGTTGTGTCAACCCTCACAATGCGTATCCTCCTCTAATTCGAGGCTGACTAGATACATTTCTATGCGTTCACAAGACTAGAAGACTGGGGGTTTGTCCTTCCTTCCTCTAAGAAAGACTAGCATTTTATCAAACTACAGTAGTGGGGTTGGAGACACCTTCTGGTTGCAGCGATGCTTATCAAATGTGCTGCAGATCATCATTGGCATATGCCCACCCCTACAAAGTTCAATGCTCCTTTCCGAGAAAGTGCTGAATAAATGAAGTATGAATAATTTTGGTTTTGCGAAAGGATCCACATCCATTGTGTTCATTCCGCCTAATTACTCTTGCTGCCAACATGACTCGCTCCCTACCAAAGGCCCATGCCCGATTTTCCAATTTTTAACCACCGTGCACCATGCAAACGACAACTGCCAGTGACCGCAAAGCCGTTAGGTAGGGTGAGGGTCAGGAGCGAGGGGCACGTATATTAGCAAACAATGCAGAAGCATCTTTGTGCGGCACACCTTCCGGCATATGAATATGTGTGACCGCACAAGTTGTGTTGCGGCTTGTCCAGCGTCTTTGTGAGGACCATTGCTAGCAAATTGTGTGTGTATGAGTATGTGTGTGTGTATGTATGCGTGCGTGTGGTCTTCTCATATGGCGTTTGTGTTCTTGAGGGAGGTTTCATCATTCACATTCATTGTGCATATGATTTATTCTCTCTTGTGGCAGCTTCTCCTCTGTGCACGGGGAGCTTCTGCCATGATGGTTAAGTGGTGCCAAGCAGTGAGCCAAATTCAAATTCCAACCTAATCGTCCGCATTTCGATGCACCTGGGATGCTGGGCTGTATACGAATAGCATTATCTTTCCACTCATAAGCAGTGGTTTCAAAAATATTTCTTTTAAAACGTTCCTAAAAACTTTATAATGGTATTTCTACTTTATTTGCTGTACTCTCCCTCTCGACTATGTTGCCAAGAAGTAATTTCCAACATTAGGAATGGGTACAAAAGTGACATGCAGTTCAATGATTCCCAAGTAACTGGTTGTACCACATTATCCCTACAAAATGCTTTCCAAAATTTGATTACGTGTGGATAACATTTCAAACAACTAATTTTGTGAATCTGATTGTGACTTTGTCTAATAAACATTCCTATTTAAAAATGGGTATTGGTGGTGGGTCTGGCGTGCAGAGCAGGTTTCTGGAGCAGAGAGTTTTTCGTCATTAATAGGTGCTTATTGGCAGGGGTCTGCTCACATGCTCGTGGAATTATCTGAGGACCCATGCCAATAAGCACGTATTCATGACGAAAAATTCTCTGCTCCAGAAACAGAAGAAGTCAGTCTCCATGTCCTCGGACTGCTAAGATGCCCTCTGACGTATATTAACAGATACAGTATATACCTGAAAATCAATAATTGAGTCACGGTTGACCGGACATCAGCGTTTAACAGAGGATAAGTAGAATGAGACTCCTTGCAGGTGGGTATCGAATTTTTCGTGATGTGATTATGGTGGATATATCACTGGAAATCGGTAAATATGTATATAGCCTATGTTAGTACCAGCTTCTCTAGCATTTTAATCTTAACATGTGCTTTACAAAGAGTGCCGTCTTTCCTTAGATCTTGGGGAACTTATTACCATATATTTACATTATAAGTCGATAATGTTTATCATAGCTACAACTCCTGGGCATTCCTTTTACATTCTTAGATTCAAGTTACGAAGTCGTGTCTGCAGCTATGTAAACAGAGACTATAGGAAAAGAATTTGACTAACGACATAAACGTGTCAGTTAGGCAGCGAATATGGGAAACTTGGAAGGCGCCAAATGAGTGGAACTCTCGGATTATGAATAGTACAATCTTCCTGACCAGTTTTCAATTGGGAACAACCTTGATGCGAACTCACAATACTGGAACGTTTTGGTAGACCCACTAGCGAGGCTAGTAAGCCTTTCAAATGATGTTACCAGAGTAAGCGAAATTATGTCACCAGAATAAGCGAAATAATGGGCCGAACAGCACCACTCTCGGAACTGAAATGGCATTCACTGATTCCTCATGAATAGTGAACTATTTTGGAACGAAGCTAAATATTATAAATGCGAATACACACAAGACCATCAATGGAAACACGGAACGGTGTTTAGTCTGTTGTGGTGGTGTGAACGAACATCGGGAGACTGATAGCAATCGAATGTTATCTGATGCAAGCGGTTACATTGAGGTAAATATGCTGAATATACGCGTTACCTTCTTCGTGCTAGGTAAGACAACTCTATTTTGAATGTGATTTGTACTAGCATCGAAAGCCTTTAGTATAAAAGTTCTCGTCGGTATTACGAGACCTTTCAAGTAGAAACCCACGACTCCAAGAACATCATCTCCCTATATCAAGGGGCCCACTGGGAAAAAACAATTCATTATGGATCTCCAGTCTGGATTTCTGATGTCGTATCATATATTCCGAAGTGCCCCCTCTCGATTGGAGTTCATGTGTGCGAGTAGAACCTCGAAAGTTTAACAGACTACATCTGTAAGTTACTTCCGAGCTAGTGTGGTACCACAACGAGCCATTGCATGTGCCTAAGTGTGCTTTTGCGTAGAAGGCTGCCACTCCTACCTACCTACTTCCGAGCTGTCGGAAATATTAGAACTAAATTCAGAAAGATGGCTGTGATGAACACCTTGGAAGATGTGTGGAAACATAGTATTGAGACTGATGTGTAGCATTGTTTTGTTTACAGTCAATTAGGCCACAGAACTCTACTTGCTAGAAGCCAAATACTCGTACATTATCTAAGTCTTCGTTTGATAGAACACCTTACCACCAAAATAGGGTTTAAATGAACATTTTCTTGAAAATCAATCTTTAGCAACAATGAGGAAGATAATAGTTACTTTATTTCATTGACTTCCTTAGTTAAAGCAACTTTTTCCTTATGGAAATTCATATCGACTGATAATCATAGGCTTCCGAATGCTTAATCTCCTCAATCCAAACCAATCCAATTGACATGTCAATTGAGTCCACTCTATTCGTAAATTATCTGTACCATAAAGTGGCTACAATTAAGTGCTCTAATTGCAAATGGCATGCAATTAAAAAAATACCATAATAAATACAGAAACCAGTGACTTCGAAAGCAACAACAACGAAAACACATGAATATCTCACGCACACAGGTGGTCAATCGTCAGAAACGCACAAGTGCACGACTGTTCCACCTCTGGAAATATCTGCGCACTATTAGCAATTGTGTTGTAATCGTCTACGGGCAAATCACACGACCAGTAATAAGAAAAAACCATAAAGCAAACATGAAGCCCTACGAAATCGACGCAGGGGCGTGCATCGTTGGGTACGAGCAACTTCGACCATGTTGCTTGCATGTTGGCGTGTGTGGGGTAAATATTTGTTTAGACATACCAAACGCACAGGATGTGACGGCAGTGAGGCAAATGTCGAGTGAAATGTGCACAGAAGCGGAGCAAAATGATGTTGTCCCCTCCAATGCGAGGTTTCCACAGTTCGGTTTGGTTTAAAGAGGAAACAAAAATAGAATTTGTGCCACTACCCATTGACGTGGCCGAAATGCCTTTGTACTCGAAGACCCCCACCCCCAGTAGTATTCTTTCGATTCGTGCTCTCGTTTGCGAACTAAGCAGCAAAACACAACAAACGAACTAACAAACAAACAAACAAACAAGTAAACAAACTTTTCTGTTTCTTATTTCATTTTGTTTATTACCCAAGAACAAAAACAAAAGCAATAGCGAAGCAACGACAACAACTCAAAACAACCAGAAATACGATAACAGCAACAAATGCCAGCGTAATTCGAAATGTTTGCACAAAATGCTAAACGAGTACTTCCCTAATTCCCTACTTTTGCACTGCTCCTTACAAGTGCGCGCCTTGGAGTCTGTCTCTTCATCAAGGACTTGTGTCGTTTTTTTCCGTTACTGTTGAAAAAGCGCGCGCGGCCAAACACACACAGACACACACGCACCCACACAGGCATACAGAGGCACGCACACAAACAAAGCGCAAATGAAGCGAAAATGTGTGAGTGGTCTTCGTAGAGCCACAGACACAAATACGAGGGAGTGTGTGCAAACAACAATAGCACCACTAAGCGCAAAAATAACAACGAGAGCTACAGTCAAATACGAGCGTGGGTCAATAGAGGGGAGTCCTGATACAAGCATGGACAGCAGGAACGGAGAAAACCACTAAGCTAATGGGTAAAGCCGGCCATGCCGACTCACTTATGTACACTACAGCGATGGGATGTCATGTCTGAAGTCGTTTGTCCTGTTAAGGATTCAGTTGTCAAAATGTTAAGAAGTCAGATGTGAATTTGTGTTCCTACTTTCAACCAGATTAGTTCAGCTCATGTGAGTGGTCGAGTTTCGATGACGCATACAATTACAGGACAATGCCTTCTTGGGTTGTTGAGATAAGCTACTAACGAGAAACTACGTATAGAGTTTGTCCATTTTTATTGGCTTGTGCAAAGTTCGTCGGGGAGTTTAATTTCGAGTACAAAGTGAAATTGCAACACCATATTTCTTGAGATATTCTTTTCTTAAAAATAACGAAAGCCTTGTAGAAAATGATACGATAGTTTAATAGTTTCAGTTGCACATATTCTGATCCCTTTTATATAAACAGATGACTGACATGTCATGCCTCATTTCTGGTGTATTGGTCCAAATGTCTCAGACAATTAAATGGAAAGTAGCAGCAACAACCGGAGGGCAACCCAACAAGTACGAGTATGAACTCCCGTTTGTGTACAAGTTCATGGCCCTGGAGAAAATGATGCCAAACAAGTTTGTAATTATTACGATTCACTAAAATCCTGTGGCTACTCTGATGACGCCTTAGAGAGGGAGAGACGGGTTGGAAGCGGAGTACTTAGGTCAGTTGTACTTAGTCGCATGCTTGAGCGGAAGCGAGATGTCGAATTGCAGTGCCGTGTTTTAGCGAGTCGAACTCACAATTCCACAACACAAACAAGAAATGGAAATCTTTTCACAAAATTATGAAAACCTACTCTCAAAACCCTCTTTGGCAAATAAAAATAATTTTAGAATTTCAGGACATTTCTCAAATCAAACCAAATAATTTAAAATTGTACTAATGCTCTTGAAAACTTCGCAAAGGACTACTTCACAGACACTTCCATTTCACTGCAATGCTGGGGGTATTACTCTCAGCACTGTAACTGTCCACCAAGATTCGCTGTTACAGAACATCAGTTCAAACAGTTTTCGATATCGTGCGACAAATATTGCTGCCGGAGAATATTATGTCAAGCACAATCCAACGGTTCGCGACTAATTAATCGTAAAGATCAACCATTGTATTCGATGATAAAGGATCAGTACATCAAATTAAGTGTGATATCTTCAGGGCATCTCCACCAATTGAGCTTCAGACTCTAAAAACGTACCAGATCTAACCGATTTTGCGGTTTTAAGGAACACTGAGAGAGGAGGAACATTCATCAGACCATGCGTCAGTGTTGATACATGTGCACTGCCAGCCTAAACATAAAAACGACATCGTAAGAGTTACACATACTAAAAGAAAGTTAAATACCGGAAATATATAAGCACCCAAATAAAACCCGATACTTCTCTAAAGACTGCAGGTGATATCGATTTTGCTTTGTTCGATCTAAACCCTCTACTTGTATCAGCAGTTGCACATAGCACCCGAAACTACCTGAAACGTGGATCCCCCATATATTGGTAAAGTATATCAAGAGCCTCAATATGGATGGTTAAATCAAGGCCTCCCACAAAGGATCAAAGGATTTGGTTGAAGTACAATATACCCAATAATAATAATAATAATCAGCAGCTGGACTTCCACTCCATTTAATATAGAAGCCTAAAAAAATACAGCCCCACGGCTTCTAAGGATATGCAAAACCTCATTAAAGCGAAAAGTAAAACAAAAGGAGTGATATCGGCATAGATCTCCGCTTTTGAAAGAATATGTATCCATACTTTCCGAGTGTTTCAAAGCCGTTTTAGATCATGAACTGGAAAAACAAATGAAGAAATTTAAGACACCTCATTGAAGAGAAAGGCAAAACAAAAGGAGTGATATCGACATAGATCTCCGCTATTGAAAATTTATGCATACTTTCCGAGTGTCTCAAAGCCGCTTTAAATCATGAACTGGAAAGAACAAATGAATAAATTTAAGGAAGCTCTCGCACAAACTATCCATTAAGGAAACCTCGCATTAAAATGAAAACATCAATGGAAAATAATTTCCCTCTTCGAACAATTTATGATATGCCAGAAGTGATAATGAAACATCCTTCAACTTTGCTGAGTACCTTAAGGTACTTTTTAAACATAATCCAAGAACAAGTTCCGAAAGTCTCCATAACAGAGCCTCACCGCCCAATCAATCAGAAGCTCAAAAACTAAACAAACCAGCAGGGAATGACACGATCTCAACAAAAATGATAAACCAAATGCCGGAAAATAATTAAATAAAATAATTCTAATGACCTTTAACGCCATTTTTTGAATGGAATATATCCCCAAAAACTGGAAAATATCACAGATTAAAGTGATTTGTAAACCTGAGAAAGACTCAAAACTTCCAGTCTCCTACATACCTATTCGCGTCTTGCGTGTACTGTCAAAGATATTTGAGAAAATTTGCTTGCAGAAATACTTCATCACATACATTTGAAGAAACCTGTTCGAACTACCAGTTCGGTTTCCATAAGAAGCATTCTCCAATTTCACAAGTGCACCGGATTATAAACGAAACGAGAAATGCTTCGGAGGATGAGTAATATAGCTCTGCTGTATTCTTAGACGTTGTACAAGCTACTGATAAGGTTTGGCATGAAGTCCTTATTTATACTCCTAAGATCAATCATCTCCTAATGCCAGTTTTTAACAATCTTCTAGAATCGTGTTTAATCGGCGGAAATTTAAGACATTCATATATTGAAGCCATAACGGTTGACTTTATCGTTGTAGCTGTAGTTCTTCAATGTTGTATCCTTGGTCCAGTGCTGTATCTTCTCTATAAGGTGGATTTACCCACAAGTGACAATATTGTTACTTCAACATACGCAGACGACAATGTTATTTTATACTCACACTTAAAGATACAATCCACCAAAACACTCAACTCCTACTTGGAGAAGATTGATGACTGGCTTTTAAATTGGAGAATACGGGTTAGTAAACTCAAAAGTACTCACATTGATTTTATTTATCGCCACGGAATTAGACCAACACTTACTCTTAACAACGCAACTACAAGTATACCCCAAAAGAATGAAGTGTCTTCAGTATATTCAGTATCTTGGAGATAATTTAGACACAAAGAACTGTAGGAAACGTATATGAATATGGAGACCTCCAAATTAAATTGTCTAATCTCCAGAAAATCCGCGACTGCATCTGGAATACGAAGCCTCCATAAAGCCGATCTGGACTTATGGTGTCCAGTCCTGATCTTGAAACACAGACTTCATTCAATGCACTTAGTCAAAATAATTGCGGACTAGAATAGCAGTCCCTTAGTTTATTAATAACCGAAACATTGATCTGGACTTAAACATTCCCAGGGTTAAAGAGGAACTCAACAATACACTCATACCCCCAGAGATCCAAAAGGACCCAGAGATGCTCAGCACAGTGAAATTTCAGCATAAAAGGCAAACTATCTGACCATAATATGTTAGTATTAAATTCATGAGTTTCGCAATTCAGGAGGTTCGCATAATAAATTTCGGCTTCCTAATTACCTTCCCACTACCGATGTAATTAAATTTGCCAAAGCACTTTTATTTTTGCTCTGACACCGTCACAGAATGCATTTACATATCGTTAGGTTTTCGAGAGGGCGGATATGAGTGTAACATGGATGAATGTCCAAGTTCATCTGCGACTGTGATTATACATGCAACCTTTAATGCAGCTCCAAGTATTATTAATTTAGAGATACTCTGCTCTTGTCAGTCAGAGAAACTTTGCTGCACTTGTTCGGAGTTTTCCACAGTTTTGGTGGAATTCGATATGTCATACAGGAATTGTTAGATACGATGTGCCGATTCTGGGATTTTGTGCCGGTTTTCTGTCAAATTGCATACAAGTAAGTTGGTTGACTGTGTCTATCACGGAGGGAAATGCTTTGCCTTGGAGCTTTGGTTCTTTGATGAGATTGTTGTGTTTTGTGCAATATTAGTCGAGTTCATTCTCTTTTGTCCAATAATCTCGCGGTCAGCTAAACAAACATGGTAGCGACAAAAGAAATGCACATTGACATTGTAGTTGCTTTTATACTATCTTCTCTTTTATCTTTTTATTTTTCGTTTGGTTTTGCTGATGCTTTTTTTCAAACTGGTGGACAAATAAAAATCTGAAATGTTCAATTACTAAATTGAAAATTTGAATTGCTGCAAAAATGAAGGGACAGCGCAGCGACTGCTGCTGCTGGGTAATCAAACAAGCGTCGTTTCCTATGAAACCAGTTCCAATGATATTGCTGGGGTAGCTATGTGGAATAATTCCACAATGCAATAGTTCCCACACAGCCCTTAGCGAAAGGAATTAGGTGCTAAAGAGAAAAATGAAGTTAACCTCCGGTGCAAGAAACAACTACCGCAGCATGGAATGTAATAGCTCCTGTAGCCTAGAAGAGAACGAAATAAACTACAAACAGAAACTTAAAGAAAAACAATGACACAATTTCCGAAACTGGAATCCCAATTTTAGAGCCCTACTTTATATTGACGAAGTCACAATGACACAAGACCCAAAATCTGAAGTAACTCCCAATTAGTCATAAGGTGGGCATCCTGCTGTGATTTGTGCACATATGCAACTTTCCATACTTAGAGTGCCTACCATTATTTGAAGTAACCTCCTGGATATCTGTCATTAAAAGTAGTTGCTTCGTGTATTAGATTTCGGAATGTACCAACGCTCTTCTCCATACTCCGAATATTGTCTACTATTAGCGCTGTCCTTGCGCTGACTATCACCATCCCAAGTATGGGAACCTTTTTAGTCAGTGCTTGAACGGCGCCACACCGTGGTATCACAATGGGCCATTATGTGTGCTCAAGTGTGCTTTTGGCAAACTGGGCGGCCACTCCTACCTACCTAGCACTATATACTGCAGAACCTCGGAAGATGTCTCACTATAGCTCTGGGAAAAAGTTTCGAGCAATACTGAAACATAAATGATTGCATACTTTTAGGATATTTCTATTAAATTCAGTTACTACGAGAGAGGTGTATATAAGTCAAGGCAAAATCTATTCGAAAAAATGCTTACTCAAGAACCCACTTTCGAAGTGTAGATAAAACTCGAGAATGTTGTCGAACTGCTACCGAAGTGTGGGGCATGTTCTAGAATCGTATATTTTAATCATAAGAAAGTTATATAAGCCACCATACAAGTAAAGTCGGGACACAGTTGAAAAGCAACCGTAACAGTGTGTACATCGGTCATTTTAATCGAAACAGCAACATTTATAATTGTGATGGAGAAGTAATAAAGTGAATGATGAATTATTAAATAAAGTGAAAATTGTAATAAAGTAAACTTTAAGCCTAATATTAGGTGTGTAACTAGCAATAAATATATAAAGCTAATTATTTTAATTTAACTAGCAATTGATTGATTACTATACAATCCAGTGGTACGAATCCGAGTATTGAGAGTTAGAAAAATTTGTCTGGAGGGCAATTTCGTAACAATACGAAGTCTCAGACACCGAGCGAAATTAACCACCTTAGAAAATTTATTTACTAAAAAAAAGGTTCGTGTACTCACCATATAATATATAATATTGAAACATAAATGATGGCATACTTTTAGGATACCTCTATTAAGGCGTATATAAGTCAAGACACAATATATTCTAAAAAAAGCTTACTCAAAAACCGTCTTGAAACTTCTTTCGAATTGTATATAATATTCGAGAATGTTCTCGAACTTCTTTCGAAATGTAGATAATCTTCGAGAATGTTCCAGAAACTTCTTTCGAAGTGCTGATAATATTCTATGTTCTATTCAACCATTCGAAAGGTATATAAGCCACCACACAATTAAAGTCGAGACACAGTTGAAGAGCAATCGTAGCAGTGTGTACACCGTGCATTTCAGTCGTAACCGTACTAAGAAGTAAGAAAGTGAATAAATGAATTAATAAAGTGCGAAATTGTGTTAAACAACTTTAAGCCTTATATTAAGTTACATAATACATAGCAAAAATGAAAAAAGGTAATTATTCTAATTTAACCAGCGATTGTTTGATTACTACACAATCCAGTGGTACGAATTCTAGTATTGAGAGTTAGAATAAATTCCCAGGAGGGCAATTTCGTAACAATATATAGTTTCAAGTAACCCGTGACTTTGTTCGCTGTTAAAATCACGGTTGACTTCACTGCCACCAAATCAGCGGTTACCAGCAAGTCGCTGATTATCTCATCAGTAGGATGTGTAATCGTGGGCATATAGTATTCTGGCATATTCGTTATTCAAGACCCTAGTAAAACGAAGTGTTTCCAAAATTTCCGGGACTGACTCAGCTGGGAAGTTATGCCATAGCGGTGTGTGGAAAAAATAAATCGTCCGCCTCAGATTGAAGTGTGAAATAATGCTCTTTCCATGCCTACGGCTGCTTCCATTAGTAATTCCATACTGAGCTGCGTCGTTATGCCGCCCTGGATTCGAACTCTCCAAAGTTCAACGCTCCATCTGTTCATGCATGCCGCAAACTTGGCTGCTGGAGAGCAATCTTCGGCATTAAATCTGAAACAATTTGCCTTAAAATATTCCAAATGAAAACAATGATGATGATGATGAGGTGGGTGGTGGGTGGTGGGTGGTGGATTGGCAGCCACGGAGGGTGTAAATGCTTCTGCGACTCCCTGTAAACACACTCAATTTTGTTTGTAAATTAAAAATGCTAAATTAGTCCAATTAAATAAAATGATGCTGCGCCTTTGGCAAGGATTAGTGCGAGGCGTCTTCGAACAACACTTCGTGCCGCATAGCCGGGGGTGCAGAACGTTGGCGCTCACTGCTTTGTCAGTCGGTGATACAAAATCAACTAATTGCATTAAATTAAGCATTCTTATGTAAGAATCGGAATCTTGTCTGCTCGTTTTGTATTTTACCATTTCTTTCATTTTCGGGGTTTTCGTTTTGGGTGTTTATTGCCTTTTTTTTACGAGGAAGTGTCTCAGTTTATATTTGAAAGTCATCTTTGTTGCAAAGAATGGTGGCGTGCGCCAATTTCAGTTGCTCACTTCGTTGCCATTTGCGAGTGTCATGTTGCCTTTTTGTAAGCTGTGCCTGTAAATGCGATTGTTTTACTCGCCAGCTTAATAGAAAGAGGCATTAAAAAGGAAGGAGCAAAAAATGCCAAAAGGCAATTGCCCGCAGGCAGACGCGCAGAAGATGGTAATGGCACGAAAAAGTGGCAAGAAGCAAGACATTAAAAAGGGTCAAATCAGCGGCGCTTAAGGGGCGTCTCCTGTCTGTGTATTTCTTTTTCTTGATTACTTTTAATAATGTGTATATAAGAAGAGCATGAATGGGCGGGGGGAGCGGAAAAAAGCGACAAGGGGAATCGTGGCTATAAGTACGTTAATTTTATCGTTGAAAATAGTCGTGGTGCTAAGGATCTGAAAGGTGTACTTCATGGCCGCTAAATCACCACCGCTTGCTCCCGAGACTGATGCTGCCTTTCTGAACCGTTAAGGAATGCTGCGCCACTACTCACTGCTACTCTCCACGCCACACCCTTCCATTCGCCACAACTTCAAGTGGCAACACTCTCCACTACCGTGCTAATTATTATGCTTAATTACCGCCAAGGCGCCTCCGCATGCTGAATATTTTTTCGTTCTATCGTTTTTTCGTTTGTGGGCTCGCTAACAATCAATTTGCCAGCGTCGCATGCAAGTGACAATGGGCATGGTGATATCACATTCACATTCGAGCGTTGCCGCCTCTTCGATGTTTCCACGCCAAGATATGTCTGCGCTCGCTACGGGTCCTGCTGGCGTTTTTTGCTTCCGCAACTTCGCATAACTTTCGGGATTGCTGTAATCGGCGCTAATATTTATGCCCGCAAAAAACATGCCACATGCACGTAATGCTCCGCTTTAAGGATTTGACCTTCCACGCATTTCGGAGGCACAGCATTAAAAATTATCCTTTCGCGGTTTCGTATTTAGTTAATTTGCGGAGCCAACTTGGCTGCTACTAATTTGCCCGTTTCTCCGCTTGTATTCATGTTTCCGGTGCGACGCAGTTGAGTGCTTGGCAATTTTTGCCGCCGCTGCTGCCTCGCTCACTTGCACTGCAAATGGCCTTTTAATGCGGATGCTTACGTAAATCTTCAGCGATAAACTTCGACTTTGCGCTAAGGAGCTACCGCGAAACATTTATTACAGTTTAAATTAATACGCTCATTTGCGGTCGCAGTACTCCAAACGATAACAGTAACGCAGTGACTGTGCCGGGTGGTCGTGGCGCGATATGTTGGGCTCCGCCGAGCTGAGCTGAGGTGGGGTGTTGTGACCAGGCGCGTCCGTAATCGGTGATTGAATTGAAACTTTGCACTGGCTCACACCGTAAATTGCACGCCAAGAATTCATCTGCGCAATTTCCAGCGAGTCGTCTAAGCAGTCAACTTCAGTGAAGGAGTGGTTTGTTTTTAGCTGGATTTGTTACTACACTGGAAAGACATATTTATAGCGCCCCAAAAGTAGGCGGTGTTTTCAAAAACTTTCAATAAAACCACATACTACTTTCAGGAGGCACCATAATCATGGGTTGACGATACGAATACTGAAAAGTTCACAGCTGGATTTTCAAATGAATTATTTCATCTTTTCTTTCAAATAAAAGAGGCATGAAATTAACAAACAAAAAAAAAAATAAAGAAATGAACAATTTTCACCGCAACATTTCCGTTCTTTCGAGTCATGTGCATTTGCAACTACGTTTACTAATTTTGCGTCATTATATACGCAGCAACTGGCATGCGGACGCCAACCCTCAGTCCCGGCGTACCGCAATTCCATAATAGCATCAGCACGGGCACCAGCACATGGCCCCACATAGCCGCACATGGCCCGCAAGAACCCCGCCAGCGAAGTGTTCATTCGTTCGAATTTACATATTTTCACCTTTTATCTTAAATGAAATCGCTCGTCGTGTTTTCAGCGTGCGAAATCCTTGCGAAATCCCGCAAATAAGTTGCCAAAGATGTTGATGACGTTAATAAAAGCAATTTAAGAACTTTTCAAGTGTTTTTGAAGGGGGAACTGGGGCGGTCGGCGGCTGGCGTTTGGCGGTTGGCGGTTGCCAATCGACGGCCGGCGGTTGTGGCGGTGCTGGTGCTGGTGCTGGTGGTGAAGTAAAAGTTTTAAAATTTTAAAAACTCATTTAGAAACTCTTTCTGCGTGGATAGATGAGTTGATTGGGTGCTTCCTCTTGTTGTAATCCGGGCACCGAGAATTGAATTTGCTGCCACAGTATTCAGCTATGCGAGCGTAGCGGCTCTCTTGCGTTCGTGCCGATGGTGGGAAATCACTGAAGATGTCGCAGTGTGGCCGATACAGAGTGCCTCATTCCGGATCGTGGTTAATGATAATCATTAAAATATGCATGCCCTGACTGACATTTTAATTGCCATTTAATTTGAAAATATTTGCACTGCATTATGGGCTTGTGTCTGTCCGGGCAGTATTCTAGATGTCGAAGGAAGTGTGAACGAACCCCTTGAATGAAACAATTGAATTATTGGCGAAATGATTAGCACAGGGGCGAATTCCAAGTAGCTACCCTAGTGGTCGCACCATAAACATCAGCATCTGCTGGAAAGATCTGGTTTAGCTTCATAAACATTGCAACTGCGGGCCAAAAGAGCTCATTGAGCTCATTCTCAATCGGAACATGTATTCTTCGAATATGGAGGTGAAGTACGAGTAACAGCCGGTGAGAGCCAGGGATGATTGATCGATCAGTATGATGATAATACATCGGATTTCCTGGGGATAAGAACCTGAAACATATTTCTTGAATGATCATCTCGCAACCAGACAAGGATTCCAATACTTCTGCACTGTTTCTCTTATCAATTACGCCAATATTTTGCTGTATTTTATAGTCTTAGGTTTACTCAGATTAGTACAGAGCACTATTATACGTGTGTATAGAATGGTGTGTTGCACAACTCGGTAGTTGGTTGGTAGTATGGGGGTTTGCTACAAGGGAAATATAAACAATTCGAGCATACGAAGTTGTTTGTTGACATTCCATGAAGTTAACGTTACCAGGCAAATTTGGGGAATTATGCAAACTTAATTGCTGATCAGACGTTATTCTAACAGAACCTGGACATTTTCTTGTGCTAGTATTGGAGACACATATTATATAATGTTGTGGGGTTAGGTACGCGCTTGTCCTGCCTTTTCCAAAATAAGGAGGCGTATGTTTTGGGAATGGATAAAGAACATTCCTTTTCCCTGGAAACACTTCTGAGATTTATGAAAGAGTCTGAGATTTATGAAAAGTTTGACAAGTTCCTTTCCAATATCCTCTATCTCCCTCTTCCGCCACATATTTTTCCAGGCTTACAATGGAAATCAATGCCTGAATGATTGTAGACCTCCTTCTTCTGCGGGTCTCCGGCCTACTCCATTTCTATGCTATTATTTTCTAGGTACGAGTACAATTTGCGAAGAAGATGGTTGCAAGTTCTTCTGTTTACTTCGTAGTGGAATTACTTGTAATCATTCCATCCCAATAGTATTTTGTATATTCGTTGAATTACATTGCTCTTTGCTTCTTATAAGACGAATTTTTCAGTTTCTCCTAAATTATAGATTTATAGATTTCGGCACAATGCATTTACGAGAATCAAGAATGGAACAATGTGGCTGCCACATGTGAATATAACGTTGGCAAAGAAAACACTTTAAGCAATTTTCTAAAATACTTAACAACCGCTAAACTCACTTTGTCTCTACTTTAGTATTTTTCTTAGTCACTTCCTTAGTATATTCCTTTAAACTCCCTCCTAGTCACAACTCATTCGTATCCTTGCTTCTGATTAAGTGAAGTTCGTATGAGGAGAGTGCTGCGGCAAATAACGTCGAATAGCAGGATGTAGAACCCTCAATCAATTTAAACAAAACAATAAAAATGAAGTGCTGAGTACCGGGTACATCTGCCCTGCTCCCTGACTCCCCTGGCAATTTGCTGCTGGCAGAGTCAGCTCATCATCTTCGGCTGCAAGAACGGACTTGGCTTTGATTGCAGCCAAGGCGGCGTTTATCACGAACCAAAAAGTAAGTACCTGCCACAGCCGCTGTCGCACCCGCTGCAGTAATTTATAACTTTATACATTTTAGTGATTTTTTACAATGTGTGCAACTATAAAAGTAATAAAGCCAGGGATCGGTGGAGCGATGGAGTTGACGGCGAAAAAGGTCGACACTGCAGTGTTACAAATTTGTTTTCTGTGTGCTTTTTTGGCCATTGCTGCAGTTCTGGTGGCTCAAATTGAGACGAGTGTAATGGTGTGGGTGTGTGTTTATGTGTGTGTGTGAGCGTGTTTGCTGCTGGCTTGTTTGATGTTCAACGCCAGCAACTATTAGTATCCTTTTCTCTTGGCATTACTACAACAACAGCACCAACAACAACAACAACAACAACAACTCTGTGCCATTTTTACGAGGCGTCAATTTAATAATTTCTTGTCGTGCACGTTGACTCTGTATGTGCGTATGTGTGTGACTATTTATATGAGTATGTGTGTGTGTGTGTGTGCGCTTGTGTGTAAGTGTGTGTATGTATATTTGGGTGTTTTGATATCCTTATATGAGCATATCGCGCTTTATTGACTGGTACGCCCGTTGTGGGGCGTATACGTTATTTTTAAAGCAGGGCGATGCTCGGTCTCAGTGGACGCAATTCCATCCACTTTGGTTTCAAAGCAACAATCGTGAGGACAAGTCGTGTGAGACGGTAGTGGGGGTAGCGAGCGTCCTTTGGGTATCACATACCACACACACACATGCATGTGCGTGAGTATGTGTATAAGCCAGCATACAAAACGTATTTTTATTATAAATACTCTTTTATATAGAAAAAGGGCGTTGTTTTGGTGTAATGGGTGCTGGTTATTGGAAAGGGTAGGGGTAGGGTAGTGCTAGGGTAGGGTTAGGGGTACGGGCAGGCGGGGTTGCTATTGTGCAAAGCCAAATAAAATGTATTTGCCACTAGTTTTCTTCTTTCTGAGGGATGAACAAACTTTGGTTCATATTTATGAGAATGCCACTACTACAACTACTGCTGCTGTCGGTGCTGTTGTTCCTGTTATTGTTGGTGTTGTTGCTGCTGTTGCTGCTGCTGTCCTCGTTGTTGTTCTCTTGACTTACTATGTACGAGTAATTCTCGTAAATAACAAGTTAAAAACTCTCGTGTTTTATGATAAAGTCATAAAATGAAACTAAAATTATGCGATATCAAAAATACAATAACAACAAAAACAACAAGAACAATACCGAACATTAATAGCGCCACTACAATGGTAGCATTCCAATTGTTTCTGCATAGATACTCGTATTATTTGCAGTTGTTGCTAAAAGCGACGAAACTATTTTCAAGGGTTACACGTCGGTTTAATGGTGAGCATTAAAAACAGCAGCAAAGGCATACAATTAAATAAACATGATATTTAAAACAAAACGCGGCCATGGCAGAATTTTGGCTCAATACCAAAAATACCCTCACTTTTCTAGGCTGCCCCTGTAGACAGACCGCTGTACTTGTGGACCACCCCAACACACGCGTCGACCAGCAGCCAAAAGCCAAAAGCTAACAGCCAAGAGCCAACAGCCAGCAACCAGCCGCAGTCATGCTCGCATGCACAATACCTTAGCATTTAAATGCCGCTGCGCGGAAGGGGGTGCAATATTTCCTGCCTTTCCCTCACTTATCAGTGGCAGCAAATCGGGCATGTATGCCGCTATTAAGATGCCGGATAGTGGGCTGGGATATTACACACACTCATGCCGCCCCCTACCCAAATCCAATACCAATTCGTTTGGGGACTGTGGGGACTTTGGGGTCTGTGAAAGAGAATGGCTGCATCATCGCGAGCAATCGAAGTGTAAGACGACACTTTTTACACTTTCTAATGAATTGAGCCAATAATCTTAATGCTGGTTTGTTTGTTTGTTTGGTCGCTCGCTCCTTCTCTCGTTCCTTAGTTTGTGTGCATTATTTTCGGGTTTGTTGTAGTTGTGGGTTTAACGCGTACTTGGCGTAGGAATTTTGTGTGCCGTGCTGCTCCGTCATTGTTTCCAATCGCGCATATTCGCAGCGCAGCTCTGCATGGCGTTCGCCTGACCTGCCTGTGGGAAAATAAAAACGCGTTGAAAGGGATGCTCGCTGTGATTTAATCTATATTTGTTGTTGTTTTTTTTTATTTCTCTTTACTCGTATTATTTTGCTCTTTGTTCTATTCTATTCTGTGCGATTCGGTAGAATTATGTTTGGTTTGCTGCTTTACTTGCCTATTGTGCGGTTATGTTTTGGGTTGCCGGATTATGCGATCAAAAGCCTTCGTAAGCGCTACTCCCGCACCTATAAAATGCTCCTTTTCTCTATCGCGACTCGTTAAGATATCACAAACAAAGGCGTAACCACCGCATAAACACACCAATTTAAAGCAGCATGGCTCTGGTCGGTGTGCCCTGGCTGCTGTGACACTCGCCTTCTTCGCGTATCCTTGCGACAAAATGTTTCCGTTTTATTTGCTTGCCCGCTGTTCGTTTGATTAGCATGTCGACGCATTGTTGGATGCTGTCACTTTCCGCACTTGGTCGACACTAAATTGCCACTTCCTGATGGCTGTGCTGCTGGTGGTTACGGCAATTCAACGCGTAGTTCGTTTTTATTCCCGCTTTAAAAATTCTCGATATGCCCCAAATTATCCCTTTCGTGCATATTGGGTGACAATGTCAGCGCATATCTACATATATTCAACCGCCTCCTTCAGGTGTGAACCTTCACAGCATCGCCTTTTAATAGCTTCCCAAGTGCGCATATCAAGTCATAAAACGAGACCGTTCTAGGCCTCGATTAGAGCCACCGTCTTGCAAGTCCTTTTAGTGTCATGATTGGCTGGAGGAAAGATGTGCTTTGGGTACTTGTGCCTTGTCTTCCCATTACTTGGTCTCTTCCATTTCGGGGGTCCGTGATTTACGATTTACAATTTTTAATTGGTCTTCAAATGAGTCAATTTGCTGGCACTTTCATTAAGCGGCGCGCATATGTCTTTTAAATTAATTGTTTGCGTGTGGGGTACATTCGAGTACATAACGAGTAAGTGTGCCCCAGGACTGGGGCCATTATTTTGTCATCTTGACATTGTTTATTTTCCTTTTAACTGCTCTCTTTTTGGTTTGTGTGTCTCGTGCCGGCAACTGCCGCCTCCATAGCTTCCGGTTCCTTCTGCGCGGAATCAAAATAAACGCAGAAATGTTTAATTTTAAGTAGGTACTTTAGTTTAGTTCCTCTACTCAGGGGCGGCACATAACTTTACCTCGAGTTGAGCGCAATCATTTATTCAGTTGGACGTTGCAAGCACAAGTCCTGCTAAAATTGCTATTATTGTTGTTGCTGTTGCTGCTGCTGGTGGCGGTGGTGCTGCTGCTGCTCTCCCGGCCGCAGAGACGCGTCAAAAATATAAATTCAAACAGCGAAACGCAGCGTGCTTGTTACGAGTACTTGCTGGGATTCTGTGGCGCGAATGCAATTAAAAATTGACAAGCGTTGATAATTTATTGGAGACCGTAGCTCGTCGCGCCCCTCTGCGCTCGCTAACTCCTCGTCGCCCGTCCACGTACTAGTGGAGAAGTGTGGCCAGAGCTCTCTTTCGAGCCGGCTCCTCGGAAGCAAAAGCAATTTTAGAACAATGTATTTTTTCCGCTGCGTAATTTTAATTTTAAAGTTAATGGCAATTTTTAAGTTTTGCTTTTGATTCTGTTGAGAACGCCAAACTTTTTTTCTAAGCACAACTGACTTCTTTAGTATATTATCGAGCCAGGCATTTATTATAATTTTGTATAGAAAGGCCTCATTCAATAACGCTGTCAGGACTTTCATGACTGTTAGTACCACCTGTGGGCAAATTGAACGCCGCCCAACAATCGTGGAACACTAAGTGGCTCTCATATATAAACGATAATATGACTGTGTCTGCATTTGTCAACACTAGGAACATAGGGAGTTCATTGTTACAACAATTTCAGCGACACCACGAGTGAGTCTGCTGAAGTTCATGGTAGAATCATTCTACATTTTGGTACAGAAATCGATTTCTGTGGGGTCATACAAAAAACGCTGCTGAGTTCGACAGCAACGAGATATGAAAAAAAATGTGGTGAGGGCGGTTGGGCAAGTTTCTTAACCATCTTAGGTAATTCAAGTATGGTACAGTTTCGGAACTGAGCAATTAAGAAAGAGATTGGGTCCAAAGTGAACCCCAAAAGGAGAACAATTAATTTAACTCTTAAGTGAACAGCTTTCTTTCATTTCCTTCTCCAAAATGCATCTCAGCTCGCTGCTAATGGATAGAAGACTGTTCCTTTTCATTGCAGGATAATTTCAAAGTTTTTTATACAGGTGGGCTGTAGAAGATTGGCTTAGTCCGGTTTAAATTCAGCGATAATGTTGAAGTTCCTCCGAATAATTTCGTCAGAAATACCTTAATGCTAGGCGCAGCTTGTGAGCTAGATCAATGTTGGAGCAACTCCAGTTATGCTACAAAAGGCCACCGAAGACTACCATCATAAGAAAACGATTTCAAAGATTTAAGTTTGGAAAAGTGAATAAGAGAATAAGGTAGGGGTGTAACTTGTGAAGATGAAATTCGTCCACTGACAAATTTCACCCACACAAAATCTTGCTTATTCAAAATCAGATTTTGATTCGTTTGTTTCTTTCATTTGTATGAAACCAATACTCAATCACGTTAAACTTTCAGTGGGTTAAATAGTGATTGAGAATCTTTCAAAAAGCAGAGTAAAGCAGAGTAAGAGTGAAGCAGAGCAGCGTAAAGCAGAGCAGAGTAAAGCAGAGTAAGAAACAAGGCAGAGTAACAAACAAGGCAGTGTAAGGAACAAGGCAGAGCAACAAACAAGGCAGAGTAAGGAACAACGCAGAGTAAGGAACAAAGCAGAGCAACAAACAAGGCAGAGTAAGGAACAAGGCAGAGTAAGAAACAAGGCAGAGTAAGAAACAAGGCAGAGTAACAAATAAGGCAGAGTAAGAAACAAGGCAGAGTAAGAAGCAAAGCAGAGCAACAAACAAAGCAGAGTAAGGAACAAGGCAGATTAATAAACAAGGCAGAGTAAGAAACAAGGTAGAGTAAGAAACAAGGCAGACTAAGAAACAAAGCCGAGCAACAAACAAGGTAGAGTAACAAACAAAGCAGAGTAAGAAACAAGGCAGAGTAAGCAACAAAGCAGAGTAAGGAACAAGGCAGAGTAAGAAACAAGGCAGAGTAAGAAACAAGGCAGAGTAACAAACAAGGCAAAGTAAGAAACAAGGCAGAGTAAGAAACAAAGCAGAGCAACAAACAAAGTAGAGTAACAAACAAGGCAGAGTAACAAACAAAACAGAGTAAGGAACAAAGCAGAGTAAGAAACAAGGCAGAGTAAGCAACAAAGCAGAGTAAGGAACAAGGCAGAGTAAGAAACAAGGCAGAGTAAGAAAGAAGGCAGAGTAACAAACAAGGCAGAGTAACAAACAAGGCAAAGTAAGAAACAAGACAGAGTAAGAAACAAGGCAGAGTAAGAAACAAGGCAGAGTAACAAACAAGGCAAAGTAAGAAACAAGGCAGAGTAAGAAACAAGGCAGAGTAAGAAACAAGGCAGAGTAAGAAACAAGGCAGAGTAAGAAACAAGCAGACCAACAATCAAGATAGAGTAAGGAACAAGGCAGAGTAAGTAACAAAGCAGAGCAACAAACAAAGTAGAATAACAAACAAAGTAGAGTAACAAACAAGGCAGAGTAACAAACAAAACAGAGTAAGGAACAAGGCAGAGTAAGAAGCAAAGCAGACAAACAAACAAAACAGAGTAAGGAACAAGGCAGAGTAAGAAAGAAGGCAGAGTAACAAACAAGGCAGAGTAACAAACAAAGTAGAGTAACAAACAAAGTAGAGTAACAAACAAGGCAGAGTAACAAACAAAACAGAGTAAGGAACAAGGCAGAGTAAGAAGCAAAGCAGACAAACAAACAAAACAGAGTAAGGAACAAGGCAGAGTAAGAAAGAAGGCAGAGTAACAAACAAGGCAGAGTAACAAACAAAGTAGAGTAACAAACAAAGTAGAGTAACAAACAAGACAGAGTAACAAACAAAACAGAGTAAGGAACAAGGCAGAGTAAGAAAGAAGGCAGAGTAACAAACAAGACAGAGTAACAAACAAGGCAAAGTAAGAAACAAGGCAGAGTATTATTATTATTACTATTATTAACAGGCTAAAAGAACACCGCGACCTAAAAGATCTATTGGGCAGCCTCGTACCCAACTAAAACAGTCCTAGACTGTTTATAAATCTCGTAACTGCTGTGGGCTTAATTTTAACTAGGTGATTTGGAGATATGAACCCACTGCCTAGGTAATTATGTCTGTGTCTTGCCACCGCTGGGCAAGTGCATAGAATGTGTTCTGCCGTTTCCTGCTCCTCTTGACAGAGTCGACAGGAATCGTCTTCTACCACGCCTATTTTTTTCAGATGGTAATTTAGTCTACAGTGTCCTGTTAAAAGTTCAGTGTAGAGTTTGATGTCATTTCTGCTGAGGTTTAAAGAAGCATCTACCCTGATGTGTTCAGGATCAATGAGTAGTCTCGACTACCGCATGCCTTTTTGGGCTCTCCAGTAGTTTAGCAGACCTCGTTTTTCCTGTTCGCACAACAAGTTATTTGTGAAGCTACTGTTTACCCCACAGAAGGGTTCTGGGCCTATAAAGGCAGTGTCTGCACCCTTTTTTGCTAAAGAATCAGCCATTTCGTTGCTCTCATGTTCCTCGTGTCCCGGTACCCACATTAGCGTAACAAAGTTTCTCGCTGCTAGGGTATTGAGAAGTTTACAACATTCCCAGACCAGCTTTGATTGGAATGAGAAGTTTATTAATGATTTTAGAGCTGCCTGGCTATCTGAGAGTATGCATATTTTGGTGTTGCGTGTACCCCTGCGTAGACATTCTCTAGCACATAACTCTAAAGCGTGGACCTCCGCCTGAAAAATGGAAGCTGTTTTTCCCATTACAATTGCTTTTTGGAAATTTGGCCCTACAATTCCAGCTCCTGCACTGCCATCTTCCATTTTGGACCCATCTGTATACCACAACTGTGAGTCCTGTTTTATTATTATTTCCTTGTTTCTCCAAGCTGAACGGTCACTGATGACCACTTTGAATTGCTTTGAGAAGTCTAATTTTCTGTCCATTTTGTCGAAGACCATGAGGCACGGAGAATTCCAGACAGTGTCCAGAATCTTTGCGTGCCCCGAAAGGTTGCCTTCGCTAAGATGGGCTAGATTAGGTAGCCTTCGGGCCGCGCTGGCCGCCATCCTTTTAACTACAAGGTGTAGAGGAGTCAGTCCAGTGATCAAGCCCAAAGCTAGTGTGGGGCACGTTCTCATTGCTCCCGTCACACTCAAACAGGCTATACGGTGAATCTTGTTAAGAGTCATCTGAGTTCTTGTTTGGTTTACTTTTGGCCACCATACCAACGACGCGTAAGTAATCATTGGTACTATTATTGTTTTATATGACTACGCCATCATTTTTGGCTGTCGTCCCCATGTTTTACCGTACAACCTCTGGCAAGCATAGGTTGCTCTTAAGGCTTTACTAGTTATGTATGATAAGTGGTTTTTCCAAGTTAGAGTTTTGTCCAGGATTACTCCCAGATATTTCATTTCATTCGACATTGTTAAGTTTGTGGTCCCTAAACTTAAGGTCCCCAGATTCAGTTTCCTTCTTTTGGTGAAGGGTACCACGTTTGTTTTATTCGGATTTTCTCCTGACACCAGTTTTGAGTGATGTCAAGAGCTAGTTGCATGCGATCTGTTATGGTAGAGTCAAACTTGCCTCTGACCATAATTACCAAATCATCCGCAAAGCTCTGAACTTCGTATCCGAGGTCATTGAGAGTTTGTAAGAGCTCGTCGATAACCAATAACCATAGGAGTGGCGATAGGACGCCCCCCTGGGGACATCCTTTGGTTGACCTGACAATTTGCTTTGCTGTCCCTGTTTCAAAGATTGTCGTTCTGTTTTTCAGCATATTGAGAACCCATGTTATGATCAGTCTTTGTATACCTTTCCTGTTCAACCCCTCCTCAATTGATCTGAAAGTAGCATTGTCAAAAGCCCCCGTAATGCCAACCGATGTACAGAGAGCTATTTCTTTACCCTCAAACGCCTTTTCAATTTTACTCGTTAAGCTATGTATGGCTGTCTCAGTCGATTTGCCTGATTGGTAAGCGTATTGTTCAATATGAAGAGGAGAATCTTTAAGATAAGGCAGAGTAAGAAACAAGGCAGAGTAAGAAACAAAACAGAGCAACAAACAAGGCAAAGTAAGAAACAAGGCAGAGTAAGAAACAAGGCAGAGTAAGAAACAAGGCAGAGTTAGAAACATAGCAGAGCAACAAACAAGGCAGAGCAACAAACAAGGCAGAGTAAGGAACAAGACAGAGTAAGAAAGAAGGCAGAGTAAGAAACATAGCAGAGCAACAAACAAAGTAGAGTAACAAACAAGGCAGAGTAACAAACAAAAAAGAGTAAGAAGCAAAGCAGACAAACAAACAAAACAGAGTAAGGAACAAGGCAGAGTAAGTAACAAAGCAGAGCAACAAACAAGGCAGAGTAAGAAACAAGGCAGAGTAACAAACAAAGTAGAGTAACAAACAAAGCAGAGCAACAAACAAAGTAGAGTAACAAACAAGGCAGAGTAACAAACAAAACAGAGTAAGAAGCAAAGCAGACAAACAAACAAAACAGAGTAAGGAACAAGGCAGAGTAAGAAAGAAGGCAGAGTAACAAACAAGGCAGAGTAACAAACAAGGCAAAGTAAGAAACAAGGCGGAGTAAGAAACAAGGCATAGTAAGAAACAAAACAGAGCAACAAACAAGGCAGAGCAAGAAACAAGGCAGAGTAAGAATCAAAGCAGACCAACAATCAAGACAGAGTAAGGAACAAGGCAGAGTAAGTAACAAAACAGAGCAACAAACAAGGCAGAGTAAGGAACAAGGCAGAGTAAGAAAGAAGGCAGAGCAACAAACAAAGTAGAGTAACAAACAAGGCAGAGTAACAAACAAGGCAGAGTAACAAACAAAACAGAGTAAGAAGCAAAGCAGACAAACAAACAAAACAGAGTAAGGAACAAGGCAGAGTAAGAAAGAAGGCAGAGTAACAAACAAGGCAGAGTAACAAACAAGACAAAGTAAGAAACAAGGCGGAGTAAGAAACAAGGCAGGAAGTTTTTATTCTGTTGACGAACCCTGGAATGGCTGAGCTTTACCTCGGCTCTGAAAAAGTTCGTGACAAACTTGTTCGCGTGCTTTGTTTCTTGTGACGTCACTTCAATAAACTCTGAATTCAACTTCAGTAAAGGCATCTCCAGCCTCCAAAGCTGAACCTTTGTGGAACAAATATGTAATATAGCATCCTTTGTATATACTCGCCTGCGAGAACCCAGACCTTAATTCTCTCCAGAAGTTTTCATTATTCGACAGGTGGCCACTGGGTAAATTTTTCAGCCACATAATCTTGTGCCACGAATTTTTTCTCTGCTACGGAAGGGTTCTAAGCACTAATTTCGAAAGTGATGGCTTCTTAATTGTCCAGTCATTATCTGGAAACTGATTCTGTTCTCTTGTTACATGATAATTTTCTTCCTTGAGCAGTCACTCTCTGAACTGTTCCTGCAGGTTTATACAATGTTCATTTCTTAAGTTTTGTAATACAGTGGGAAGTTTGCTTTCTCTGCAATGTATATGGGATACGTTTTTCGCTGAAGTGTTGCTGGAACAATCGCGGAAAATTCCTTTTGAACCATCTACTCGTGGTGTTTGAATTTTCATAGAATTTTGAAGATATTCTTGTGCGACTCAATGGAAAGGTTCGAGGGTTATGAAGAATATTTAAGTGAAATTGAACTATGAAGTAGAACTATTTTTCATGCAATTGTTTCTTCCCATTTTGAGAGTAGTTGTAAAAATGAGCTCTGATTTGATTACCAGACAGTTTGAATTTTCACAGGCAGCTTAGCTTTCTGAGAAATTGTATTCTATCTTGGCAATAGTTTCAAGCTTAAACCAGAGGCCAGTGATTATACTTTACATTTTTCACTCGGTCGAGTAAGAGTACGTCGAGTAAGCTTACGACTTTGTTCTGTGAGGAGCTGTTCATATTCTCCCATTCAGTGGCAGTCAACGGTACTCGTGACTCGAGGTGTGTATTTTTCCATTGGCGTGGTAAATTTGCTGTATCATACATATGTATATTTTTCTTCATGATATTCTTTGACGACTCATCTCAATCGGGCACTCAAATTTCTGTGAATAGTCCTTCAACCAAGATTTTTGTTTCTATTAGTACCGAAGTGTTGCTTTTACGAAGAACCGATTTAAAATAAGGTTTCGTTGATATTTTGTTCTTCTGAGGTCGACTTGTCGATTTCAATAGGAGACACCACCTCTGGCTGTTGTCTTTTCAACAATCCCACACCATCCTCGTAGTCGTGGTGATGTTTGCATGTGTGTTTTGGTATTCAAATCCCTTCTCTCTGCCCTCTGGATCTACGGCTGTACTTTTGCTGCGTTCCTAGTGCGATCAGGTCAGTCCGTATCACACATTTTTTTTGTTGGTTTATGCGGCATATTCTGTTGTTATTGGTAGTATTTGAGCTCGGCAATTGCATATCTGCGGGAAACGCTGGGCTGATGGTGTCACAGAGGTTGACGAGTTCGCAGAGAACTCTTCGAAGAACTTGTCAACACGGTAATGAGCCCTCCACTGTATCTCGGGTTTCATGCCACGGAAAACTTTGGGAACCACAGGCCTGACTGTTTGACAGTGGTTGATGATGGTACACTGTTGGAATCATGGCGTTGTTGACAACTTGTCCATTAAACATACAAATTACAAATGTGTTTGAAAAGTTCATTGCTACGCATTTAAGTGCGTTATTAGCGTGTGGTTGTGTGGCTGTGTGTGTGTATATCGATAAGTGCGTGTGCTTACGCTGTGTTGTTTTTCTCTCAACCCCAAATACCGTCACACGCTTTCTTACGTTTCCCACTCATTTCATATTTTCAAGCTCTGCTGTATCTCTTTTATTTGCGGAACTGCCCAGGGGTTGGGGTTGGCTGGCTGGCCGGGCATGCTTAAGTGCAGCAAACTGTCGTTCAAGAGTTATCGTGCTCGCATTGTACGATAGATGCTGCAACATGTTCCTCTCTTGCAGCATCCTTGTTCAGTCAATTGTTGTTCAGTTGTTTTTGTGAGACACCTCCTTCCCTTTGTGTCTTTGCGTGTGCATGTTAATGTCTGTGTGGATGTGAGCGCTTTTAAACAAGGCTTTTTGTGTTATTAAGTGTCCGCTGCAATGGTGTCAGCGTTACTCGTACTCGTAGACATGCGAGGTAGAGCTCCAGCTACAAAAAATGGCATTTGTTGTTGTCGTGCAGGAAAAAAGTTACAAGTTTCTGGTTCGTTTAGCATGTTGCCCGCGCGTAAAGGCCACCGTAAATTTTGTGCTGCTGCTGCTGTTGCTGGTGCTGGCGTTGTTGGCGTTGCTGCTGCAGCAAACTTCCTTGAACCGTTTCGTGGCTCTGCGGCGAAATTAAGTGTTGCGGAAAGTTGGTGGTTGAGATGGGGGGTGGGGGGGTGTTCAGGTTCTGCTGCAGGCAAAACAAGTTTAGCCAATTGCCTGGAAGGTGTGGAAACGCCCGCTTGAACTCACTCATTCGTTTGTGCCGAGTGGCGGAGGAGACGCTGTTTTCCCAAAATGCAGCAGTGTACGAAGTTCCTTTGTATCCGTGTGTGTGTGTGTGTGTGTGTGTGTGTGTGTAACATGTGTGAGGGGGTTTGTGTGTAGTTCCTTGATGATTTGCTTAGCGTGGTACTCACTTCATGCTCTTGCATAAAGAAACGACTAACGTACTCGTACATTGTTAAAGATACGCCGAGCACTTGTATTTAATATCAGACGATAGCAGCGGTGAAATACACAGAAGAACAGAAATGCAAGTACACGGATGTGCTTGTACCATCCAGGATTATACGAGTATATGTACTTCATTTTTCTGTTTTTTTTGGTTTTTTTTTTTGTTGTTTTGAGTTACACACAGAAGGCTGTCAGTCGCAAGTGCTTTCACGCCTTTCCTTGATTCTTGTGCGCAGTAACATGCACAACAACAATGCGCGCGTAGCATCCGCTTTTGGAAGAGCTGTCATTGATGGCAATAGAAGTGAGCCTACCAACGACCATGGCTACGGGGAGGGGAATTGTTGGGAATTTCGCATCCAATTCTCTGTACAACAAGTGGGCTCTGTCTTTTGTGGCCCGTATATTTGGCCTAGAAGCCTGCTTAGTTTTACAAATTCGTGTATACAAGTGGGAATGATGGAAACTACTCGAATTGAATTCATTGAATTTGCTAAGACTTAATTTAGCAGGTTTCTTAAGAATAGTGTTGTGTATATTACTGAAGCAGGGCTAGCAACGTTCGCACTTATGTCAAAAGGATAAGTGGCAATTGATTTTACTTCCCAGTTAGGCAACATTCGTGATCACCATGCTGAACAAGCTTTTCCTCTCTGAACATGGTCTATAAGTGAATCCACAATATTTGAAACTGAACACGTTTCGTTGATGAGGCCAGTGCAAAATCTGGAGGGCTCTCAAAACGGCAATATGGTTTCCGGAAGGCGAGATCCACCGTGGACGCCATCAACGAACTTCTCCAGATGGCCAAAACAGCGATGCACGGGTATCGATGGAGGGGTGGAACCAAGAGGTATTGCCTTGTGGTCACCCTAGATGTCAAAAACGCTTTCAACTCAGCTAGCTGGGAACGCATAGCCAGAGCGTTAGCAGAGTTTGGGGTACCCATCTACCTGAGGCGAATGATTGCCAGCTACTTCAGCGACAGGATCCTGCTCTACCAGTCCGAAAAAGGTGTGGAGTCGCACAAGATTATCGGAGGAGTTCCCCAAGGGATCGGTGCTTGGACTGTTACTCTGGAATGCTATGTACGACGGCATCCTCCGCGTACAGTGTTGTGAGTTAGAATCAAGCTACTTACGCGTAGTTGACTCACAGCACCGGCTCCTATTAAATTCATTAAGAACGCACATATTTTTAGGGTGCAAATATTGTAAATGAACAGTATTTATTCAATAATTATGATGTAAACTTTTAGGGTGTCACAGTTCTGCAGTCAAGCTGACGAGGGGCATTTAGAATGCACCGACGACACTTTTACTTGTAGTAGGTCAGTGGGCTTGAGCCACTGACACCAAATAACAACTGCGTAACTGGAACACCAGAAAAGTGAAGACGTAGACTGTAATGTTTATTTGTAAATAGTATATAAGAACTAGCATTTTAAGAATAAAGGGCTGGTGTTTTTACAAACTGAAAGGTGAAAAGTGTTATAATTTACGTTAGGGTTTTGATTTTGCAGCCACGCGCCCGGAAGAACTACGACAGGACGTCGCCTGCCAAGCAAGGACACGAGGACCCCAACATTTTTGGCGCAGCCGGTAGGATCCAACGTCGAGTGCCAGGAAAAGAGCACTCCTACGCGGGAATCCACCAATAGGAAACCATAAGGATAACCATCCCAAAGGAGGGCGATGGAGGGAACGAAAATGGTGAGTATGTCTATGGTAGGACATTCTAGTATCTAAGTGAATTTTGTCGACGATTCTTCGGTGGCCGTGTGGGCGCTTTTGCGCCGGTCATGCAGAAGAAGCAGCATTGGGGCTGATTAGCCGCTGCGGTTAGGTGATAATAGGTCGATTCGAAAGGAAAATTTTTACTTACGGTCAGGTTGTATAGGGTTGTTCCACTGAGATTAGGCTCATACTTTTTAATACATTTTGTTTCAGCATTCTCGGGGAATGTGGGACGTGTCTGTTTATTCACGGATTTTGCGTTATTGAATTGCGAACTTGTGTATACCGGTTGGTTTGGTTCGGAAAGAACGTGCCACGGTATAGGGTTCGTACGGATATGAAAGGGGATTTGTGTTTGTTTGTCGGTAGGGACATTTATATGATTCAATTTATATTGTTTTAAAATCAAAATAAAGATTGATTTAAATATTTGGCATTTTGAGTTTAGGGTATTAGGTGAAGAGGTGCAGACAACACGTGTTGTTGCATCAAAGTTTTTTGTAGTTCGGAAACTACGATTTGCGTAGCAATGTTGAAGAAAACATTTAAATGCTATTATTATGTGGCGCATACGTTACGGGTTTATTTTTAAATATGGATTCAAATTTCCGGGAATGAATCAAGACACTTTTGCCGGTAAATCAAATTTCGGTTTTTACAAACATATGGCCTTTTCTATGGATTCTTGGGAGAATTTAAAGATGGTGAGAGGAAATCAAGGAGTATCTGTGGGAAGTCAAGAACCAATTTGCACTGATGGAAGGACTTAATGGACGCCGGTAGACAGCGAACATAGAACTTATGATGGAAGTTAAAAGAATATTAAGATAGAATTTACGGTGGAATGTTTTTTTTTAAATAAATTTGTATTTATCAATAAGTAAGATGGAATAAAATATTGGGATAAGTTAATAACAAGTTTTAACAATTATTGGATTTTTATTTGTAATTGGGATACGCCATCTGTTCTGGCATTTGGGATATGACGAAGGAAGCGCAAGGATTACTGCTGAGGCAGGAGCAAATTGGCGAAACGATTGAAAAGCTGGTCCGTAGTTTTAAGAAAGACGGCAGTTTACGTAAGGACAACGTGTATTACCGCAAGCGAATAACACAGTTGCAAGATCTGGGGAGAGAGTTCAACAATAATCACGGACTGTTGTTGCCTCACGCAGTTGAGTACGGCAAGGCAAAATATTTTGCGGAAAATTACGCAGACTACATGAATAGTCTGGTCAACGAATGGGCAGATACATTTAGTTCTGAATTAGAGGGACTAGGGCAACAAACAGTGAGTTTGGTTTCGCCAGACGAGGAAATAAGGAACAGATTGAAATCAATACAGTCAGAGGTGGAACTGTTTACTGGGAAAATAGTTGACCAGTTCGAAGCAAGTACGAGCAGGGAAGAAGCTCAGGAATTGTGGAGGCAGGCGAACGCCGGAGGCGCTGTGTCACCATTAGAGGTAGCGGATCAAGCCTTGACGGCAATCCAAAAAAGAACAGAAGAAAAGTTGTTCAGTTTTCATAAGAAAGCAGAAGACTGGAGAGCACAAAAAGAGTATCTGGAGAAGAAGGTAAAGGAACTTTCTCAGAGATTGACGGAAACAGAGGAAGCAGCAACGCTGTTGGAGAAGGAGTGTGCAGGATTGAAAAGAGGACGGGCGACCAATAGCAACCCACATAGAAAGGAGAGATCAAAATCAGCATCGGCTGGATTTACACAGACAGTATTGACATTGCCTCCTGAAGTTCGCTGGCCGGAGTATTTAACACCAGAAGGGATAAGCCGCATGGTAAAGCCAAAATTGGTACTTAATGAAGAAAAGCAAGCGGAATTTTTGTTTGGCGCATCTGAAGTCGGTGTCGAGCCTTTTTCTCCGGGTAGCCCGATAAATACCGAAAATCAGGGATATCCGCCAGAGGAGCCGGAAGCAGTAACAGCGCAGAAAAGTCTCGATACTAGGGACAATATTTCGCCAGTACGAACAAACGATCGAAGACTGATTAGTTTGAGTCCGTCACTGGCCAATTACCTCTCAGATCCGGGAGAAGTGAATTTGGAAGCTACCAAAGAGATTAAGAAAGCTAAGGTTTTACCAGCAATTGAGAAAACACAAAGGAATAAAATGGGCATTCTGGAAGTTGCTCATGCGGTGGAGAAGTTGGTGCCCATGTTCTCAGGAGTCGAGTTGTATGATCTGAGAACTGAGATCCGGCGCTTCAAAGAAGGTTGTGAGCTAGCACAACAGAGTGTTCCGGAAGCGGACGGGGAACACTTAATAAAGTGTATTAGGCAAAGAACCACAGGTGATGCGTTTGATTTACTAGCGCATAGCTCAGTAAGCACCCTGCCGGAGTTATACGCACTTTTGGATACGACGTATTTAAAACAAAAGTCATACGACTGTCTCGTTCGGGAAATTCAGGAATCAACTCAAACACCGGGGGAGGAATTGAGAGCCTGGGGACGAAGGCTCCAGTCTCTCGGGAACGCTGCTGAGACGGAAGCCAACAGGCAGTTTCCAGAAAATGTTGCAGCATACAAGGCTCAAGTAGAACGGACTATGATTTCTGTGTTCAAGGCAGGCCTGATAAATAGGGATTTAGCTAATTATACTCTTACTCTCACGCCGAGGAGTATGGCAGAGTTAGTGGAAGCGGTCTCTTTAGCTGAAGCAGCAATACAACAGCGAACGACAACAGGTGGAATCTGCTGGACTGATGCTCCTGCAAAGGTAGGAATAGTACAGCAGGAAAACAGATGTGGAATTGGTAGATTGATGGGTCAATTTCCGCAACAAAGAGATCAAGATTTTCCTCCAAGGAAACCCATTTGCTCATTCTGTCATAAGCCCGGGCACACAAGGGATGAATGCGTTACACGCAAAAACACGCCCTACTGTATGGAGTGCCAAACTTACGGTCATGAGGCAAGTAGACAGTGCCAAGGAGGCACGGTATGGAATCAGAATAGAAAGCAGCCAGCTACGAGGCGCCCGGTTCCACCCTTGAGGGACAGCAGGGGTAATTTCAGTAGACCCCGAGTTAATTCAACAGAAGGAATTAACCAAGGAAGAAATCCTTTCAAAACTGGGAGTGGTCAGCAGCAATCAAATTGGAATTCCAGGAGTGAACCAAGGATACGCAACACCCAACAGGGGTTGAGATGCTTCTCATGTGGACAGATGGGACATCGTGCTGCGGAATGCAGGGATAGACAGTTCCAACAAAGGAACCAGGGAAACTTCCAGCGGCCCAGTCGAGGCCAGTAGACTGGAAAGCCAAAAGAAAGAGAGTAATAATAAGGCCGGAAATACGTGGGACTAGTAATGTAGGAACTACAGTCCAGGAGAAGGAGGAGCAGGAGGCTCTCCAGTATCACGAAGAGTTAGGAAGTGGTTACGCGTCCATGTTGGGAACAGAAGGACATTGCTTCGCTATGAGCAGGATAGGTGATGCCTTCATCGAGATGCCCTGCGAGGAAGCAGCGAGTGGAAAACTAGTGCTATTAGTAGATTCAGGGGCGGACACTAGCCTCGTAAAATCTAGTGTTTTACGGAAGGGGCTAGACATTAATCAAATGGACTTAAGAACGCTTAACGGAGCGTTTGGAGGGTGCATTAGGACATTGGGGTCGCTCAGAATAGGGCACAGTGGAGTAAAGGGTATGAGTTTTAGAATGCACGCAGTGGAAGTCGATAGGAAAGGTATCCCGGCTGATGGGATAATTGGCCGCGATAATCTTTGGGGACGCACCATACTGGATGCCCTCGACAAGCAGTTATCATTCTATGATAACAATAAGCATAGAATCCTTACTTTTCCATTAATGTCATGGCAGGAAGGAACCGTGAGTAAGGTTAAGAATTGTATGGAGGTAGTGAATGCAAGGTCAACCAGAGTAGTTACTATGCATGTAAATACGAAACTTAGGACTGTTGTTTTACACAAGCAGCAGCTAGCGGAGGGCGTATATATGGGGGAAACCATAACGCACGTTGACAAGGGAAAGGTGTACGCTTGCGTACTCAATGCATCGGAAAAGGACTACTTGATGGAGGAGGATTTTAGGCCTAAGTTCACTAGCTATGATAATTTTAAGGAACCGAATTATAGATCGGTGAATCAGATTAAACAAGTTGATATAAGAGAAAGAATGGAGCGAGTGCTAGAATCACTGAAGCTAGACCCAAGCGTGAATTCAGAAGAGAAGGCATCAATAGAAGCCATTTGTGCGTCATTCCATGACATATTTTTGCTGGAAGGAGACCAGTTAACATATACACCAGAGGTAGAGCATGAAATACCTACTAGAGTGGATCAAGCGCCAATTAACCAGAAGCAATACAGATTGCCGCAAGCTCACAAAGATGAGGTAAATAGACAAGTGGAAGGAATGTTAAAGGATAACATTATTTCACCGAGTATCTCGCCTTGGAACTCACCAATAATTTTGGTACCAAAGAAGGGAGGTGCGCAGGGTCAGAAGAAGTGGAGAATGGTCGTCGATTTTAGGAAATTGAACGACGCCACTATCAAGCAGGTGTTCCCGATACCAAGGATAGAAGAGATTCTGGATCAATTGGGACACAGTAGATATTTTTCTACACTTGATTTAGCGAGTGGCTACCACCAAGTTCTGGTGGATACCCAAGATAAGCAGAAAACCGCATTCAGCACCGGTTTAGGCCATTATGAGTTCAATAGAATGCCGTTTGGATTAACAGGAGCACCGGCTACCTTCCAACGGCTAATGAACCATGTGCTAACAGGCTTACAAGGGTTAGATTGTTTTGTGTATCTGGATGATATTGTAATTTATGGGAAGAACTTGCAGCAGCATTCGCAACGCTTGTGCAAGGTGCTCCAGAAATTACGAGAACACAATTTGAAATTGAACACGGAGAAGTGTCAATTTTTGCGGAGAGAGGTGGTCTATTTAGGCCATCGTTGCTCAGAAGCAGGAGCACTGCCTGACCCGCAGAAGGTGGAATGCGTTAGAAATTTAGCGGTTCCAAGAAACAGAAAAGAAGTGCAAGCATTCCTAGGACTAGTGAACTATTATAGAAAGTTCGTGGAAGGACTAGCCGGAATTGCTTTGCCCATTAATAAGTTGCTACGAAAAGAAGCAAAGTTCGAATGGACAGAGAGATGTCAGCAAGCATTCGAGAGGCTAAAGGAGATAATTAGCTCGCCACCAATTTTGGCATACCCCGACTTTGAACAAACTTTTTTGTTGACCACTGATGCTAGCAATGAAGCGTTAGGGGCAGTATTATCACAGGGGGAAGTCGGGAATGACCGACCAATAGCATTCGCAAGCAGAGCGCTTAGCGACACGGAAAAGAGATACTCCACAATAGAAAAGGAGTTTCTAGCCATAGTATGGGCTACGAAGAATTTTAGAGCATATTTGTTAGGACGCCCATTCAAGATATACACTGATCACCAGCCGTTGAGAGGCATAGCCAATTTGAAAGACCAAACGTCTAGGCTAGCCAGGTTCAGACACAAATTGTCTGAGTATGATTTTGAAATCATATACAAACCTGGGAAAAAGAATTTGAATGCCGATGCACTCAGCAGAGTACCGCACGCACAGAAAGTATCAGTAGTGCAAACGAGGTCCAAAGCACGGTCAGATAAGGAGAAGGCCGAGAGAATGCAGAAGGATAAAGTTGATGCTACAAGAGATGTTAGCAATGCGGGTTTCGATGCCAATGAGCAAGCAGCCAGTAATGTAGAATGGCTGGAGGATATAAAGGATATCCAGGCTGTATTAAAGGGTTTCCATGATTCACCTCTGGGTGGCCACCAGGGATTCTGGAAAACCCATGACAGAATTAGGCGAGTATACGGATGGAAGGGTATGCTCAAGGACATTAAGAAATATATAAAGAGTTGTCCAAAATGTCAGGCCAACAAAAGTTCAAGGCTGACAAAGATGCCAATGGTGTTAACTGACACACCTAAACAGCCATTTGATAAAGTTCATATGGATATTGTAGGTATTTTACCTGAGACTGTTTCGGGGAATAAATATATTTTGACGTTCCAAGACGATTTCTCAAAGTATATGGCGTGCGTGGCTATACCCGATGCTGAAGCAAGCACGGTGGCCAAAGCATTCTTTGATGAAATAGTAGCACGATACAACATACCTAAGGTTTTGATAACCGACAATGGTTCAAATTTCGTATCGAAATTATTCTCAGAAACATGTAAAATGCTGGGAATTAAGAAGTTGCATATAACACCATATCATCCGCAGGCGAATGGCTCACTGGAACGTAGTCATCGACCTCTGGCCGAGTACTTGCGCAGTTTCGCCAAGGAAGACGGCTCGAATTGGGATCAATGGTTGACCACTGCAATGCACGTACACAACAATACTGTGCATGTATCAACGAAGCAAACTCCATTTAGAACACTCTACGGGTTTGATTTCAACATGCCAGCGAATTTGAAGCGCAAATGTGCGCCTGTATACAATGCTGATAACCCGAATAAAGTGCAGAAGTATCAGTTACAGCGAGCGCACGAATTGGTTAGAGAAAACCAGGAATGTGCTAAACGAGTGGCCAGGGAAGCCTATAACAAGGTACTAAACCCAGTAGTTTTTCATGTGGGTGATCAAGTACTAATGAAGAATCAGGCTAGGAGAAACAAATTCTCACCTGTGTGGATAGGTCCCTATGTAGTAGCAGAGATCAAAAGCCCAGTTACAACGGTCGTAACAATTAAGGGCAAAAATAAAAAGCTACATAATAATTTGTTGAAATTATTCCACATTAGACCACACAAATAAAGACATGTGTTAGCAGTGTCTTACAAGTGTAAACACAAAAATAACAACGTAAACATGTACGTGTGTGTATCAAATAACACACACAGCTCCGATTCTCAAAGTCAAAGCCAGTAGAAGTGTGCCACTTAAAATCGAGCGATTAAAGTTGACGTAATAAAAGTGCTTATTATGCACTGTGGCCGAGCGAAGCATAGTAGGGAAAAATATTTTTTTTTAAATAATGATAAATATTGCACGTAATTAAAAAATAAAATGAAATAATAAGACAGTCGTGGGTAAGTAATATAAAACAAAACTTCGAATATGTACATACATATGTACATACGGCAGTGTATGCACTGAAATTCGATGCGTGGGCATTAACGCCAGGCAATGGAACTGCTGGTGAAGTAAGTATATATACGAGTATATATATATGTGTATAAGTTAAAGAATGAATGTACGAATGTATATTTAAAGAAGTAAGTATTCTAGTTAGGAGGAATGGGTATGTGCGTATGTATATATGTGCAGATACTGCAGCAGGCTATATGTAGATATACTCGTACATAGGTTTTAACTGTTTATTGTTTAGGAAATTAGCGTATGGAAATTCGAAAAAATGTGTAGTTAATTGGGGAAAATAACGTTAGTAATTAATTCTAGGTAATTTAAAGCGCCTTGAATGTATGTATGTATTCATATACGGGCTGATTACAGGATGGAAGATAGAATCGTTAATGGATATATACATATCAGGCTAGAAGTAAATTTAAATAAAAAGTCAATTGTATGCGATGAAAGATATAGTCATGCAATGGACAATGTTTTCACATAAACGGGTTTATCTTAAATAATCTCGCTTATGTAAAAGGCACTAGTTTTGCCAAGAATTGATATAAAAAATTTTTTTTTTGGGCGGCATATAATTAAATTAGAAAATAATTGTTATGTATGAAGCAAATTTTTGTAAAATGTATATATTTGAGAAGGATTTAAAGTTTTAATGCCGCCAACAATTGTAAGAAAATGTATTATAGTTAATTGATAATATTTGTAAAGGAAATAGTTTTTGTTACTTGTTTATAGTTTGTTTGTTAAGACGTAGTAGATAAGCGATATATAGATTTGAATCCAATTTACTGTTTACGTTAAAAATTGAATGAATGTAATAGCTAGTAAGAATAATTAAAACTCGGCAAGTCCGATAAGCTAAGCGTATTGTTTTTAGATATTCAGGCGTTGGTGAACAAACATCTGGATGGTTCAATATGGTGCAGCATGAACCTGGAAGGGACTTCCTGCAGCGTCGAAGACTGAGTAAGATGTTAACCAATAGAGGAAATGCAAGTGCAGCGAACAAAAATCTGACTGAATGAGAAGAAGTAAGAAGACGTAGAAGAAAAGTGATCAGTAAGCCGCAAAGGAAGAAAGACGAGTTTGGCAACGATAATGTCCAGAGATAATTTTTGGGTTGGAAAAAAAAAAAAAAAAATGAAAACGAAATTAGTGAGAATTCATTTTTATATGAAAAAGTGGAAGAGCTTTCAACTTCCCATCTGCGAGATGACTACGATTTAAGCTTATAAAAAAATGGAGATGGTATCGGCCGAATGGAAGAGTCTCTATCTGACTAGTAAAAGTCTAATAATACTTGAGTTTTATTGCATAACTGACTAAATGGCATGAAAAGCACTAACATGTACGTTGTCCGTATAAAGAATCCAACGTGTTTACCATTATTACATATATCAGTATGTATATTGTATTATTGTCGAAAATGAAAAAGAGATAATTTTAGCCAAAACCCGAGGTAACTCCGTAATTCCATCGAGAAACGGCTACAATAACAATAACAGCCACAACTACATCGTTCACTTAGCTTCGCAGAATAATCTCCTGGCGCAAAAAATCGTTTTTAACCACGAAAAGATCAAACATAACATAGCCAAGATTTATCGGCTAAACTTCGTAACGATTTCTCCAATGAGAAAATATCCATTGTCACTCACTAAGCGAATATCGAATATTTATTTTGACTTCGTCAGAAGCGCATCTAATCGCGCAAGCTTGCATCATCTTTTTACGTACCGGTCCAGAAAGAAGGGAGGGGTATGCAGAGTTCATCGAGGGACTTCACTCCGACAACGGCAGTCGTCAACTGGACCAGCAGGTAGCAGAGGGCGCAGTATAATATAAGGTTTTATGTATAGAATAGAATTGTGTCATTGTTTAGATATTTGTAGATACGCCAATGAGAAAAGAGTCAATGAAAGACCAAATCATAAAAAGGGGAATTTAAAAAAAAAAAATAATGATGGATAAAAATAAAAGAAAGAAAACTACAAAAGAAAATAAAAAAAAAAAAAAAAAAAAAAAAAAAAAAAGAATATATACATGGAAAAGAAAAGAATAAAAAAAAGGAAGAAAAAAAAAAAACCGTGATAGAACCCAAATAAGGCGATTTTAAAAAAAAAAGATGTAAATAAAAACAAGTCATATGTATGTAATATAGAGTTCAATCGATGCACATAATTGTTTACAGTGCAAGAAAAATACTGTAAAGATTTTATGGAAGTTAGTTGCACTAACTTCTTTTAGAAAGAGGGGAGGGATGTTGTGAGTTAGAATCAAGCTACTTACGCGTAGTTGACTCACAGCACCGGCTCCTATTAAATTCATTAAGAACGCACATATTTTTAGGGTGCAAATATTGTAAATGAACAGTATTTATTCAATAATTATGATGTAAACTTTTAGGGTGTCACAGTTCTGCAGTCAAGCTGACGAGGGGCATTTAGAATGCACCGACGACACTTTTACTTGTAGTAGGTCAGTGGGCTTGAGCCACTGACACCAAATAACAACTGCGTAACTGGAACACCAGAAAAGTGAAGACGTAGACTGTAATGTTTATTTGTAAATAGTATATAAGAACTAGCATTTTAAGAATAAAGGGCTGGTGTTTTTACAAACTGAAAGGTGAAAAGTGTTATAATTTACGTTAGGGTTTTGATTTTGCAGCCACGCGCCCGGAAGAACTACGACAGGACGTCGCCTGCCAAGCAAGGACACGAGGACCCCAACAACAGGTCCCTGATGATGTCAAAATCATCGGATACGCGGACGACATAGCATTGGTAATCGCAGCTAAATACTTGGAGGAAGTAGTAGCAGAGGCCAACCGAACTGTGGCTACCGTCGGAAGATGGCTTGCAAACGTTGGACTTAGCTTGGCTGAACATAAGACCGAGGCAATCCTGGTTTTGAGCCGCAGAGTATTGGAGGTAGTGGAAATAAGAGTTGGTAGTTGAGCCATAACCACGATTCCACACCTCAAGTGCCGCGGCGTGTGGATAGACGCGCGGCCTACCTTCAAAGAACATCTGTGGCGCGTGGGAGATAAGGCAGCACACAAATGTTCTCTCCTATGTAGAATAATGCCCAACATGGGAGGACCCATCGCCGGGGTTGTCAGATCCATTATTCTCTATAAGGCTTCTAATGCTTACGTCCGCACCATTGAGGCAGCATACAGGAGAAGTGCACTACGAATGATCTGCGCATACCGCAGCGTATCCACAGATGCCACCTTGGTAATAGCCGGCATGACTCCCGTGAACCTGCTAGAGAAAGAAGCGATGAACCTCTACCATGCCAAAGGGACACACGCGACAAATGTAGAAGAGCTCTTGGCAATTGGAAAGCGGAAGACCCTTCAAGAGTGGCAAGCCCAGTGGGACACTTCTACAAATGGCCTCTGGATAAGAAGGCTGATCCCCAACATTCAGCAATGGGTACGCAGGTCGCATGGTGAGGTGAATTACTACGTCACACAATTGCTGACAGGCCATGGAGGCTTTCGGGCATACCTGCACAGATTCCACTTGGAGGAATCCCCCTACTGTGCAAACTGTGGAGGTACAGAGATAGAAGATCCCAAACATGTCTTCATCTATTGCCCACGTTATGAAAGTGCTAGAGAGGCACTACAAGGAGTATGTGGAGAGTCCGTGATGCCCGATAACATAGTGCAGCATATGCTCGAGAGCCCAGAGAAATGGGCTGCGGTATGTGACACCACCGCCGCCATTATGAAAGATCTTCGCCACCAGGAGTGGCGAAGACGCGCAATGGAAAATAGCTAGGAGGGGTCCGCTGACCATACTACACCCCCGGAGAAGTATTACCTTGCGGCGGTCCCGCGGGGGGAGGCTATATATATTCTCTGTCCACACTGCGTATAAACTTTGATTGTTTAGAATAGTTAAGAATTGTCGAGTATACGAGTATGTCGGATAAGGAATCCTAGCAAATCGGGGCAGATGACGATTCTTTGTGGAGTTTTAATATGAATACAAAATTTTGGAAATCTTTCATTTCTTCATTGCATTCTCAAGGTCCAGCACGTGGATTTAGTTCAGACAGCCACAATGAGTCTCCGTGGAACCTTTTTCCATGAATTTGAACGTTCGTTTTCCGTCTATTCTGCTGATATTACCTGCTTCATTTGAAAAATCAGCATCACTATCGCAAGTGTGTCTTCTACCGTTTTTATTCTACCCTCTTCTTTTGAATTAACTCAAAAATTGACGGTCAACAAAGAATACCAATAAATCTAATTTGCGTGCGAGCGGTCCACGAATGCAGCCTGTCCTGGCGGACGATTGCTCGTAAATTGAAAATTTCTTTAATTTGCTTACGTTGGTAATTTGTGGGGTGTATGTTTGTGTGACAGAGAGAGAGAGACAGAGAGTGTGTGTGTGTATTGTGCGTGTATGTGTGTCCTCTTGAATAGTTCGAAGTAATTTGGAAGGAGTCATGTACTTGCGTCCTCCTACGTACCGAAAATTTACTGTTGCAGGGCCAAAGGGTGTAACCAACCGTCAACATTTGCCACTTAGAAGGAGAAAGCGTATTACAGCTACTCATGTATGGGAGTATTTGCATCATTTCAGGCATATTTGCAAATTTTAAAATTGATGCAGTGGAGTAGAACCTCGTCAGACCGACTCAACTCAATTGGGGCATATGAAACCAATGAAACATGCACCACAATCACTACAACAGCGCAGCAGCTGCCAAGAGTCCACCGCCGCAGCCGTAGTCGTAGTCGTAGTCGTAGCTGGAGCCCCTGGAGCGCAGACGACACTGACTGAGCGGGTGAGCGAGCACTCCGGTCGATTGTCTTTCATGCTCAAGTACACATATTGCGGTTGCTGCTCGTCGGTTGGTTCGGTTGCAATTCATTTCTCAGTCCACAATATGCATGTATGCGGTTCTTGCTAGAATTCAGCCACATTTCCCCAATAAATCATATAAATAAATAGGATAGATATTCGAAGGTATGTAGTACTCGTGTATGCAAAGGCCAGAATATTGAATGCAAAGCAGAAAACTGACCACAACAGGCAGCATGGTTATGTTGGAACGTCGTCGGGCAATTTTGCCTCTTATCTTTTTCTTCTAGACTCGATGGGTCCATAGCCATGGTGCATACTGTTTGGAAGTAGGGCAGCAACAATGTTGTCATTCGTCGCTTTCACGGACTACTTTGGCGGTCTAGAAACCACCAATCCACCAAAAACGAACACCAAACTATGCGAGGACATTCTGGCGCTGCGGTACGGGGCTGCCTTGTGTTGTGTGTGTGTACGAGTAGTTACGGCAATTGTTGATGCCTATTTGTAAAGATTTGCATTCGGTCTCCGGTCGCATACAAACGAAGGCACGTGTGACTAGTCATAAGACGCAGGATGGCTCAAGGTTTAAGCTGGAAGCGGCAAGGATTGTTAGTAACTGAGGTTAATTCAGAAAATAGCGAATATAATTGGATTATTTTATGGACGGGTGCGCGGAGAAAGGGTCACATTCATATCCACCGCTATGAGCGAACGAAGGAACAAACCAGCGTGTGTGTGTCTTTAATGCTCCTACGAAAGCAGCACAAGTTTGCTGTGCTTCCTCGCTGAGATGGTATCTCTTCCTTTGGTGAGGGGAGCCAGGCAGAAGTGAAGTACTGGTACAGACGCGTAAATAGCAGTGCGGGTAGAAGCGAACGAGGCACGTACTCACATGCGTACTTGAATGGTTGCCGAAGAATTTCCGATTTACAATAATTGACAATAAAGGCATAAACAGCAAATAAAAGTCAGCGGCAGTGGCACTCATTTCAGAGCGGTGCGATAAATTACGGCATTATATGACTTGCCAGATCCGCAATGCCCGATAAAGTGTTAAGAAATGCCGTCGCGGCTGTCTGTGCATAAGCGGTGGTGGCATGGTAGCGTGGTGGCATGATGGTGGGGTGGCCCGGTGGCTGATTGCACGTATGAGTTGCTGAAACAAAATAAATTGATATTCTGTGCCTCTGCCGCACACGTTTCACGTTCCACGTTTCACGACCGCACCGTCGCCAGATAGTCAAATCAATTAGCAGTAAAATTTAATTAACATTTGTTAAAAAACTTCGAACTAACATTCGACAAAACTTGCTGGATACAGCCCCGAGCATTCCATTAGCTGGAGGCCGAAACTGAGGCTGAGCCTGCAACCCCGCTATGTGAGCGGAATATTACTTGAGATTATAAAATCACAACTCCCGGAGTGCACTAAACTTCGCCGTAATCTCGCTACGTGGCAATGGTTATGTCCGCGTTGCTATGCCATCGAATTACCACGCTGGCAACTGACAGGGAAGTCAATACGGGAGAGTCAGGGCTGAGTTGGCGCTGCAGCGAACAAGTGGAGTGCGTTATATTCTGAATAAGTATTGAATTTTTCAGCGCTTATGCTAACAATTAATATGCGAATGTATTTTTCTGAAGCGTCACTTGTTGGCATAAATCGGGAACAAAAAGAATACATCATTGTATAAAATAGAAAGCTTATATGCAGATAGGACACACGAAAGTTCATAAAATTAAGATTCCACTTTGCATATATCCTCCGGCTTAGATTTCTCTTGTTTGAGAGAAACACTCGACCAATACTTATCCTCCGTTTTAGATTCCTCTCTTGTTTGAGAGAAAGACTCGACCAATATTTTATCAATCAGCGAGAACTACGAATGAAATGGCGATAGCGCAAATAATTTGAATATCACTTTTATTCTATGTACCTCTCATATAATGAAATACTTCTTTATTACAACTTCATTGAATCTTTGTGATTTGAATCTCAAGTTCTACAGAGAGCTTACGAAGAGCAGAGTGTAACGGGTGCTGTATGGATATACATAACATGTAATATCCTTACATTAGTGGGCATAAAGTGGGATATACTCGTAGTTTTGATTATCTGGTTTCACCAATATGCTTTCGCCGAACTCTACTACAAACTCTATTGCACCTCTTCCTGTGTACTCGTAAATTAAAAAATTAGTATGATCGCTTTAGTATTCTGTACCACGAGTATTCTTTAATCTACTGCGAAAGTTTATCAATACCATAAATTTCATTACATTGGATAGTTCTTATGCGAAAAAGAACGTGGATATGGATAGTTTTTCTATACATGACATTCTCGTCATGTATCCTTTTTTGTGGGCTTACAAATATGTGATCTTCTGATATGGTTCTGTTTCTTGTAGCTGTTTCTTTTTAAATTGTAATTTGTACCTTAAGAATTTATCCAGATCTATCATAATAACACCATACTATGTTGTTATTCCTACTGCAAATGGTCGATGGTGACATTTTTCTGCGCTTTTTGGCCTTGAAGAGCATTGATTTCAATCAGAATGAAGTACGAGTATATGTACTTGGCTTCTTGCATAACAAATGATAACAGTGTGGAACGGTAAAGAAGTTACTGATAATGATGTCAAGGAATGGGATTCTCAACAAAATTTTATTTCAGAAAATTATAAATTTACTCATAGTATGCCGAGAAAACATTTGCACAGGTGTTGCTAGAAATGCACTCCTCAAGAAGATAGGATTATGGGCGTTTTTCTAATATTCTTAGTTATTCAGAATTGATCGTTTCTGCAAAACAAGGTTCTAGAAAGTCGACACTCGCATGTTCCTGCATATAAGAATTTTGATTTCATATACAATTTCTTCGACATATCTGTCTTGGTTCTTGAGATGTGATCTGTTCAATGAGGAGACACAAATATAAATATACGTGAGAGTGAAGCCTCGTATATTGATGGGTTGCATAATCACTAAATCAGAAGTGTTGGTGAACCGTAATTCCGTTAATCGCCGAGTATTGAATTTAAAGTACAATAAACTAGATGACTTCTCGGTTTGTTGGACCGTTTTTCGAAATGTGAACCCATCTAGAGTAAATGATTAGGTACACAAAACTTTTCTTCTTGGAACTTCTTTAGTCTGAGAGAGAGAGTGAGAGATAGAGAGAGAGAAAGAGTGAGAGTGAGAGACAGAGTGAGAGAGAGAGATAGATAGAGAGACAGAGATAGAGAGAGATAGAGAGAGAGAGTGATAGAGAGGGAGAGAGAGATAGAGAGGGAGAGAGAGATAGAGAGAGATTAAAGTACGAGTACTATTTTGAAACCCTGTGATGAGGTCTTTTATAATTTCTTAGAACAATTTTGCATATTTTGAATTTGAACAAAACTTTATTGAAATCTGTTGAAAATTACACCACAGTTGCTGGAGCAGTAAACACATTGGAGCAGTTGACACATTAAGTGGCGCTCGCGAACGGAACAGCATGTGTAGGCGACAAGCGACAAAATTGCTGATGTGACACATTTCATAGAACAGCTCCGTAGCGCGTCGATTGTGTCGTCAAACCGTCATGTAGCGAGCGATATTACCTAAATGCAGTGCAGCGCTTTAAATTATTGCCTAAACTACGAGTACATTTCTGCGATAATTTGTTTTCAGCCATCACATCCTTTCGAAATGTCAGGAGTTGATGGCGAATGCCAGTGGGTTGTGGCGTTGACAACTGAATTAAAAATTCAACAGGAGGCGGGGTATCAAACACAACGTGGCTCATGCATGAGGACGACTATAAGGGTTCGGTTTGCGTTCCTCGAATCACTGGCGCAGCTGAAGTCGAGTATGCGAGTATATTTGATTTTCTTTGGAAATTGACATCCGAGTGGTGGATGCTGACTTTGCAACATATTGCGACAGGACAGGAGAGGAAACATTTTTGATTTGGGTATTGGATATTAGCAAGCGTCAAGTTATTGTCGACATTCGCTGGAGCGGGGGAAACCATCCGATAAAATGGTTTACATTATACAAAAGGATTAGAGATGGGAGACGTGAAATTGGAAAATTCAACAACGCTTTTAGAAAAGAGCATATTATGAGCGATACGAGCGAGTGTGGCCCGTTGGATGTCGGATGTCTGGATGAGACGTATCAGGAAATGATGCACACCACACCTGGTTATTGATTTTGGAACTGCTTGTGTCTGTTTAGCAAGTCAGCATAACTGGTGTTCAGTCATTAACGTTGTCCAAAACAGATATTTGGTAAGAACAGAAAGTAAGGAGTGTAACTCAAATGAATATGAGAAGCCTGAGGGTATTCTGACTCGTGTTCTAAGTCTTACAAGCTATACACATAAAATTGTTTCTTACCGGTTAGACAGGCGTAGACTCAGATAAATTTAGGCGGGGTAACGAAGAACTTCCAATTTTTATGAATAATCATATGATCATGAATGAGACAGTACCGGAAAAGGCTGTAACATAGTACAAGCATATTTGAGAACAACGAGTTTGCAAGCGAGTTAGACTGGGTGGACTTCAATGTTAAACGATTTTGTGGATTGAAATGTGGAGGTCTTGTCGGAACTGTGAATAGTAAAGTGAAAGACGAAAGATGTAGGCGTAGCCGTAAAAAGTAGCCTGCATTAGATGAAGCCAACTAGGGTGGTGTCGTCAAATTTTATCAAACTACAGTTACAACATGATAACTTGTTATAGTTATAATATAGTTATAGCATGATAACATAACGCAAATGGGCCAGTAAAAGAAATCAGATTTACAGCACAATGAGGTCGCAGATTCATAGTGGAACTCTCCAACCTAAGGCTTTGAAAGACCATTCGTAAGCACTCTTCACATGCTTTAGAGAGCATAATGTTCTAACTACTATCACTTCGCTAACCTTTAAGTTTATAAATATTCTGCGTAGATAAGTGGGTCCCAAGGGATAAGCGCTTTCAAAACAGAGGCTCTGGTTCCAATTGTTTCGAACTAACTTACAATTCTAGTTCATTTGCAAGGATAGGAGAGGAGTTACTTTCTTGCGCTTTTACTGAAAAATGAGCGCAAGCACGACTGACTCTTAGTAAAGACGTTGACACTATATATTTTTACTCACTACTTTTTCTCGTTCCAGTTTCGGTTTTGCGTTTATATCCGGAACTGGTTCACTGCCCTTAGGTATACGCCTCGAATTATGAGTAATTTGAAATTCAATTGCCGCAAATTAGAGCTTTCCCCCCATGCATTGTGTCTGTGTCTGCTGAAGTACCTGTACACTGGGGTGTGTTTGTGTATGTGTGATTTCTCTGATTTTCCATTGTCTTTGATCCTCGTACCTTGCCAGCAATTGCCTCCTTCCGCTGTTTGAGCAAACTGTTTGTCAGAGACAGACAATGCAGGCCAGTAATCAAAGTCTACGTTTATATTATGAGCACGCCTACATGAAAAGTTAATTACAGCGCCGCTGCGCAATTTATCCACTTTCCAGAGTCATCATTTTTGCTTTTACTCGGCAAATTGGACTTATTTTAAAGTGGCTCTGCTTTTCTGTTATTGTTGCCGCACAGTCGTGTGCTGGTAGTTGTTCTGTTAATTGTTGGCGTACAATGGAGCCGTGACAGACAAAGGCAGCCATCGCTCAAATGCGCACGACAGTCGCACACCTGGCGTGGAGGCGCCGCCACTTGATGCAGAGGCTAACACAGAACGCGCCAGATTGCACGCTTGACATTAAATGTGCTGCTTCCGACACAGTGTTGAGCAGGCGCGCGTTGTCTCTGCAGACACAATGGCCTCCAACCGTACCGACCGGGTTCTGCATGCAGTGCAGGCGTTCAACATTCAAACTGCGGAATGGCGTTGTTGGCTTTATCGGGCGCGCAGATAGACGCAAAAATTGACAAACGTGTCGCTAGCATGAACACAGCACATCTGGCGAGCAATGACTCAGGCTTTCTTGCGCGAAAGCGAACGAACAAGTCCAAATGTCTGTCTACTTTACAATGCACACCCACCCCCGCTGTGCACCGTTGAGGGATTTGGAATCGGAATTCAACATTTATTTCTTAATGAACCTTTTAATATTAATTAGAACGGGCCTAAAACGTCTGCGCTAGCGTCCTTTAAAAACGGGCCTTCCTTTGTAGTGGCACTCACCTACACGCACACACACGTGCACATTAGTGAGCTTTCATGTATGGGCGCGTATGTGTGCAGGTAGTTTAAAACGTACGCTTTGTCACGGCAAAGTCTCAACCGAGGTGTGGCGAAGTAGAGTGAAGCAGCGTACAATATCCTCGTACGGAAGTACAGTGCGAGGACGAGTGGAAATCTACAAACGGAGTCGTAAAATTTGTAGCCAATTCAGGTTGGATTTTTTGTGACTCGCCATAGGAGTAGTCGCTAAGATTTGCTCCCAAATCAAGTGAGTATAAATATTTTTCATGCCTTCATTTCGTTTCGCCCCAATGACAAGTTTAAAGAAAGCACAGCACAACACCAGCGGGATGTGTGGCATTGATGTGGCCGTATCAGGCAACACTCCCAAATGCATCTATCTGTGTTTGCCCAAATTTATCAGCCAATAACTATTTTGACAAGCCCAAAGTGCTCAACGCTGCCATCTCATATGTCTCCCCCGATTGATTGAGCCGGAGCACGCACCTTTGTTGGCCCCGCGCACTCGGTGGCATGGAACACACCAGTCGCACGCCTGGTGCGAAACAAATGCCGCCAGTTGCGTAGGATTTGTTTTGATGGCGAAATAATTCGATGACGGTGCGAATGCAGAGCCAACTGTCCTACATTTCCGAATGTTGGGTGTTGTGCTAAATGCGTGGAAATGGTTTTTCGGTTTGATAGATTTAGTTCCGTAACAAGCACTGGGCGCGGTTGAGCACTGTGGTCGCGTATTTAGTCATTGACTTTTTATGAATGTTCTCTTTAATAAACACGTTCACTCATTTGTTAAGTGAAACATTAAGACCAACAGGCATGTCCACACTCTGAATATTTTTTTGTACTACGAATATTTTGTTAATCAAAGGATTCTGAATTGGACATGAGTGTAAACCTCTGCCACTGCAACCGACTGTAGCGACAAATTGCAACAGTTGAGTTCCGGATCCCTCTCTGTATAGACATACCTTAGTTTCCGTTACAGAAACGGAACGGTGTTTCACTTATTCGGAGATATTGGAGGATCCAACACTAAATTGTCCATTTAAATTTACGAGACTTGCACTGTTTTCAGCACAATTTGATCGTTGGATAATTTGCTGCTCATTATCACGTTTCCATGGAGCGCCCTAAGAATGAGTGGGAGTGAGAGGGATTGATAATAGTCTGAAAGCGTGAGAGTGGGGAAAAGAGACAGAGAGAGGGGGCAAGTGAGAGAGAGAGACTGAAAGATACAGTGAAAGACGGAGTGAGAGTTGAGAGAAAGTGAGAGATAGTGATAGAGTTATATAATAATAGAGTGATAAAAATAGAGAGAGAGTAAGAAAACGAGGGAGCGCAAGAGAGAGTGAGAATTTCAGAAATAGTAAGATAGAGCGAGGTAGTGAAAGATAGAGAAAGTGAACAAAAGAGTGATAGAATTATATAATAATAGAGTGATAAATAGAGAGAGAAAAAGAGAGAGTGAGATTTTTATAGATAGTAAGAGAAAACGAGGTAGTGAAAGAGAGAGAGAAAGTGAAAGATAGAGTGAGAAGTTTAGAGATAGTAAGAGAGAGCGAGACAGAGAGGGAGTGAGATAGAGAGAGAGTGAGATAGAGAGAGAGTGAGAATTTCAGATACTAACAGAGAGCGAGGTAGTGAAAGATAGAGAAAGTGAAAAAGAGAGTGATAGAATTATATAATAATAGAGTGAGAAATAGAGAGTGAGAAAAAGAGAGACTGAGAATTTTATAGATAGTAAGAGAGAGCGAGACAGTGAAAGAGAGAGAGAAAGTGAAAGAGAGAGTGAGAATGTGAAAGAGAGGGTGAGAAGTTAAGAGATAGTAAGAGAGAGCGAGATAGAGAGAGAGAGTGAGATAGAGAGAGAGAGAGAGTGAGATAGAAATAGAGATAGAGTGAGATAGAGAGAGAGTGAGATAGAGAGAGAGAGTGAGATAGAGAGAGAGTGAGATAGAGAGAGAGCGAGATAGAGAAAGAGTGAGATATAGAGTGAGACATAGAGAGAGACAAAGGGTGACAGAGTGACAAAGAGTGAGATATTGAAAGAGAGAGAGAGTGAAAGAGGCAGAGAGTGAAAGAAAGAGAGAGTGGAAGAGAGAGTGAGAATTTCCGAGATAGTAAGAGAGAGCGAGGTAGTGAAAGAGAGAGAAAAAGTGAAAGAGAGAGTGAGAGTGAAAAAGAGAGTGAGAATTTCAGGGATAGTAAGAGAGAACGAGGTAGTGACAGAGAGAGAGAGAGAAAGTGAAAGAGAGAGTGATAGAGTTATATAATAATAGAGTGATAAATAGAGAGACTGAGATAAAGAGAGAGTGAGAATTTTATAGATAATAAGATAGTAAAAGAGAGAGTGAGAATTTTATAGATAATAAGAGAGAGCGAGGTAGTGAAAGCGAGAGAGAAAGTGAAAGATAGAGTGAGAAGTTTAGAGATAGTAAGAGAGAGCGAGATAGAGAGGGAGTGAGATAGAGAGAGAGTGAGATAGAGAGAGAGAGTGAGATAGAGAGAAGGTAAGATATAGAGTGAGACATAGAGAGAGAAAGAGGGAGAGATAGAAGTGAGATAGTGAAAGAGGGAGAGATAGAAAGAAGGAGAAAGTGAAAGAGTGAAAGAGAGACTGAGAATTTCAGAGATAGTAAGAGAGAGCGAGATAGTGAAAGAGAGACTGAAAACTTCAGCGATAGTAAGAGAAAGCGAGATAGAGAGACTTAGACATAAAGTGAGATAGTGTCTGTATCCAGATGGGCTGAGATTATTCCTATAGTTATGATCGCTCCTCCGGCATAATTTGCCTGTGTTTCTGTGTCAGCTGTGCGAATTTTTGTTGTTGTTACAATTTTCCCGCTATTACACTCACATCCCTGCTAACTGCAGCGAACTGTGCGTTCTGTATTGACTTCCATATTTTACCTTCCAATATAACTCTGTAAATTCATGAAGTAATAATACGAAAATTCCACTGTGTGCCTACTTACGGGTAACAGATTTGCTTGTGGGCCTGGCTAGGCATCATCATTCTTTTCGCTAACTTCAGCAAAAGAGTTAATTTTGCCGCAACTTGTCAATATTACAGCGCATGCCACCCTCCCACTACAGGCTCCAATCCAACAAACAAACAAACCAACTTCCACGCTACCGCCAGTGACAGTGCAGTGAAAGACACACCACACTTTGCAGTTTTTAGTTGTCGGCAAATATTTGCTGTACCCCCGTTTTTGATCTTAAAACAAAGCTGGCAATGAGTACACAGACTGTGTCCCAGTTTCAGAGCTTGAACACACACAAAAAACAAAAAAAAAAATCAACAACAGAAAACCTAATAACACGAAAGGTCGGTCGGCTTCCTTTATGTTGCTGTTGTCATCGTCGTTGTTGTTGTTGTATTTTTTGTTTTTTGAACCCTCACCAGTTTGTTTACTCACTTAGGTTTTTCTTAGCAATATTATACAAATAGACAGCACCAGCGCACACCCACAGAGATATACTGAAACACTGGCAGGCGCGCGCCACGGAGCTGACGAGACGTTATCTCCTGCGCACCCACAGCAACCAAAAGTCTGCATTGTAACACTTAACGGTAGTTTCGACAGGGGCTTTAAGTCTGATTCGATTGGTTGGGCAGGTGGCTTTAGTGTGCGACAAATCCACACTACTGAGAAACAGCGTGCTCGAATAAGTGAAATTTGGGTTTGTAGGTAGCTCCTCTATACCTCCTCAGCCCCGAATTTTTTTGAAGGAGTCACAAATGTTCGTATAAAAGAGTCACTCGCACAATAGTTACTGATGGTTGCGAATAGGTGTTTATTTAATGGGATCCCGTAAATGGAGCCTCCTCTATTATAATTTACGTACAATTCTTGCCGCTGTCTAAAATTTCATGTGGAGACTTTTATCCGTTTTGGAGGTGTGGTCCTCATATACGAGTATACGAATTAAATTTCGGCCCAAAATCGTTCCTGATTTGTAAACTAAGCTAAACTCTAGATAAGGATAATAGTAAACAGAAATATATTGATGAACCGGACTAAATCAATTTATGAAGACATTTGCCGATTCTTTAAGAACATTTACGGTATGTTTCAAGTTCATATTGGCAATTCCTCCTTTTTGTCGTTATATACACACACCTGACCTTAATGCAATTTTATGTATATATTTATTATACAGTGCTTGAAGTAGTTATTCGTAGTCCTGTGGGCAACAGTTGGAATCCCATCCAGGGCAGAGAAAGCTCAATGTTTCTTTCAAGTCGCTGCAATGCAGAATTAACTAAGCAAACAAGGTGGAATTATTAGAAACTGTCGGTAGAACAGTTCAGGGCCCTTTTGTTCCAGAGTTTCACTCTTTGAAAACTTGCAAGACTTGTGGGCAGATAGATAGCAACTCTACGAGTCCTCAGAAAGTATAGTTCACAACTGCATGTACATGCCCAAGTGTGCCACGGCTTATTTTTGGTGTTGTAAGGAGTGTGTGTAGGGTGCGAAGAAAACACAAAGCCATCACGGTCTTTGTGTGTCTCACATAATTTCGTCTTTTTCCTAAATGGAAAATTGTCATTTTTATCACTTCAAAGTCATCATCTCCACGAAGTCCTGTTGCTTGTTTCTCCTGTCGTTGCCGCTTCATCAGAGTGTTCAAGTTTTACAACAGTTTACATATTCTTTGAAAGACATTATTTACACAAATGAGAAACTGCTGCTTCAAAGCACCCTTACACCGCCGCACCGCCACACCGCCGCACCTCCGAACACCCCCATAAAACACTCCACCCACTCACCCATCGGTCCAAGAGCACTTTGTGTCCGCAGCTGCTTGCGTACATACAAGTATGCTTTTTGCCTTTTGCCGCTTCTGTCATTTGGAGCGTCATTGGCGGTGACAGGAATGCAACATGTAATAACTGTGCGCTGACGCTAACACCATCAAGGACGAACTCTTTGCCGACGTGTTTGTTTTTGTCATATTAAGCTAATAACGGTATATTTTGGTTGGCATATTCGTGCAGCACCTCGCTCGCCCTCTCGTTCATTTATTCAGTACGGGGACGTTTTGTCGTTCCTTGTCAACTGTGTTTATAACGTTGAGTGAATCCGTTTCAAGGATTTAAATTGTTTGTGTATCGTTGTTGCCGTCTTGCCTGCCTGCTTTACTGCCTGCTTGAGTGCCTGCTCCCCGCCGCTATGCTGCGTACATAACAACATCACATGCCATGCATCAAACAGCAAGCAGTAAGCAGAAAGCAACACTGGCAAAGGAGCAAGCCCAGGAAGCAGGCAACATAACCTTTCGATCGATGTGGTTATTTCCTGCTGCCATAGTGCCAAGCTGCTCTACGTTGGAACCAATTTGTGTCAAGCAACCTGTTAGATTAAAAGTTATTTTCATGTGAGCAGAGCCAAGAAATGCAGAGTGGTGCTGCCTGCGTCAGCTCCTTTGACAGTTTGCCAGCGGGAGGGCTGCGCAGTGCGCACATCCCTTAAATACTTCAACATAATGAAAATTATTCAATTGAGTTCCATAATCAATAACACACAAAGTTAAGCAGCTGCTAGAAGTGTTGAGAAACTTGAAAATCACACAAATACGAGCAGACAGGGCCAACGTTTTGATTATTACCCTACCGCACTTTGTCCAGTTGCGCCGATGTACCTAAATCTCTTCTCGTATATATGCAACTGAATAGGTGTGTCGATGTGTAGATGTGTAAGTGCGTAGTTATAAGTCGCTACAGGCAGCCATGCCTACTTGATGTTCTATGCCACTTAGCTGTCATTATGCGAAAGGTAACTAAAAAGTGTTTGCATGTGTCTGACGACATTGTCGTCATCGTTATCGCACGTTATCACACGTCATCATCGTCGTCGGCGGTACAGCTCGCCCCCATGTCAGACGAGATGCGTTCGTTCGTGGTCGTCAGGCAGTCAACCAGCCAGTCAGGCACTGTTTTAACATCTAACATCCATCCATCCATCCATTCATCCCTTGCGTCAGTCAACCCAAAGAGATTTTTCCCTTTTATGCTCTGATGAATTGCTACTACCAGGATTATACTACCCACTCCAGCGCACAGCTCACGGTCGCTTCGTTCGTTCCCACCTGTTCGTTGTCTCGTTGGTTCGTTCATTTGTTTGTGCGCTCGCAGATTTCTTTCCTTAAATAAACAAAAATGAGTGCAAAATATTTTGTGACTGAAAAATGTCACTTCTTGTCGTATGCGACAGGTATGTGATTAAGGTCGACAGTTGCTGATGTTCAGCTTCTGTTGTTTCACGGTGCCGTTTCTAACCAACACCAACGCCAACACTAATACAGCCACCCCCACCCCACCCCCAGAACTGGCATCCTTATACGGCGCTGCCATTGCCTTTGCCTTTGAGTTTGCATTTGGCTGCTTTTTTCAGAACCGAGTCTTGACTCTGCTTAGGGTTATGATAGGAGAGCGAATGGATTGGAGTGGAGTGGAGTGGAGTTGAAGTCAAATGAAATTCCTCACCGTTGTGCTGGCGCGTTATGGCAAGTCCCAGAGTTGATAACGCTTAAATAAATTTAATTTTATGTGAAATGCTAAAATTTTATTACGTAGAAATTTCTATTGCCAACTCTAGGTGGAATTTTTTGTTCGTTCTCCTGCAAACTCCGTCGCTCATTTACGGCAGCTTGGGAAAATTCGAACAGCCACTACCCGCAGCACTTATTGCCGCCAGACTTGGCTAATATCTCTATAATTTTCAGCAGGAAATACGACAAAATCAGCTTTTATGCTGGCTGCACTGCGCGACTCGAAATGCGGCATACTTTCCCAATCACCCTCCACCTTCCACCCTCCTCCCTCATAGCCAAATAGTAAATTTCCGCTGCAAAAATAATCGCAGACGCGTCGTAAAATTTCGTAAATCAATATCAATTGCAAATTTACACTAACCACAATTTGCAGCATTGGAAAAGGGACCGCCCCCACCAACGCGGGTGCAATTTGTAGCGTCATTTGCTCAGCAGTGGAAGCGGGTGGAACAGCGGCAGTGTATACTGTCATTAATCGCTTGAAGCACGATAACGAATGCATCGAAGTCCTTTAATCCCCACAGAAGCAGGCTCAGAAACAGTCAGAATCCCTCAACTGATAGGTTCGTCCGTTAGCATAGAAATGTGCTGGGCATAGAGTAAAGGCTCAACTACTGTGGTGGATTTAATACATCGGTGTGTATGCACGAAAGAGTTCCGAGTCCAGAAGCGTATCTCAAGGGAGTGGTTTTTTGTTTAATTTTATGCAGGGCTGAAAAGTACCCTCATTCCATTGATGCATAAACAGATTGCAATCGATTTGCATTGGAGTACTCGTAAATCCGTCAATAACGATATAGAAAACCTTATTCAACGTCTTTTGGTAAAAAAAAACGCAATCCTGAATTTCGGTACTTTTATGCTTGCAAACTCATGGTTAAATTATCAAGCGGTACGATTCCGCTCCAGGTATAAACTTGCTGAAGTCCAGAGCATTCAGTTAGAAAGTGAAGGGAAACGAAACATCATTCACACATGCTGAGAGCTCCGACACAAATGTAGAAAAGCGCCGAATGCTGTTCTTTTTAGACAAAGCTCTTGCAAAGATCATCACTGGTAACACATAAATTGTCCTTCACTCACTTTGGTGCCAAATTATGTGACAGTTGATGAGTGGTGGCCAATGATTAGCCCAGTGAGCGACTCCCAAAGGCTTGTCACTTGAGAGTGGCTGCTGTGAATATTTGTTGGTGGGCTTATAAGGAACCCTAATAATTCAAATAAAATTGACTTACTAAGATTTTGTGTGAGTTTTGTGGTAATAACTACAATTTGCTGATCCTCGTACTGCGTATTGCTTAGTCCAATTGGCACGCCGTCATATTGCAAACTAACCTGAATTCAGACACAGCTTGTGCTCGTGAGCTCGACACGAGCTTCCAATCCTCCTCAGAAACTTCAAAGACCTCTCACGGGAAATATAACAGACTCCACATTAGATGGATTATTCTTAGCTCAAATCGCGTGCTAAAGAGAGCGGACAACAATGCTCTTACTCCCTGCTAATACTGCATTGTTTGTGTTTAAAGAGCATGCCCACATGTCCTTCTGAAGTCTGCTGTAATAGAGCCGGCGAAAATCTTTGATTCTCTCCATTTCTGTTCTGCATTTCACAACTTTCTTCATTGTGAATAGTTCAATTGTGGGCGATTTCACTCTTATCATATACCAAATTCGGTCTTCGAATATGATTGCATTTTAGATATGTAGGAGTGTTTTGTGGAATTCCCAATTGCCGAAACGGAGAGCAACTTACCAACTGCCAAGCCGAAGTTCTCCAAACCATTTCGGTGTTAAATGGAATGAATCTATTTTGGATTCACAGCAGAATATGTCGTACTCCAAAAACTGCTCTCAGTTATGTTGTGGAGAAAAGCGGTAGCGTGACTTACACCTTTAGCATCCATATTTGCAGCATTAGCTACGATAAAAACTACAAATCAGCGGTCATTTGGACCGATCTATTAAGTAAACCTCCACCATAACAAACACAATTGACAACAATCGCAACATCAAATGGAGGCTTAACTTTGCAAGGCGAAATTTTTGCCCACCGTCCTCCCTGAGACTATGAAATGTCATTTTATGACAGTGGAGATACACGGCGGGGCACACGTCCTAATCGCTTCATATGACTAATGATTATATTTACTTTGATTGCTGTTGCTGTATGCTGCTCGCTTGGCGCCTATGGTGGCTTCTGTGTACTTGTTCGTAGGCATGAATACTGCCTTGGAGGAAAAAATAAGCTTTTTGCCAGTTCCTTTGCTCGCAAGTGTCCTCTCATCTATGTCTCTGAAGCAGACTTCTGCCATGATTAATGGCCGGGCGTTGTGTTATTTGCTCGCATTTGTGCGTATAATAAAGTGGGAGCTCCATCTCGGCAGAACCATAAGGGAGCCACTTCTTGGACGTGGAAAGACAGCAGTGACCTTTATAAATTTTGCACCCAACAACTTAACTAATTATGAGTTTATGTGTGTTCGTAGGTGTAGGAAGCCACTTATGAATGCATGTCTCACTGTCAGCGCACAATGTCGGCAACCACTGTGTGCGCGATACCCACAAGGAATAATATATCAAAAACCAGCACAATCGCTCTGATAGTGCGAATCCCATTTAGTTGTCAAACGCTTTTCAGATGCTGTGCTGTCAATTGAGGAAAAGAATTCCATTCAAATAAGTTCGGTTCGAGAAAAAAATTGATGATTGATGCAGCTAATCATATAATGGCAAAAAAAGATGACGTCACAAAACACACTTTCACACATTCAATAAATTAGTTGAAAAAACATTACAAAATTTACAAATTCATACATGACTGCCCGTCCTGTGAATTAAGGAAACCTTCGTTTAATCCTAAGTGGGATGGTACTGCTCCCTGGTCATAGGCAGGTGGCTTGAGTAATTTTTATGTGACTTCACTTGTTGGGGTCATGGGGAAGAAAAAAACGTGATGTACTCGTATATTATTTTAAGGCCTCACTATTATCATGTGCCAGGTAACGCGACCGTACTCCTATGTCGCTCGCTAGGAGTGCCCTGCTTAGGGGCGGCTGGGGAAAACAGTGGTATTTGGATTTTGTAGAGATTTGATGAACTCGTAACTATGCAGTATTCCGTAAAAAATTGCATATTCCTTCATGATCCGTTGAACTGAATATAAAGTTCATATACAGGTTTTGCAAGTTTTCTTAAATTTCGCACACAGGCGATTAATAAGCGCACATCGCCCTTGATAGTTCGCATTCATTGTTGTGGTTTCCTTTTGAAACAATTCTCAGTATTCGAATCGAAGGATGTACCTACCATCAAATGGTTTGCTTTGGTACTTTTCATCACTTTCGAATTGAATCGTCAAACCGGGACTGTGAAGAGTACAACAAAAATTGTCGACCAATCGCTCTGCCATATTCTGGATACAGATTCAACTGTGACTCATGCTCCACAGCGACTTCAATACTCACAGCTTAAAGAATTAAAATCAATTCAATATAATTATTGAAATGACATCAAAATTATAGATTGGTTGCAATTGTGGAGATATATTTATTATTTTTATATCTTACACCATAATTAATTATGATTGCAAGGTGTTAGGGCAATGAGTACTAGCTATAGAGGCTTCCGACTCGAAGAGAATAAGATTTTATAGAAGAAGCATTTTGGTGACCAAGCCTGTGGCAGGATTTGCACCTGCGACCCCCGGGGTGTGAGTCTAGCATGCTTACCACTAGACCACAGAGGTGGCTACAGGAGATATAGTTATAAATAATAAGAATTTGTCACCTAAATTTAGCTTCTGCGGTTGCTTTTAAAATGTCGTCTCTTCCCTTGGAGTTATTGAATATAGGACGAACCTGACTCCTCTTAAAAATGGAGGTATTTAACGATTTCGTCTCCAACTCGGACTACAGAGCTTTACTGGCAACGAGTGCAGTAATTCCAAATGAAGTTCGATACTACTTCCGGAATATTCGTATCCTCACAGATATTGCGTTGGAGTATAGCCTTAGAAATACCAAGCTAGTTTACTAAAAAAGTAGCTTCATGGGGGTTTTCGTTCTTTTTATGTGCTTTCACTGATTTCATTATTTTAAATCTATTACTTATTATTCGGATCCATTCTTAACGTTATTTTACAGCACATTAGAACGCATGTGTGTGTGTTCAGTATTACGAATCTGGTGTCGTTTATTGCGCCCTGGGTAAATGTTCCTAAGGCGCCACTACACATGAATGCCCTGCTGATGATAATAGTTTCGCACTCAGCGCATCTAGGGTCGGAACTGATGTTATCAAAGCGCAATGAAGTCGATTGACTGCACTAACACTGGTACTGGCACCGGGACTGGCACTAACACTGGCGGTCAGTGGTGTTATGGTGTTTGATGCTACGCACCCCGTAATTAGTCACATCGCGTGTACGGTGGTTTATTGCTAACTGACACTGTGCTGACTAGTGCGAAAAGTGTGCGTGCGAAAAATGGGCTTTCATGCATAATTACTTTCAAGCCGACAACTTGAAAACACACGAGCAGCGAATGCGTCCGTCCGTCCGTCCGTCCGTCCGTCAAGATTGAGTCGCTGCGATAAACGGGCCACGAGCCGCTATTTATGTACGAAAGCTGACATACACTTCTAGTGAATCCTACACGTACATGCAATCCGAATCAGATTTAAATGTTGTGTACAAGGTGTAAAACAAGACACGCCCATAAAAGTCTAAAAACGAACTAAACGAAATAGAAAAGAAACAACAACACGAACAAATAAGTGGAGAAAGTTAAAGACAATTTAAACCGAGTACGAGGCACCCTACACAATAGTTCAGCTTAGATGGAAGGATACGTAGTATATTCAAGAGAGATTCAAGTGGCGCCGTTTCGCTTACTTCCCGAACCAAATAGTGCTGTATATTTGTTTGACAGTTCAAATACTCACACAGCCTCCAAGAATTATTTCCCCTACGCCATAGAACAATTCCAAAATTACGATCACATCCGAATAACGTGTGTGGGGTTATTAGGGAGCGGGGGGGGGGGAGTCTCCTTTGTGAAAAACAAAAAATTATAATACTAACTTTAAGCTTTTCAGAAGTTCGCTAGAGAGGTGGATTTTCTTTCCAGAGATCTGCAGTATTACGCTTCAATAGTTTCAGTAATTCTGGGTTCTCAGTTTGATTCCTTCTGGATCTGATATTTGAAAACAAATCAGAATATAATGCGAGTTAATTCTTTTCCAAATAGATCAATTCATACTTGGCTACTTGACACCATTTGATAGAAAGCTACTTTTTTCATACAAACAACTTGATCACTGGTCATTTGATAATAGGCAGGAAGCCCTCTGGCCTCCCATAGCGCTCAGTCCTATATACTATGCACTATTGTACTCCAAAATATTGTTACAAAATCAACACGCCATCTGATTGGTGGATAGTTTTAGGGTAAGCGTAATTTTCAACCCCTAAAAATACACACGCGAGAAGGCATGCGTCACTGCGTTCAAAGGCTAGTGGAAGTGTCACAATTGACATCGAGATCAGTGAAGAAATGAAAGTGACAAAATGAACCTCATAGTAGCAGCAATAGTGGAACAGTGAGCGTAACCGAGAGGGAACATCGTAGTAGCAGCAGTAGTGGAACAGTAAGTGTAGCCGAGAGTGAACATCGTAGTAACAGATCAGTTAACCAGTGACAGTGGCAAAGTGAACATCGTTGCCAGCAAGCAGTGAAAAGTGATCATAACCGAATGTTGAAAGTGGCAGCAAGCAGAGTGAGCGTCATATTAGCAACGAGAGTTAACAAGTGATAGTCGTAGAGCGGACATCGTGTTAGCAACGGGCAGTTGAGCAGTGATCGTCGTAGAGCGGACATCGTGTTAGCAACGGGCAGTTGAGCAGTGATCGTCGTAGAGCGGACATCGTGTTAGCAACGGGCAGTTGAGCAGTGATCGTCGCAGAGCCGACACCGTGTTAGCAACGTGCAGTTGAAGCGGATGTAAATATAAAATTGTGGTGTAACAACTGACCAACTGAAGCGAACTATAAGCGAAGACGAAGTGTGAGAAGCGAGCAAACTTTTCAGGCCAATAGTAGATAGATATATTGATGTATTTAAGGGTGTTATACACTGCGACCTGAAAGATCTATTGTGATGCCCCTATTTATTTGAAAGATGAGGATAGTCTCATCTATAAATCTTCTGTCAGGTTAATTTTCGACAGGAATCCATATATTTTGGAGGAATCAAGTTGAGGGATCTTTCTCATATCTAAGATATATTCTCCAAAACAGATGAGTCTATTGTGTGCCAATGGTCCGCAGTCTGTGATCAGGTGCAGTGAGGTTTCGTCACTTTCTCCACAGAATCGACAGATGGCATCTGAAGATATGCCCAACTTGTTCATATGGTAGTTGAGTCTACAATGTCCGCTTAAAATGCCTGTAAAGCCAATAGTAAGTTGGAGGAATACTAATAAAGCCAATTGTTCTAACTGAAGAAGGAATTGTCTGCTTATTACACAATCGCGATACGAATCCAAGTATTGAGCTTGGTATAAATTGTCAGAAAGGCAATTAAGTAACAATATATAAACAGTTGGCGAGCCTCCTGTGATTGGTTTCGAAACGACGTGTACGCTACAGCCGTACACATTTAGCTATCGTAACTATTGAAACTAGAAAAGAAGTGCGGGGTATCATTAAAGAGTGATGTTTGATCATAAGCAAACATTTCTTTCAAGTGAAGTGAATCTTTTCAGTGAAGTCTTGTTGAATGATCAACCAAAGCTGGAATTTCCCCATTGTGTCGCTTTTTACTGCGTCGCTCGCTGACGTCCATTTAACCCGTAGTTGTGTTCTGTGGTCCTAAACCCGTTTTGGTTTAAGTTGAGCAATAGTGATCGAGGTATCACAATACGTCATATTTTTCACAGTTGTAAAAGTGGTGTCTGCTGTATGTCGCGCTTCAAGTCGTTTTACCCTTGACTTCTGAGTAGTATCTCCAAGTTCTCTTGAAATATCTCTTACCGTCTGATAGATATTGGCCACACATTTCCAACTGCGCAATTATACAGCGAATAACATGCAATTCCAGGCTACTTGCATGCCGAATTCATGACGAGATACATACATAGACAATAAATCAGTTTTGGTGGTATCTCTGTATACATATTATATTTCCGACTCGGGAGCTCCTCCATAAAATGTTACAAACACTCGACCCAGTCGTTATGCCCGGTACGCAACGAGTGTAGGGTATATCGAACGCAAAAAAGAAATGAAAAACACAACAATACGCGCTTACGCAAAAGTGAAATAAACCGGAACCGAAGGCACATTTATCAATGCAAATGCGAATTCATGGAACGGAATACGTATTAACGCTTGCCTTATAAAGGCCAGCCAGGAGGCAGAGCACGACATTCCGAGCAGCCGACGGCCACCCTCGCCGCCCACCACTCGCTCTGTGTCTGCTCGAAAAATGCGGCTCAATTGAATTTGTTGTTGTAACCCGTTGCAAAATTGCGCCACATTCCGCCGCACATTGCGTGGCTGCACTGATTTAATCGTTGGCCATCTTCAGTGCAATTGCAGTGGGAGGCAGTTGAGCTGCGTGGCTGCGAAACTTCCACGCGTAAAATTGCGGATTTAAATTGCCTCATTTTGGTTAAGGTCGGCCACAATAAATTAAAATCGTTGCGCTGGCCTCTGCAATATGTAGGCGTGTGCATGCAAAACGCTTCCACAAAAGCACCAATTTCTGCTTAGGGCAATCCCATTTCCGGCCCGAACCGGCATAGCAGTGGGTGGCAACAAATATCAAATAACGCGTAATACCAGTATTCTTAGTGCTCCACAAAGCGGCGCTATCTGAGAGGTTTATGGTCGTCAGGGGCTTTCGGTACCAGCTTTGATTCGAACAAATCGATCGTGGTATGCGTGAAGGCTGCGATTGTTAGTCGACTGTGAATATGGTTGGCTACCTCACAGCACTGTGGACGTTGGATTGCTATTTATGACTACTTCTGTGCCAATTGACGCTAAGGTGTGAATAGTCTCATTCCGCACCCTGCACCGTTATCTCGCTTTTGCTGCGTATTGCTTTGTTCAGTGTCGCGGTACTCAGTTGGTGTGTCCTTGGCATAAGTCTCATCTAACATTCGACCTCCGACGTATTGTTATGGTATTGGTTTTAATGTGGAAATAACAATTCAGGTTCAAATGTTTTTTTCTCTTGTATCATCCGCAGGATGTCATCAACGAGCGACGATAGGGATATACTGTCTGTTTAAAGTGGACAACATCAGTAAAAAAAGGGAACTGCATTTCACATTGGGATGATCAATTCGCCCGGGGAAGTTAATCTTGTACTTAACTACTCCGTAAGCCCAGCAATGCGAGCATGTGTAGCCATTTTGATGTAATTTCCCAGAAAATGTGCGATATTCACTTCATGCATCACTACAGTCTAATAACGTGTCCATCGGTTAATTAAATAACTAAACATAATGAGAGAACAATCGAGCCGACCTAAGCTGAATGCATCAAAACCAAATAAATAGGTATAAATATTTATGTCCTTCGGCATTTACGAGTAACACAAAATATGCATAAATTGAAATCGTGGATCTCCACGATTATATCCTAGAACCCCACACATGTAGGTATCGAGCCATATACGACAATCAAGCATCCCGAAAATGGCCTTTTATTGCATGTGGCGTAGATGCAGTTTTACAATGTCAGCGTAAGGTGTGTCCTTACACACAAGTAGGATGCTTCATTACCGACCTAAGTTTCATTTGTCAGCACTTATTGAAAAGCAAATACCTGACTGAAATGCCTTTTAAACCACGAAAGAAGTCCCAGAGCGGTGTGAGAGGAAAAAATTTACAAAATTCCATAAATTGCTTTAAGAAGTTTTTTCCATCTGCCGACTCATCAGCAGCAAGAGTCGCAGCAAATTCAACTGAGCTGAGTGGATCTACTAGCTTAGTGATTTCCAACTCTTGAGACATTTAATAGCGTACGTTAAATCGACCCATAAAGCAGTACATTAGCCAAAGTGGCAGGCGGGAGTAGGCAGGCATACACAAACAAACAAAGAGACAATGAGCAACCCCACCAATAGCGCCAACACCACCAGCAATCACGTAAACAAGTTGCAGGCAGTTCGTGTGCTCGTTTTAAACATACACAATTTGCTATTAATTTGAAAATAATTAATTACCCCAAAGCATTGGAGTGCAATAAGCTTTTGCACCCACCCATCAGGCTTCATTATTGCCATCATCATAATCAACATCATACGCGTTGCCGTCGTCAACATCAACTTCATCTTTGGTTTATGCACGCCTGCTTTATTTGAAACACTCACACACTCACAGGCGTATGTGGACCTACCCAGAAGGAAAAGTGTCGGTTCGCCTGAAACTGAAACCAAACGTAATTTCGTCTAAACATGTCCGAACAGACGATTTGAAGCTATATATGGCACACGTTCGGATAGTGTTAAGGGTGTTGATTCATACTCATCATTATTTTGTATGAACACTCTGCAAGTCACTGCATTCTCTATACCAGAAAATAGGACTCCATTAATGACGGAAGTATTAAATGAGAATATCACACCATCTCTAACAATCTATCTACTTCTATCTCTCTCTCTCTCTATTTCCCATATTCGCTCACTTTTTTCGTATCTCTCCATCTCTATAACTACCTCTTTATCTCTCTCTCTACACCTGTCTCCCCATCTCTCTTTCTCCACCGGTCTCCCCATCTGTCTCTCTCTTTCGTTCTCTCTCTCAACACCTGTCTTCCCATCTCTCGGTTCATCTTTCTCCAGTTCTCTCCTCCTATCTCTCTCCACCTGTCTCCCCCTATCAATCTCCTTATCTCCCCCCATCTATCTTTCTACCTCTTTCCGCATCTCTCTCTCCATCTCTAAATCCTTCTTTCCCATCTTCTCTCTCTCTCTCTCTCTACACCTATCTCCCTATATCTCTCTCTCTACACCTGTCTTCCTATATCTCTCTCTCCCACGGTCTCCCCATCTCTCTCTCTCTCTCTTTCGATCCTGTCTTTCCATCTCTCGGTTCATCTCTCTCCATTTCTCTCCTCCTATCTGTCTCCACCTGTATCCACCTATTATTCTCCACATCTCTACCCATCTATCTTTCCACCTCTCTCTGCGTCTCTCTATCCTTCTCTATCTCCTTCTTTTCCATCTTCTCTCGCTTGTTCTCTCTCTCTCTCTCTACACCTATCTCCATATAGATATCGCTCTCTACACCTGTCTTCCTATATCTCTCTCTCCAACGGCCTCGCCTTCTTTCTCTTTCTCTTTCGCTCCTGTCTTCCCATCTCTCGGTTCATCTCTCTCCATTTCTCTCCTCCTATTTCCCTCCACTTGTTTCCCCCCATCAACCTCATTATCTCGCCCCATCTATTATTCCACCTTTCTCTGCATCTCTCTATCCTTATTTATCTCCTTCTTTCCCATCGTCTCCCGCTTGTTCTCTCTCTACACCTATCTCCCTATATCTCTCTCTCTCTACACCTGTCTTCCTATATCTCTCTCTCCAACGGTCTCCCCATCTCTCTCTCTCTCTTTCGCTCTTGTCTTCCCATCCCTCGGTTCATCGCTCTCCATTTCTCTCCTCCTATCTGTCTCCATCTGTATCCCCCTCTTATTCTCCATATCTCTCCCCATCTATCTTTCCGTCTCTCTCTGGATCTCTCTCTCCTTCTCTATCTCCTTCTTTCACGTTCTCTCTTGCTGGCTCTCTCTCTCTCCTTCTCTCTCTCCACCTGTCTCCCTATATCCCTCTCTCCAACGGTGTCCCCATCTCTCTCTCTTTCGCTCTCTCTCTCTCAGCACCTGTCTTCCCATCTCTCGGTTCATCTCCCTATATTTCTCTCCTCTTATCTGTCTCCACCTGTATCCACCTATTATTCTCCATATCTCTCCGCATCTATCATTGCGCCTCTCTTTGCATCTCTCTATCCTTCTCTATCTCCTTCTTTCACATTATCTCTTGCTGGTTCTCTCTCTCTCCATCTGTCCCCCTATATCCCGCTCTCCAACGGTGTCCCCATCTCTCTCTCTCTCTCTTTCGCTCTCTCACAACACCTGCTTTCACATCTCTCGGTTCATCTCTCTCTGTTTCTCTCCTCCTATCTGTCTCCACCTGTATCCACCCATTATTCCCCATCTATCTTTCCGCCATTCTTTACATCTCTTTCTCCTTCTCTATCTCCTTCTTTCACGTTCTCTCTTGCTGGTTACCTCTCTATCTCTCTCTCTCTATCTCTCTCTCCTCCTGTCTCCCTATATCCCTCTCTCCAACGGTGTCCCCATCTCTCTCTCTTTCGCTCTCTCAACACATGTCTTCCCATCTCTCGGTTCATCTCTCTCCATTTCTCTCCTCCTATCTGTCTCCCCCTATCATTCTCCTTATCTCGCCCCATCTATCTTTCTACCTCTTTTTGCATCTCTCTCTCGTTCCCTAAATCCTTCTCTCCCGTCTTCTCTCGCTTGTTCTCTCTTTGTCTCTCTCTTTCTCTCTCTCTAACTTTCTCTCTCTTCACTTTATTTGTTAGTTGACAATATTGATACAACTTGAGAAATGTGTCCCTGAACAAAATGAGCAGATTGCGCTGGCGGTCTAAAATCAAAACAAGCAAAACTCATGGCACACCACATCGACTCGTTATAAGTTTTGAATATTTTCACAATGCGATCCTTACCACATTCGAACCGAGGCCTGTGCATTATTGATGCATATGTTTTGTTGGAATATAACTTCGTTTACGGATCACTCGTGCAACGCACCTTTTGATTGTTTGAAGCCGGTTCTAAGAATTCATTGGAAAAGGTACAATTTCCTTTTGGGTATTCCTTCCTATCGTTAGATACATGCAAGCATATCTAAGTAAAACCGCCCATTATCGTTGTCACGCATTCGAAAGCTGCTTGTCAAATTATGAGCGAGCGCGTAAGATCCTTCAAGCATACGAGTAATTGCTTAGCAACCTTATACCATGACCGCCCACTCATCCGGCCCGCCATAACCACAGCCTTGCTAATACTCGTACATTGTGTCGTTGCTTATTTGGAAAGTAAAACAAAATGCTTTCATTGTGCTCCAGCAGATTATAATCTAAGCATTACTACGAGTATTTGGAATTTTTAGCACACAAGGATTAGCAGCTTCAATTGCGGCAATTCTAAAGTTTTAGTTACGGAAAATTTCAAATAAATTTAAGTTCCACATGCACAAAATGTGTGTGAGTGTGTGCGCGTGTGTGTGTGTATGTATGTATGTTGGCACATAACCCAGTTTTCCAGTTGCAATGCGTTGTCATGCATACCCATATTTGGCAACTTTCATGTCCCACGCCGCACATCCCACTGCTGCAAGGCCTCACAAAGATGTAGCAAAACTAGTGGTGCAGCATCTGCGATGGCGGTCGGCATTGGTTGCAGTGCGTGTTCACTCGAAACCAAATTTCCTGAACACTTTCAAAGTTGGCTGTATCATCCGGTGCCCAAGTGTGAATAGAGTTTAACCAGTGGTGGGATCCTAATCGTAATCTAACCACCAGTTCGATTAACAGTTTACTGTCCATAGTTCATCCCATCAGTGGTCAGACACTTCAGATCGTTCTTTCGTTGAATTCATTGTGAGAAAATGATCGCTTCCATCAAGCTCCAGACTACAAATTGTAGTGCATAAAATTTTATATATAAGGCATATCATTCGTCATTACAATAGTCTTCTTTGGATCAAGTATGTTTGAAGCTTTTCGCTGGTGCTGCTGGGAGCATTTGAGAGTCATGGATTGTTTGTCTGATGTAGAAGAATTGTGAAGGCAACTATAGGGTCTTTATTAGAATGTGGGCTCTATTTCCCTGATCATAACAAAATCAATAAAATTCACACACGATTGAAATACTCACAAATCCATCCCGCAGGTGACATCGCAATCCTCAATCGGTGAAACACATTTTGGGTTTTTCGACAGCTAATTCGGTTGTTTTTAATAGTCCTTGAGCTAAAAGGCATAACTCTCTGCCATATAATCCCTTGCGGTGCAAGTAAGTTGCATTTGATTCCGGGATACGACACCATATGGAGTCCAGATGATCTATATATTTCATTAGAACCAGATTTCCATGTATGCTAGGCACCCATTGCACCAGAATCCAGAAGCTGCGATAACATCGTTAAATAAATTTGGCGTACTTTGTATTCAAATCTGTGTAACCAACTCTTTGGTATTGTTTTTCAGATCGCGGGTAGAAGACATCGTATAGTAGAGTGCCCGACATTTGTGGGCCTTATGGGAAGTGGAGTTTTTTAACCTTGGTAATCGTATATAGTGGTTGCATCTCCGAAAAGTCGTTCTACTCACAATATTTGCTCGTACTCTGTAGCAGAATCCCTCTAAGCTTATCACAAAGCTTCACTAAATTAGAATATCCCGATATAATTGAGGGAGAAAAGGTGGAAAGACAAAAGAGAAAGGTCTCGTTCCATGGCCAGTAATAAGACTAATACGAAATTCTTATCAGGACCTCACAACGTAATAATACTTGTACCTGGTAGTATGGTTCGAATTATGTTTCCAACTGTTCTGGTGAGTTTTATAACATTTGTTGGTTAGAATATGAAGAGGTGAATATGATATGAATAGATTCCTCTTCCCGTTCTCAGTTATACATATCGAAATCTGATGTGATAGGGAAAGCAAATATACTCGTATCTATTGCAGTGCACTGGCTAGAAGACGTTATTTGTCCTACTAGGAAGCCAATATATTGACTTGGATTTATCTGCAGTGTTTAATTTTATATTTAATTAATTATTGTTAATCGATTATCGATCTCCGGTCGGTTTAATTAATTTTAATCTTCAGTTTTTTGATTGGGTGACTCTGCTGTGCTACGCAGTATCGACTGGGATCAGTAGTGGAGTATCATAGTGACGTCCTAAGCAAATCTGCGGTGTTCTACCGCTGGCTCCGGAATAGAAATTACTTCGCATTACAATTTGACAGCAATGTCTCTCACCAGATTTCCAAACTGTCACGTACATAGAAATTATATGGAGCAAGTTTTTCCTTTAAATCTGAAGGCGGCCAAATGGAAAAATCGGAGGCTATATTGACGCCTTTTAATTGAGACAAATTTAAAGTTAAGTATAAATAAAGCTTATGGCTAAAATTGTGTACGTGTACGAGCATTATGCGTATGTGTAAATGCATGTGTGCGTATGGCCCCATTAGGAAGGAGTAAATGGAAATGGAAATGGAAATGATGGCAGCGTAAACTACAATATACTGCTTCCACACATTATCGTTAAAATGCTCTCGGTTCGTATAAGGGGCGGGCGATGAAATCCAATACGAGCAAAAGTGGCACATATCTTTGTGTATGTGTGTACACTAAATCACATTTTTACCCCTACCACAGCCCCCGATATTAGTTATAAGTATGTAACTGTTGCTGCATTCGTAGCAATCGATGCCAGGATGCAAGGTTTGTGGACATTGGCAGAGGCTTCGTATAAAATGAGGGAAGGCGAAATCTAATACAGCAGAGCAATCAAAACATAAATCGAAATATAGAAATCCATTAAGGATGCTGATAGTATTATGTGTTCTTGCCTGTGGTATGTGTGAGAGAATGTATGTATGTGTGTGTGTGTTTGTGTGTGCGCGCGTGTGTGTGTGTGTGTGTGTATTGACTAATACAAAACTTACTAACCTAAAATAAAACCTAGTGGTCTGGGTAGGAGTAGTGTGCTGCCTTCAGCGCTAGTGGTGGATTGCAATGACTTGGCGAGATGCGAGCACAAGCTCAGTGGCACACACGGCGCAGAACAGGACTTTTTTCAATCACATTAAAGCTACTTTATTTCAGAACAGAGCGAAACACAATTTACTCAATTTTCATACAAGTCCGATTTGGAATTACAGATTGGAATTATATATACTCGTAACTAAGTCCACTTCAACTTGTTTGCAAATGGTGGATTTATAGGGGTTTTTCATACATTCTGAAACTATATATACAAGCATGGGTCTTTTATAATAACTGCTGAAGCAATGAAGTAGTTCGACTACTAACTTACAATTCGTATTAACGCAACTCTATGTTCTTTCCCGGTTTTATTTAACATCCAACTATATTATTGAGCTCCCGAACTTGATTGCGTGGGGTTGGTCCAATCCGTTTTGTTGCGCTGCTTATGAGCCGCTACTGACAAGAGTGCAGATTTGCAGGTGGCTGCATCGACACAAAAATGGACGAAAGCTTTCTAAAAGTTTGTCTCAACCCAATATTTTCAATATTTAATGCATGCGTTCTTTCTTATCATGTGATTAGTGTTTGAGCTAAGTACAGGAAAGGATGGACCTACTCTATGGACTGCGGATTTCTTTTATCATAACTATATAAATAATTTAAATTGTGAATGCAAAATTGACTAAAATTAAATAAACCTCAACTACGGATTCGCGAAACAAGTAAATGCTTCCAGCAGCGAATATGTAGCTTGCTTGTCTTCTGAATGTGGCAAAAGGATTCAGTCGTTGGCACAGCACTCTCACGCACCTGTAACATAATTATGTACAAGTTATGACTTACACGGCCAGAAGATGACTACCATGAGTAAATATTTCCCGAACTATAAATTAGCATGTGCAAACAATACTCTTCATGACTTTGGAAGGCATTCAGAGAAGGGGAAAGGGATTTGATGTTAAGCAAACAACCACAGAAATACTCTTCCGCACATACTCGTACATCCATTTTAGTTTTCTCCTTTGGCAACAGTTTGATTATCATATTTCCTTTTGTTCCTTCATCGAATATCAGAGTATACGAGTAATTATTCTCGATTCCAGCTGCAGTTGCTCTACAAGTAACGTTTTTCAACAGCGCACAGTGCGTCAAATGCGCCAAAATGGTAGTCACGATATCTTGTTCCGTCCAGGAAGTTAGGAAAGTTAACAGTACACATCTAATGATGCTATCTAAGGAAAATGAAAAGAGCGATGGTAGAATTGAATTTTTAGACTGATTTTCCACAAAATTTTTACCCATTAAGAGTGTGCTTTATTAGGGCTTCGAAATGGTTCGACGAGTGAATCGGAGGTGCGTTGTTGCGCGGTGGACCCATGGTGGTCTGAGTGAGCTGGTCCTTAGACCGGCTCTCACGTTAACTTAACCTAACCTAAGAGTGTGCTTGGGAGATTTCAGAGCTACCGTGTTGCTTGAAGCAGATTGTAGAAACATCAGATGGTATCATCATCATCTTTAGCAGTACAGCGCAGAGTGATTTTTCTCCATATACCCGTATAACGATCCACACGCTCTGACTGACAACCATTTCCTTAGAGCTGTTAACTGACATTTGATAAACACTCTAGAGCGCGTGCTAAGGTTGTTGCAAAATACAAAACGGAAACTCCATATGCACTATGTCCATATTAGTCTCTCTGTTCTGCTTCTATGCCTTTACAAATTGTGGGCAATTCTGTAATGTTCATATATATATATATATATATATATATATATATATATATATATATACTCGTATATGTGTATATTAGTAAATTGCAGAATTGAAGGTGGATAAAAGGTGGGTAAAAGGTATTAACATAGCCAATGGGTTGCGGTTTTCCTTTTATTAGAGTAAAGAGCGTTACGTTAAGCCACGTAAACATATGAGTTTGAACGAAAGCGAATCAATCCGAATATACCGATTTGCACGTAAGACTGAGACGAACCGCACATCCTCGGACTGTCCGTCGTATGACTATCGTAAGAGCGAACCATCAGATCCGGGTTTATACTGCATCAACAGATATAGACTAGTTCATTTGTTCATGCGAAGAATTGTTGATCGAAATATGAGTGGTTGTGTATAGTTAAGAATGTTCCCATCATTTAATGCCATTGATTCAAAGCACAAGTTAAGAAAAGCCGATTTTGGTTGCGTTCAATACCATTCGAGCGAATTCCAGAAGTAAGTCCATTAGGGCAAAAGATGCAGCAGTACAGAACATTACTCATCAGTTAAGCAACTAAACAGTGATAGAAAATAACATTTATCACTATTGATATCGAATGTTTGGGTGAGGGGTCTTCTCCATTAGGTTCCTCAGACCAGTTGCTTCAGTGTGGTGTGTCTGAGAATAAAACTGGACTTCGTTTTGGAATCAGCGACCCCAAAGACATACAGCAATTTGGAGTGACTTGGTACTGAGTGGATTCCCCCACTCCACTTTGAATTGCAGACATTTGGAATATACAAACATTCTTTGTCGTGTAGGTTTGATGACAATTTGACATCCCCTCTTGCCACAAAACCACACATATTTATGGCACTTTTGTGTGGAAGCGACACCACTGTGCGGCTAGCGAGAGTCGCATAGCACAACAATTGCTACAGCAGCATCCAATTCGCATAAACATTCAAATAGAAATGCGTTTCAGGGCACCACACACATGCACACAGTTTGCTTACAGTTTTCTTATAGTTTATGTGGCTTCCCCGCGGCCGTCTTGCACGCCATCACTGCATTCGCAGTCGTGAACGCACACGCACTCACATGGTCCTCTTGAAATCATTTATTTCCTTGAAAAAATATATTTTGGTGTGAGACTTTGTGGTGAGCGAATGTGTGGTGTGGGCATCCAGTCTACGAGAGTCTCGGCTGACAGGAATGCGTGCTTGTGGGCCACTGCATGGAGGGCCTGGTACATGTGTACGCGTATGCGGCTACGTGCGTACGTAGCGATGTCGTTGGTAGGTACCACAGCGCGCATTACTTACTCATGCTGACAATCAGCATTATATTTGGAGCTGTACACACAACGAGCATCCACGAGCAGCAAGTTTTCTTCCACATCCCAATGCCAACCCTCCAGTCAGCGAAGTTGAGCTTGTGTCTGTTTTTGTTTGTAAATTGAGATGCTACGCTAAACGGCACTTTGCAAGGACCTCTCTTTGTGCTGATATTCTGTTGTTAATGTTCTCCTCCTTCTCCTTCTCCCTCATTTCCACCCATTCCCCTCTTCTGTACGGGCTTCTTATTTTTCCTGTTGTCGTTATTGCTGCTGCTATTTTTTTAAATGGCCGAAATTCGATCTGTTATATAAATGGATTATACAGACAGTTACGTCCTCACTTGTATTGCATTGTTCATAACTTAATATCCTTTGTAAAATTGTTAAATAGTTTTTCTCATTCAATTTCTTTTTTCACGTTCTTTTCATTTGTGTCCTTTTTCGTTGTTATAAAGAATGTAGAAAAAGAATTTTTAAGTTTTACGGCAATTCGAAATCGATTGTCCAGGCAGCGTTCAAGGCTTTCAGCGCGTAGAAATGAGACGCCGGATGTTTCATGTCCAAATCCAAACCGCTTCCTAACTCTGACCTTTTTGCTGCTGCTTTCCGGTTTGTGCTTTGATAATTTCTGTGTTTTTGTTTGGCAGATGGCTAAGGAACTCCGTAAGAGGGACATTAGCATCACTTCAGAATTAAAGACACAAAGTTTTTTTTAGCAAAACTCCAATTAAGGTTGCTTAGATAGATAGATAGATATATTTAAGGGTGTTATACACTGCGACCTGAAAGATCTATTGTGATGTCCCTATTTATTTGAAAGATGAGGATAGCCTCATCTATAAATCTTCAGTCAGGTTAATTTTCGACAGGAATTCATATATTTTGGAGGTTAAGGTGGCTTAATGCAAACATTTGCAGCAAGTTTTCAGTAAGTTAAGTTTATTGTAATTTTCATAAGCCATTTGAAAGTAAAAAGTAAACGCAAAGTTGTTTACCTCGCAGCGGAAATGTAACGGACTCATCAGGACTTACAGGTACCTATTTGGAAACCACCAGACAAATCATGGTGATACGCATTGCTAGCTCCAGCATTGAGCAACACTATTGGGATCCTCATAGAAGTTACTGATGTCAGCTGCAAATTCTGCGAAGTACCATCTTACTATACTTTATATGAACCTACGCTCAACCTTCAGACGGATTCAGATTGCTATATGGAACAAATCGGAAAAAAGGCACCCCTCCCTTCCACATATCCAACTGTTTCAACTACTCTTAAAATGACCAAATGTTTGCTCCTATCCATGATATATAATAATAACATTTGCTGAAAATATACTTTAAGTCCATACAAAGCTCTGTGCATTATATGGACGATACTGCCACGCCCATTATTCAAACATCTTCACAACTTGAGACATATATATTTATCGACATATTTCCGTATGAAGGAAAACATCACGATAGAGCATTATGCAATTTAATAAAGGGCACGCTTACTTCCCGCAAGCAACTGTGGAGACTGAATAATACTGAAACGTGATTGCATACTTTTAGGATCCCATCTGGGGTTTAAGATTGAGTGCACCACCTTGTCTGTATATAAGTCAAGACACAATCCATGCAAATAAAAACTTCTTTTTTGGAATTGATAATGGTGTATAGAATGTTCTCGTTCAAGGTGTATATAAGATTCGTGATGTATAAAAGATTCTAGAATGATCCAGAAACTTCTACACTAGTGTTAGAGAGTTAGGGTAAATTGTCAGGAGGGCAATTTCGTAACAATATTATACATATAAATTAGGGCCTTTATATAAGATTTACCAAGAATATTTTATATCATGACTAGCAAAAATGGCACAGGTGATATCCAATACCACGCCCACCACGACGTGTATGCTTCACTCAGGATCTTTACACGATTTCACCCACACGACCAGTTATTATCTTTTGCAAAAGGTGTATCGTAGTCTATCTAAACCGACTTTACCCTTTTTTACTGGTTGGGAACACTGAGTGGACCACAAATATTTCGATTTTGATAATTCTAGGACACACACCTACGAATTGGTGTTAAGGTAGGTAGATGGGCCAAATAGTGAACAGCTTTCCTCATAAGTGCTTTCTCTTGTCACTAATTTAATGAGGAACAATTCTTCTCTCTAATATAAACTGATCATGGATGTCGGGGGTTTTTTTTGGCTGTTTCACAATTGTTACCACAGCAGTCAACTCGCATTAGAACTACTTTGCCCTTGAGAATTCACTGTTGCAGTTAACCTTTACATTGCAATTCAATAAGAGTGCAACGAGCGAAAGATTGGAAACGGATGACTGCAGTGCTCTATGTGACGAAAGAACACAATAGGAGGGCTAGTGGATATGTATACTTAATAGAAGGTCACTCGTAAATTGGTCCAAGCCTTTTCCATATTGATTCATTTCCCTATTTAAAGTCACTGTAAATAAAATAGTAGTTGCATGAATAGTGCATCAAGTTCCCAGTTAGACTCGTAGTTGAAAGGCATTACTGTACTCTGAACTGCACTCAATATCATAACTCATTAACTGACATCACATTTTTCGATCCTCGGGCTTGTTTACAACTGTGTATCATAGAAAGTTGTGTCCTAAATGCAAAATTTTACCAGTTTTGTTAAGAGAGTGAAGTTATTTATCTACAACAACAAAAACCATACAAATTATTTTCACTTGATTTAACAAATAACTCACTTCTTTGACTTTGGCAACTATAGCTAAACGGATTTGTCCTATGAGGAGGGTGTCCTTCTGTTCTTACTGAAAATAGATAAACACATTTATAAAACAATCCTAGTCCAGCCGAAATGTGGAATTGTTGTTGAGCTAAATAAGCAATGCTATTCATTGCGATTCAAGAGCTGTGCAATTAAATGTGTCCGCCTCCCCACCCACAACTTAAACAGTTGCTCTCTATCCGCCTACGATTTTCTTGGTAACCACAAACTGCATTTTCAATTCAACCGATTGCTTCTAATTTAATTCCTTTAATCTCTTATACTTTCGGCAACCACACAAAAGTGAAAACGGAGTATGTGCATTGTACAGCGAATCTGGGGAAATGCCGTTCCTTGTCTTGCCAGCCCTATGACCTGCTCTCACATTTACTCGTACATATGCGGATAGGGTTGACCAACACAGCATCAGCTGCAATGTCGACCTCATGTGCTGTGTGTAGCACCTTCAAATAAGCTGATGTTGACAATTTCTCGTCTCTATTGTAAGTGTTCGTCCCCACACAACGCCCCGCTTCTAAGCTAAGTACATAATTGATTTATCTAGTGACTATGTCCCTGCTTCAGGAGCTCATTCGGCCAGCTGCAGGGCGAAACAATTTTACATTTTCCGAAATGCATTTCAAAGTTTGGCCTCTTCTCACTCCATATTATTACTGTTGATTTTGCTGACTAGAATCGTGATGTGAATCAGTTCACCGCAATAACATCGGCAATTTAATTAGAATACGTTTTGTTTTCTGTACAATTGCCGCCTGGTGTGGGGCAGTTTTTGGAAATGCCAGCATGAAGCAAACAGTTGATAACTGGCTCTGTTGCTTAGTGCAAAAGGCGTCAGTCAAACGGCAGCCCACAGAAAAGCAGTCTCCATATTCCAAACGTTTTTTTTTTTTTTTTTTTTTTTTAATATCCAAATATTTTATTGCAATCTGTTACATTCAATCACATTCAGCAATATTTAATAACTTAAGACTAATTTTTGTATTTACTGTCTTTTATGGACTACACCCAGTGGTGCAGCCATTGCCTATTAGCACAGGAGATCTGTTGTGGATTTTCTCTTCAGTCGGATGAAAGTGAAGGGGTTGGAAGTGAGTTCCGATATCAGTGGATTTGGTTGGACTAGGAGTCTCAGATTGTGCGAAGTAGAGAGCTTTTCCGAACGTGAGTTCAACTTTTTCCAATAGTGTTGCATTTAGTTCTGGCGGATGCATACGTGTGCGTCCAATGTTACAATTGTGAGGAACACATTAAACGCTAAGCACAGGTACGACTGGTTCTGCAAACTTGTACCTACTTTCTGCACACACTTTAATGCTCAAGCTCGTACGAGTATATTGTATGAAGTGTTTCCGTTCGTTGACAGGTGCTCAAACAAGCCCAGTTTCTCCGTGGTGATAAATATTGATATAGGCCATTAGCATATTAGGCAGATTTAGTTGTTAGTGGCTAACTGAAGATTTGATCCTTCAATTTATAATGCAACACAATTTTAGATTTCAGCAAACCGCCTTGTGTTATACGAATATTAGATTATTAAGAATAGGAGTATTCTGGTGACAGAGCCACCATTTAATGAAATACCCTTTAAGAATGTAGATTCTGTGGCAGCTGCTCTAGTCTAGTGTGGGTCTGATCAATAAAATGATATAGTCTTATCTCGAAAATAGCTATAATGGTTTCGAAGTGATACAGGAAACCAAAATTAACGAACGGGCAGGCAATATTTTCACATGAGTCCACTCAATTCGCCAATTCACACTAACAATTTCACAACTTTCTGCCAGTTATTTCATATATTCATGGACAGTTCCAACTCAGTGTAGAACAGCAACCAGCAATCCAATCGATATCATATGCTGAAAAACTAACGAACATACATATGCTTCAGATAACTTATATATGTGAACTTTTCCACAATATCATCTCTGTTAGATAGTCGAACCCACTTACTGCACGGTTATCTGACTTCTGATTCAATTGAATTCAACCTCATGGACGTTTCTTTAAATTACAGCATTCGAAACTTTTTGTTCTTCTTAATAAAGGGAAAAGGCTACTTTTATTTTAAGTGCTGTGAATATTCGTTCGATTAAGAACTTTAAAGTTCAGTGCTGTTATTAAATTGGCTCTAGGCACATTGACGATGTGCAGTCAACACTTGCATGAGCATTGTTGGCTCCGGAAAATATGCTGCATTGTGTGCACCAACTGTATGTACAGAACTTACGAGCAATTGGTAAGCAAAGAGTGCAGCATAGTTTTAGGAGCTCCAGGAAATTACCTAGGCGACTTATGAAAATAGTTAAAGTACGATCTTAAGTGAATATTCGTATCTGTTAACGATTGTAAATGCACCTGAAAAGTACCAATTTTATTAGATGCAGTTTGTATTCGGTGGAGTGAATTAGTCGAAGCGTTCACACTATTCGAAAGGACATAGGAAATATTTGCTTCTTCACTACAATCAAAGAATAAATACTGTCATTCACATTTGTGGGAGTTTGCCATTTGGGAAGCCACAACAATTCTTGGAAATGTTTGGAGCAAGGAACTCTCTCAGCTCGGTAGAGGAGTGTTGATACAATTATATTTTGTAGTGCGAACAACGGTGTATATATTGAATTACTAGAGTGCCATTCTGTCTTTAATGTACTCGTACTCTACATTAAACGGAAATTGCCGATTTACCGGCAAGTACCGAAATTGCTTCATTACAGGTCTGATTCCTTACTCGCACTATCAACATTGTGGTAAAAGCAAAGCTAAAAATTCCTTTTCGCATAGATGTGGCTGAAATATGCATACTATATACACATAATCCTTAAAAGTGAGGTATACATAGAATGCGAAACGCGTCCTCAGCAACTCAGGCGTCCCCACTCCCAGTAGACTTACCAATCTGCCCCAACCAGTACCACTACCACTGCCACTACCACTACCACTACCACTGCCACTACCACTACCACTGCCACTACCACTACCACTGCCAATCATGAGCCTTTTGCGACCCCCAATTGTGATATAACGATGCAAAAGTGCTTTATGGCAGAATGAAGGCGCAGAGTTAAGGCCTTAAAACTCGTTCGATAAGATTGCTTACGAGCGACGGGAAGCGACGCGGAACGACGCACTCCTGCATACCCGCATACGGGTGGTACCCGTAGTAGTTCAGTTCAGGGAGCAGCTCCATGTGCATGTGCACATCTATTGCGTACAAGTGCCTACACACGAGAGCGCGTACATGAAGTTATTCCGTTCCTGGCTGGTTTTTTTTGCTCTTGTTTATGCTTCGATAATTCATTCACCTATCATAATTTTTTATAGCGTTATTAAATTTTGCCTGCTTCGAGAATGTTTATGGATTTTTTTTGGGTCTTTGTCGGTGTTGTTTTTTTGCGTAAACGCTGCATGAATTAAACTTCAGCGAAGAAGTGGGACACAGTTTGCAGATTTTACAGTTTTTTGCTTATTGGATGCTGGAAACCAAATTGCTAAACAAAGATTAATATTCCGTATTTTGCTGAGGTACTCATTTTTCATAAACTTCGTTAGAATAATCTTTGAAAAGTCCATTTCCAGGAAGACCTCCATAGGTGACGGATGTGTCAAGGAATGTCATAAGTCGTAAACTACGTACTCGACTCCTATTATGGTGAAGCACATCCAGTTATGAATGAGGTCAGCGTTCCTAACTGAACAGTGTAGTCTTCAAAAGAGCAATGGTTGTGGTCTGAGACATCATGTGTAGAATTTGTAGTGAAGAAGGAAGCAGTGGGCCACTGAGTTCCAGGCACAGGTCTGCCAGTTACGTGACTTTCATGTACTATTTTGTGACAGTCAGGATACTAGTATATGTTGATTTCATAAAGAGACCGCTAGATTACCTCAATGGATATATGCCACAGGACAAACGGTTGTAAAAGACTTGTTAGTACTCGAACCTCCGTTGAACCGGTGCAGATTTGCTATATACGACACTGGGAGAAAAATGTCTGGATGGTCTGCGCACTTAAATTTTCCAATGTCAATAAAAAGATGCATTGTCTTCTGTCTATAACTGTCCTCTGAAATATTCATGGCTAAGAGTATGTTCCTGTTGAAATTTTTAGGTACCCAGATAAGCAGATAATGTACATAAAGCATATGAAGTTGGTACTATCCCTCTGAAATACATAAAAGAGACCTCTTAAAGAAACTGAAGAAGGGTAACATCTTTGTTTTCAACTTCCCTTTGCTTATTATCCATAATCGGACATGGAAACGTAACGTATTGCGATAAATCACCGAATCCCGAAATTAGTGGAGATCGCAAATGGGGGATTTATGAGATGAAAATGGTTCACATACTACAATTTTTCATAAACAGATTCCGCACAAAATCCTATTGTTACGAAATTGCCCTCTTGACAATTTACTCTAACTCTCTGTACTCGGATTCGTACCACTGGATCGTGTAGTAATCAAACAATCGCTGGTTAAATTAAAATAACTAACTTTATTTAATTATTGCAATTTACACATTTAATATTAGGCTTAAAGTTTACTTTATTACAATTTGTAGTATATTTCACAATTCATTGAACACTTTATTTATTAATGAATTTCATCACTTTACAAAATCACAATACTGCTGCTTCGATTTGAATGCACGATGTACACACTGTTACGATCTCTGTTCGAATGTCTTTGACTTTGCACAGTCTTGTGCTTTTATAGTTTCGAATGGTTGTGGTAGAAATTTCTACAATATACTAGAAGTTTCTGGATCTTTCTATAATTTTATACACACCTCAGGAAGTTCCTACTTTCGAGATAACTCTTTACACCACAATCTCTACAATGAAAGAAGCTTTTATTCGAATAGATTGTGTTTTGACTAATTGACACACAAGGTGGTGAACTCATTCTCAATCTCCAGATGGGATCCTAAAAGTATGCAATCACATTTCACTGTGCTATCACGTTTCACTATGATGCAGTGATATCAACATTTCTCAGGAGTTTTTGTAGTCAAGAGGCTACTGATTGTAAACTGGCAATACAGCTCTTCAGTTGCCAGAAGACAGGATCGAAAATTCGGCTTTTATTCGCCACGGCCCTAGGAGTGAAACTATGATCAAGCATTAATAATATTGATCTTTGTAAGAAAAAGAAAAGCTTATAAATATTGTATGTAGGATAAGAATTGATTCTTATCTTTCTCTTGTAAATAAATAAATATATAAATAGAAAAGCTTATAACAATTCCAGGTTTTTCATATTTTAAGTTATACATTATTACTAAAAAAAACACCCTTTATATGCTCACCTTAATTGAGGAGATTCGAATTATCAAGTTTGGCCAAAAATCACAACCAAAAGAGTTGTACTTACTCTGTTTAGAATGAAGTTACGAGCAATTCTTCACATTTGTAGGTGTTCCGAAATAATGATAAGTCTCTTGTTACTTGTAAATTGCAGGGATAGTGTATTGCTCCACCAGCTGGGCATGCATACAGTCACACTGGCATTTGCAACAATACGATATGCTGTGGCTGCGGTGGCTTGGCCTACTTTCAAAATAAATGGCTCCTGATACACACGTGTTGGGTGTCTATAGACACTCGTGCTCGCATGTAGATCTGTATTTGCAGGTTCCCTGTTGTATGCACAAGTGTCAAAATGCTCGATGTACTTTAATTATGTTTGAAGTTGCATTTTATTTATTTGTTGTTTCATTATTTTTGCCTCTGTTGTTCAGTTTTAGTGGGGATTATCTGGCTGTGATAAGCCAAGCAGGCATGGATTTGGCGTGCTTTACGCTTGGAGGCCTACAAGTCCCAGTTGCGCCCTCTTTGCATGACTGGAAATGAACTCCTGCCTATTTATGCTTCCACACACACACACACACACACACTTATTCAGTGTTGCTTTGTAGACGCGTACAAGTGTAGGGTAAACATGAACCTACATGAATGCCAAACACTGAGTAATTCGTAAAAAGAAGTACTTTTTGAGTTATCCGCATTTGGATGTGCCTACGCCTGGAACTCGCGAGCCGCCGACTACGAGTACGTCCGCCTCTGTAACCACCCAGCAATCAGTTCCAGATATTTGCTGTACGCTCACACAGCTGCTTTATTGTCTTGGCGCTCTGCGTGCGTGTGAGTGTGTCGAGCATTTTTTCATTACATTTTCCTTTTAACTTTTTGCCATTAGTTTGTTTGCTTGCTTGTTTGCTTGTTTGTTTGTTTGTTTGTTTGTTTGTTTCATTTGGTTCTTTCACGAGCAGATTGCATTAAGATAAATTTAACTGAATCAATTTGCTTAATAGCCAATTCGAGGACTGTCTCCGCTTCTGCTGCTATTTATTTTGTTGTATATGGGCGGGTGACAGCGCGCGAACGTGTGGTTGATTTGCACGCAGCGAATTCATGTTGCTTTTCGCTTAACTCACTCTGCCGCCCCCCCCCCCCCCCCCCCCCTTCCTGCGACCGCTCGTCGCTTTTATCACGGGTATACTATCTTAAGGATAATTTATAAACATATTCGTAGGAATTATTTTTACAGTTTTGTGAGAATTTGCGGCAGAGAAATGTGTTTTTATTTTCGCAACATTTTTTCCCAGTGATTTTGGGTTATATGAGGATTGAAATAACTCTTGCAAATAAATAACTCCAAGTAATCCGATTCCATACTGGATTTAGGGGTGGCATCTGCCTGGCGCAATCAACACGAGCACTCGAGCGCACGCAACAGCAGTGGCACCGTTTGCGAAACTAAGAAGCACTTTAAAATTGTTTATACGCACAGATAAAAAAATACGACTATATAAAAGCCCTAAATCGAGCGTATATGCCACGGCTCCAGATCGTGCTCGGCCTGTTTACTCACATTTGATATCATCCACATGCGAGCACTCCACGCATGGAAATTATAAACAAGTAAATAAATAACTACAGAAATGCTCCATAAATTTTATCTACACAAAATTGGTTTTAACTCTATTTTCCGTGCATCTCTCAAGGACTATTGGCATTGAACTATACATTTGACAAGCTTGTGAACGAAAGTTGTTAACATGGTGTTATATATGGATGAGAAGTGACGGTGACGCAATAAAATCTTTTGCAAAATAAAAAACAAAAATTCCAATTTCATTTCGTTGAAATTTTTCCACTCTGCTAATCCTTGTGGCCTAATTACCCACAACACTTGTGGCAAAACAAATAGACGCATATTTTGTGTCTCATTTTGTGATTCACCCAATCCCACCTTAACAAAGTTATTCACACAAAAAATATTTATTTTAAATTTAAGGTGCTTGGAAGCATTTACTGGAATAAAAGAGAGTAGTATCTAAGAAATTATGATGACTGTGCCGTTAAAGCAACTTCACAGCCCGATTGCGATCAGCAAACGATTAAATCCATGCCAAAATAAACTCCGGTGGCCAAAACAAAAGTAATAAATGTCACCTTCTAATATTACGAAGGAAAGATCTTCGGTCATTGGTTGGGCTAATCATGGGCCACACTCCATGGGTCCATCATATGACGATCATAGGCAACATTGAGAGTCCGAACTGTGCATCTTGTCGGAAGGAGGAACAGAACGGCACAGATAATTTTCTTTGCATTTGCCGTGCCTTTGCCAGAATGAGGAGGCGCTTACATATTAGGATCAGATGTTTTGGGTTGGCACAATGTGCATTCCTTATCCCTGGGCAGACTTCTGAGATTCATAAAAGAGCCAAAGGAGTTTGCAAAGGTGAATCGTCGCTTCCCTTTCACTAATCCTCTATGTCGCCTACTACTTACAAGCTTAGAGTTCAACGGGCATCACTTGCCTAGATGCTTGGAGACCTCCTTTTCGATGTTTCTACGGCCCACCTCAATTTTATCTACATGTAATCTTTCATACTCTGTATATTTATATATATATATATATATATATATATATATATATATATATATATATATATATATATATACGAGGGCGGAGCAGACTCACCGTAATGTTTATTTAGCTTTTCTTTTGTCTCTTTCGCCGTTTTCCCTTTCAAATAATAGTGTTTAATCACTGCACGAAATTCGCTTTTTTCCATTTTTGAAGAAACACAAAAGTTGCTTACTTCAAACGACTACAACAAATAAACTAATCGATGAATTTGGGTGAAATTTTAACAGCTGACGTTTGACAGATCGCAATTTCTAAAATTGCCATCTAGCGCTAGGTAGCTTCAATATCAATCCGCCCTCGTATATGCATCGAAAATCGTATCTAATCAATTATACACAAATTGAAAATATTCTCGAATACCTGGGAAACATCTTCGCAACAATCAAAATTAATTAAAAGGGCAGGCGTGTCGACAGTTCAGACTAGTTGTGAATTGAAACCAGCAATAGTAAGCTTAAACGTTGTAATTATTATTCATTCATATTCATATAAACTTATTTCTACAAGAGTTTGTTAGAGTGAGTACTACGAACTAAGGCCTTCTATCCGAAAGAAAGGCCTTCTAGCAGAAAGATTTAGAAAGAAGTATTTCGAGACTGTGCCCTGGGCGGGATTTGTTCACCGAAACTTAAGTTAAAACACTTTCATTGACGCTAAATTATTCGTAAGAAACAAGTGTTAGTGTGTGGCTTGGACACAATCCAGTCTTCCAAACTAATACTGTATAACAAATGTTCGCATTTATACTTTCATTTGAATGGAAATATCTCAAAAAAGTTTCGAATGACAGTGTGAAATTTTGAAGTAGTATTAATCGTGTAAAAGTTAGTTTGAAACCACCATCTGTGGTTACCAAAAATGTGTTTCTGTCATTAGGGACGTGAGTCCAGACATTTTTTTTTGGTTTTTTAATTTGGTTTTTTTTTTTTTTTTTTTTTTTGTCGTAACAATCTAGTAAGCGCAGCACTCAGACAGAGTATATATCCATTGTACTGCACTTAAGGTTCCCTTTTACTCGGCTTTAAATCTACCCGACCTCCGAAGAAATAGGAGTAGATCCTGTGGTGCCAAGGAGCCAAGTTGGTTACTCGTCAGCACATCAGTGCCAAAAATCCCAAACCTGATTCGAGCAAATGCAGGGCAGACGCAAAGAAATTGGTCCGCCGTCTCGTCTTCTTCTCCGCAGGCTGGGCACAGCGCACTGTCTGATATGCCAATCCTTTCCATGTGCCTAGCCCATAGAAAGTGCCCTGTCATCACGCCAACCAACAGCTGCACTCCCTCCTACCTAAAGATAGAAGGAACCGTGACCATCGGTCAGAGATAGCAGGTAGCATAATTTTCGTCCATCCGCAGCCTCTCTCAGCCCGCCATGCTCGCTTGTGGGTCGAAACAACCCACTTGTTTGCAGTGGCTTTGATGACAGCAGAAGGGAGTGGCAGAACAGGCTCAGGGCCAATAAAAACAGCCTCAGAGCCCATCCTGGCCAAAGAGTCAGAGGTCTCGTTACCCGCAATACCAGCGTGTCCCGGTACCCAAGTCAGCGTCAGACTATTATGTTTTCCAACACAATTTAGCCTGGATTTGCAGGACCTGACTATCGTGGAAGTGGTGGTAGGGCTATCCAAGGCCATGAGCGCAGCTTGGCTGTCACTGCAGACACAAATAAATTTGCCTTTCCACCTGTTTTCCACAACAAAGTCCATCGCCTCAAGTATCGCATACACCTCCGCCTGAAATACAGACGCATGCAGACCAAGGGCAAAGAACCGATGGGTCCCACAAGATTCCACGAAGACACCAGAACCTGAACCGTCTTCAGTCCTGGAGCCATCAGTGAAAATACGGCAGCAGTGTTTGCCGGGCTCGTTCTCGGGATCTAACCATGAACGAGCCTCTGGCAGCAACACATTGTACCGCTTTTCTAGTATGACGGTTGACGACATGGAGTCCGGGGGCATAGACAGGATTGCAGCATCGATGTCAGTGCCTGCGCCGTCGTCCAATATCGAGTACACCCCATACCAGTGGCCACTATGTTTCACTCTGCAGATGGCCTTAACGGCCTCTCCGCGGATGAAGACATCTAGTGGCGGGAGATTCACCAAAGCATCAAGTGCCGGGCCTGGAGTAGTCGGAAATGCTCCGGTACAACATATGGCCACAGCACGTTGTAGTTTTGATAGAGCTTTTTTGACCCCTACAAGAGAGAGTCTGCTCATCCAAACCATCGATGCATAGGTGATAATAGGTCTTACCATAGCTGTATAGCTCCATAGGACCTTACTAGGGGAAAGACCCCATGTCTTACCAAAAATACCCTTACACTGCCAGAAAACTGACAGTGTTTTGGGTGTCTTCAGTTCGACATGTGTTTTCCAAAGAAGTTTGTTATCAAGGATGACTCCAAGATATTTGACTTCCTTGGATAGCTAGATAGTGACTCCTTTTAGTGTAGGCAGAATAAGTCCATCAAGCTTTCTCCTTCTGGTAAAGAGGACAATACCAGTCTTGACAGGATTAGCCGATAGCCCATTCGCACTGCACCAAGTGTCAATCATATCCAGAGTTCTCTGCACCCTTCTGCAGACAATCATAAGGGATGGACCTGTCACAAGACAGCCAACATCATCCGCATATGCCTGAGCGTAGACACCCGAGTCATTAATGGCGTTAAGCAGGGGATCAATTACCATGCACCAGAGCAATGGAGACAGTACGCCACCTTGGGGACAGCATCTATTAACCCCAGACGACATCAGCAAATCTTCCTCCGCCCGCACCGTTATGATTCTCTGGGCCAGCATTGAACGTATCCAATTTACTAGAGCCCGGTCTACGCCCTGTCGCCTAGCAGAGCCGCACATATTGTCGAAAGTAGCATTGTCAAACGCACCCTCTATGTCCACAAAGATGCCTATTGCGTATTCTTTCCTGTCGATGGCTCGCTCTATCCTTCCAACAAGGTTCCGCTTTGATAGGCATGCTGAAATGGAGAGAGTGGATGCGTCTTCAGTGACTACCTACGCATGCGAAGCTCTACCAGCCGTTCTAAACTCTTTAGCATCAACGAGGTCATACTAATAGGTCTGAAGCTCTTTGGATTGGTGTAGTCGTCTCTTCCAACCTTTGGAATGAAAGCAACCCTCACCATCCTCCAAGAGCGTGGTACATAGGCCAGTGCGAGACATGCAGTGAAGATCTTCTTCAGTGCTGCCATCACTAACTCAATGCCTTCCTTCAACACAATCGGATATACTCGTATGCCATCCAGTCCGGGCGACTTGAAGCTGTCAAAGGATTTGATAGCAAATCTAATAGCTGCCCCATTCGCCACAGTTCTGGCGACATACCAATCATGTCGAGAGGGTGTAGCTGCTCTGACAACAGTTCCGAACAAAGGTGGTTGTTGACGGGCTATGCTTACCTGATTTCCTGGAAAGTGTGACTCCAACAGCAAGCTGAGTGTCTCACTTTGCCTCTCCGTATAGGAGCCATCAGGTTTCCTGAGCGACCCCAGCTTAGCGGTTTGGTCCTTTTTCAGGACTTTCACCAGTTTTGCCGTGTCACTCAGGGATTCGATATCACAGCAGAAATCTCTAAAAGAAGCCCTTTTCGAGTCCCGAATTAGCTTATTGTAGTCCCTCTGAACACGTCGATATCGTTCCCAGTCCTCATCAAGATTCGTCTTGAGGGCCCGGTTGAGGAGTTTTCTAGACTCACGCCTCAGCACCTGAAGCTCTCGATTCCACCATGGAACAGGAGTCCGGCTAAGAGGAGGTCTAGTTGGACAGGCTAGCTCGAAGCTGTTTGTTAGAGCGGTGTTGAGATGTGCAACAGCCGCCTCAATGTTCTGCTCCTTGCGAAGTTTCAGTGGCGTCATGTAATTGCTACGCAGTGCCTCCCTGAACTTTGGCCAGTCTGTTTTTCTTGGGTTTCTGGTGGGCAATGGCATCTGCGCCCGCTCGCCACACTGAAACTCAATATATCTGTGGTCTGAGCACGAGTCTTCGGCGAGGACCCTCCAGTTGTTGATCGGCCACCCCAGTCTTGGATTTGACAGGGTGACGTCAATTACCTCCTGCCTTCTCGTAGTCACAAAAGTAGGCTGCCTGCCTACATTGTGGATGTTCAGGCTGGAGGAGGCAATATACTCGAAAAGTCGAGAGCCCCGCTCATTGCACTTGCTGCTGCCCCAGATCGTATGCAAGGCATTAGCATCGCAACAAAGAACCAGACCAAGACTGCGCCGCTCACAGAACCCTACGAGAATAGCGACCTTCCCAGGTGGTGGCACCTCCAAAGCATCGTAAGGAAAGTAAGCAAATGCAATCACGAACTTCGACCATCCGTGCATACTCTTAAAACTAATCTCTGCCGCAACCAGATCCTGACAACAAAATGCGTCAAGGCAGGTCGCTGCGAGACGGGATGAGACTATAAGACCGGCTCTAGGTCGAATCGAGTTTCTGTCATATAATATCGTGGCCCCTTTCAACGAGCCAAGGCCACAGAGGCGACCCCTAAAGACCCAGGGCTCTTGTAATGTTGTTATGTGGGGTGATGTGCGCAGCTGGATGAGTCGTCTACTTAGGAGTACAGTAGCGGCTTTAGAATGCTGCAAGTTGATCTGCGTTACCGTCAAAGGACGATAGCTACGAGAATCGTCCGAGCTATTCAACTGGGAAAGACATGAAAAGTTACAGTCCCAAAGAAGAGACTCAGACGGCTTCGGTACCGAGAAACCATGACATCAACAGAGGCCTCGTCCACTCGCACCACAAGACTAGCACCTTCTTTACCATCCCGGTTGCTACCCCTGGTGTTGCGAAAGAACTCTCCAAAGCCTCGTGTTGATGCCAGGGTGGTCGTCAGATCGGGATCCGGAATCCAGCAGATGGCCTTCCTGAGGGACACGCCTGCTTCGCTATAGACCGCGAAGCGAGTGGTCCCCATGGGGGGCACGTCATTGACTACACCCCTGAGCCAATCAAAGTTGGCCTGAGACGCGCACGACACCTGTAGAGTGCCGTCCTTTGTCTCATAGCCCTTCGCATTAGCTTCAGGACCGGAGGCAATGACGCGACGCATCAGATGACCTTTGCAGTATTTTATCTCTGCATCTAATTTGGTTAATGGTTCTGAAGATTGTCACAACAAGCAGACAATCTTTCCTCAGACTGCATTTACGCGGGGCTCGAAATAGAAACACCACTCGTACCAAGTGGAAACTATTCTGTTATCCTTGTTACGAGCGCAACTAAACCCTCCTTAACTATAATCATCACGTATCTCGCACGAGTGCGAGTATGTGTGAATTAAAGCATTTCTTTAATTATCCAAAATTTAGTAAGTTTCTTTTAATTCATGTCTAGTATATACTCGTAATAACCATAGCAACGGCAACAAATATAACAACAGCAACAATAGCAACAACAGCAACAACAACAATACCAACAATAATAGTTACAACGCTGAAAAGTAAAAATTCTCCAAATTTGCTCAGTTCGTTCTTCTTTGCGCAGTTTTAGCAACTTCCGCATCCGGAGAAAGTTTTAAAGCTCATCTGCATAACAATAACAACAACAACAATAACAACAACAACAACAACAACAACGCCATCATCAACAACGACTACAACAACAACAAAAACAACAGCAGCAATACCAGCAGCGACTACAACAGCCAACAACAATGGCAATTTCAACAAAAGTCAAGTGAGTTAATGTGTGCATGCATGTGTGTTTGGGTGTATATGTAGATATATATGCGTCTGCGTGTGTGTGTATGCGTGTGTGTATGTGAATGTGTGCGTGAGTGCAACTAATTTACAAAATTTCACATTAAGATGCACAGAAAGCCACTCGCGGGAAGATGGGCTGCTATGCATAATGAGCGTTCGCATGGGTTTGTGGAGAGTATGCATGTGGAGTGTGTGTGGCTGCGTGTGTGTGTGCGTGTGTGCATTTGGTTATTGTTCTAGGCACCCAGTGGCCAAAGTCAGCCGTCTGCAAAGATCTGGCACCTGTTAATATCTTCCTGCGAGATTGCGAATGAAGGACTTTCACATCCATCTCTTCTCTTTCTTCACTTTTCTGTGTAAATATTTATAAAAAACGGAATTAGATGTTCGCGTCTTTTGGTCGTCATTACATCAGCTATTCTAAACGCTTCCATGGGTAAGGTCTTAAGAGGCAGAAGTTTACTTGTTAACATGAAGCTGGGTGCTGTGTGGTGTTGCTCAGAGGATGTCAATTTGTGTAGTGTGACAGAAGGGCGTAATTCGTATCTCGGGCGAAATTCGAATCTCGGGCGAAATTCGAATCTCGGGCGTAATTCGTATCTCGGGCGAAATTCGAATCTCGGGCGAAATTCGAATCTGATGTTTTTTCAACGTACATATTTGGGATATCTGGAATATTATTTAGATATTGAAAAAACCAAAATTTTTTTAATAAATCAAGTAGTGTTGTATTTTCTTTCATATTTGCTAATATCTGTTATTACGAAATTAAATGCCATTCCCGTGCCCCTCATACACTCCTACACCTATAGTGCTGCGTGTCCTGTCTAAAATGCTACATTTGTTATTTTTGAGTATTTTATTTTCCTTTAAATTTACCTTTTCGGCTCAATTGAAAATCGCACACATTTTCCGGGCACTTGAAACGCACCCACACCATCGAAGTTACCACGTTACTGAGAACCTGACCGTAGTTTAATGAACTGCGAGCAATGTTTTTAATATATTTATAGTATTTTTATATGAATGCATTATATATATATACATCGAAATATGCCAGACACTTTCCAAATTTTGCAGGAAAAGCGGAGAGAAGGTCATTTGTGGGCATGTCTTTAGCTCGGTTTAAGAAGCTTTTACAGCAGGTCTCTAATGAAGGGGCCTTATGTCATTTCCCGCTGGGTACATCGCGTCTCCACTCATAGTATTAGGCCCACAAGTTCACACAGCCATATAAACACATTTATGTAAGTGTGTGGCAGTGTACTGTGGTGTGTAGATTTGATCTGCCCACCTATGCAGTATATATGAGGCGATAGCGCACATTCTCGCACATGCATCCATAGAACTTTAATGCACTTCACTATTCTTATTGGCGCGACCGCAGCTCCGGAAAAAATTAAAATTTCCCCTCCTTACGGGATTCATGTAATACCGGCCTAATATTAACAGTGCAACAGTGGTTTTACACGCTTCAAAACTTTACTAGGGTACATACGAGTGGCATGCAATGCGGTTGCACTACAGCTGAGCCATGCGAACTATAGCAAGCTTCAAAAATTTGATATCAGTATTCGAGTAAAATAAGGGCGGTCATCTTTCAGCACAGACACACCCGAGTCCCCACTACTGCAGCTGTAGATTGTTTGCAAGCCCTGCTTATAAAAGCTCTTAGACGATTGTCGCGGAAACGCTGAAAACTCCATGTAGTCGTATTGATACAGGAAGGCCACATATGAAGCACGAGTATGAAGAAATTATCCAAACAGACAACAAAATATTCATAGAACAAACTGAGTTTGTTGAGTAAGATCTTGTACATCGCTATTGTTGTCTTCGCTAGTGCCATTTTAGATACGTTTCTCTCCATTCCAGGCAACAAATATGCCGAAAATCGTGCAAACTATGATTACGTCAATGTCAAAGGACAAACGATTCTACTTAACTTCGCTAAAGACCGCATGCAATAATAATGGCATAATACAACTTCCCAGCTATTATCCATTCACAACAAATGAAAGCAAACAACAAAAGTCCGCAAATCATGCGACTCCGTCACCGACTGATTGACCAACACAGTCCACACAGCCCGCACAAGCCCCCACCCCCGCACTCCCATACAATTTGACAAAGTTTGAACATGACATATGAGAAATTCATTGCTGGCCATACGAACGAGTGCCGTCCAAATCATTGTGTATTATCTAGAGATCGAGATTGAGTGACGGCTCTGGATTCGGGGTGGCTACAACCCCAACAGATTTGACGCCTCTCTGTGTGCATGCAGGCATAGACTTATGCGAGCAACAACATTCGCCACTTGACGGCACATCGAGATCTGAGTTCCGTTGCCATCGACGACACTGTGTACGAGCTCATGAAATCGGCTTATTGACTTTGAAATGGAAATGGAAATGGAAATGAAAGCATGCACAGCCCCCAGACGTGTACTTGCACTTGCATCATGCCTGCTTATGCTGGCGCATCAGTTTGTGGGGTGGCCGGCGGGTGGACTCAACAGTTAGTTATTGCTGGCGGCCTGCAGTGGGTTGTGCCATGAAATTAAAGCGCTAAATGCATTTTCAATGTTGATTGAAGCCGTACCAGTTCAGCAACTTTTTCAAATTGCAAAGTGCCCTTCAGTCCGAGGCTTACGGGCGTGCGTCTGTGTGTGTTTCGTGTGGACATTTGGTTGGACGGGGGGCATTTGGTGAGTGATTGCGCCCCCTCCTCCTTGAATGGGAACTGGCAATAAGCCTACATGTATGTAAGGCAATACAAATGCAAATGGGCATAAGAACACTGCACGCAGCAACCTTTTAGCACTTAGTGATATTCGTATTCGTACGTTCAACACGGCACACATGCTGCCATTGCAAATGCAGCACTCCTATTTGTCTGCTGCATCAGGAGCTTTACTTGCGTCAGAAACCGGCGAAGTCATTTGAGGGTGTGCTTAAGATTTCGCCTCAATATAGAAGACCCAGCAAAGAAAAAACACTGCGAGTAGGCTCGGTCTTCCATTAGGTCGTGACATGAAATGAGTGTGCGAAAGATTTCCCTGGTAATTCCAATCAGACTTAAAATGTGAATCTCGGGTTCTACAAACAGCACTTCAGTTCAGAATTTCCTATGGGCGTTTCTGTAAGTCCTGTGGTGTGGTGTCTGTAAATCCGGTGGTGAAGGCACCACAGAGAGACATTCTCCTACTTACATTGTCGCACAATTACTTCAGCCGTTTCTACTTCCACCCACTGCTTTGGTCGCGCACTTGTATTCGCGGTTGCAGTGCTCTGAGGTAAGGGGCTGTGATCACTGCAAGCTATTTTAGAGCTTCATGAGTTGCAACATCAGATGCGTTGAGATAGTCCATGGACATACGAGATTTGCCCAAAAATCGACAATATTGCACTCGATACATGACCTGTTAGCCACGATGTTGCTGGTTGCATATTCCATTGGCTACGTGTTGGGGTATAATACATTCTGCTCGGGTTGATGATTTTGTGTCTTCTGCCAGACTTTCCCTTGTGCGGCTGTTATTGCCCGCTGAACCGAACTGCAACGAATCCTTCAAAATGGTTCACTAATCCTGCAATTGTATACGCCGCTAAATGCACTTCTTACGCCGTAGAATTTTCTTTTCTATTTCATTTCATGTTAAAGGAATATTCTGCGAATCCGCTTTTGGTCTGCGCAATTTAGCAAGCTTGATTCTCCTCTCTGCCAACAAGAAAGCTGAAATACTGGGAATGAAAATGGAAAACTGAATTTAAGTGAAGACAATGACTTTTCGCTGCCCTTATCGGCAGTTATTGACAAACACTTAATTGTACAGTTCACTGAGCTGTATGGAACGACCCTCTCACTCGCACCTTCCATACACAGAGCTTAAGTCCATGGCTTAGCACCAGTAGATTCTATTGGTACAAACTGCTTTCTGTCCGTTTAGTCTGCTATTTAACAAGCTTTGTCTCCGGCCTTTCTACTCGCATTTAAGCAAAACATTCAACGTCAGTCGTTTGCCCCTTTTGTCAATCGTAGTCTCATAACTCGGATGGCTCCCGCTTGTCGACGTATTCAATATGGACGAATCTTGCTGCTAATCCACGGATCATGTATGCCTGCGGCAACAGTTTATTCATGAGCACAGTTTCCCGCTTAACTGCCAGTCATCAGTCAGGCGCGCATTATGCATAATCTACTAAAACAACAGTAACAGATTTCTTCCTGTTGTCAATGGATATTAGACGAGGAGGCGCAGTGGCGATTCTACACCAAATGTCGCCAACGCTCACGTCTGGCTGGTCAGATATGCTGTTATGGAGATGTGGAGATTAGCATTATATTGTGCATGCGTCTGTTCAATGGGAGCCGGGCCGTAATGTGACTACGGCTGCAGCCTGCAGGCGCTTATCACTACCTGTCTGCCTGCCTGCCTGCTAGCCAGCCAGTCAGTCGATTGCTCTGCTGCCACCTGTCAGAAATTCGACAGCATGCTCCGAGCCGATAAAGTCAGTCGCCTGCTTCTGAAGGACAATGTTGGGTGGACGCCTGCGCTGGTTGCGCTGGCTGCGAACAACGAAAAACAGAATACGGAAGTTCATCTGGCAAATGCTTGGAAAGGTGGGTGCAAATGTGGCTAAAATCGTGACGTGGCAGATGGTGCTGGTGTCGGGGTTGGGCGTACGTACGCTGGATTGCAAGTGGCAGCCACATACACACAAGTGTGGCGCATGGTTGGTTGGTGGGCCAAGGTTGTTGTGTTGCAGCAAAAAGTTTCATTTGCTTGTGGTCTGTTTGCGCCACGGCCAAAGTTTCTTGGCTCTGTTTATGTTTACCCCAACTTTGCTATTGGCACGGAATTGCGGCACAGATGCCGACACCATGAAAGTGAAACACACACAGACAAATGAGTGTGTATAAATTGTACTCGCATGTATGTTAAATGCAAACTCTGGCAAAATCATGGGACGCGTCAGCCAGATCCATAGTCAGAGATGCATGTAATGCTGCTATTGTTGACTCACCTTAGAAACCTTTTGAACTTGTTTGTTCAAAGCGTAGAGTCTTTCGGTTTTCTGTAGGTTGTCATGTAATTGCGCACTGGGGCTTGCTACGTGTACCCATGCTGACTGGTATCGGCTGGAAACACAGGCTTAAAATAAAGGATAACTCACGCAGACATTGCGACTACATTGGTGAAGTGAGCGTTTACTTCACGCTCCATGGTCTCCAATCTAATAGAACGGGGAGCTAACAAGGCATCGTTTTTGATACGCGTTCACAGGGAAAGGTAAGCAAGATTTTTGTGCATTTCGTGTCATTGCTTGTGATACTGCTGATAGCAAACTAACACTCAGTGCGAACATGCCAAGGAAGAAGTTATGCGATTTATTAGTTATGATATGATCCTAATTACCAGGACTCATTGGAAGATTGGATACAGTTGTAAGCAGTGGAGTTGCGTGTTCACTTGTCACACAGCATCAGATGCTAGCAGAATTCACAATGGGAACATATAAGAACATCAGGACAATTACAACGATGATGATAACCAGAGATTTCGATGCCTTGCTTATTAAAAAAAATCATTACATTGATATCAGAGCTAAAACTGGCATAACAAAGAAGCAAAGGGAAGTGTTTGAAGGCCACTTCCTGGTCGGACAAACTTAGTTGTCCGGAGTAAACAGAGCGGCATGTTAAACCCCAAAGAGAGATGCAGTAAATATGGCTGGAGAGAGAAAGAAAGTGAGATCGAGAGAGAGAAAGGATGCACAGAGGAAAAAGTTGAACAGAAACTACTAGAACAGAGCCACCAAAACCATAATTCATTTGATTCTTTGTATAATCGTAGACAGCGATGTTGATGCCAGCGTACTTCTTATGTACTCGTATGTCTAGTGGCAACCTGTACGAAAATGAACTCGCAACAGAGCCTGGTAAAAGCTGAAAATAAAATAAATGTCCTGTTAATTTACGATAATGTTTATTGCCAACACATGACAGACAGGTTGGTTGCTGAAAATGTTAACGAGCTCGTGCCGCTGACACACGCACATCTTCAGTCACTCTCCATGCCACTCGAAAGTAGCAAACGTACCCCCTGGCTCCATCCTCCACCTTCCGCACACCACACCGTCACGACACATGCCATAACAAGCACGACACGACTCTACGAGAAACTTAAACACAAAAGTCCAAATTGCTAGGAATAGCAACAGCTCATGGGATATTTATAACCGAGTTAGCAGGCAGTGGCGGCAGTGCCAGCAAACGCAACAGCAGCAAAATAATCAAAGTAATAAATGACATTAGTAGGCAAATCCAATGTCATGCCTCCGCACACCAGCGTATCCTGGACGAAAAGTGAAAGATAAACACACCAAAAAAAGCCCAAATAAATTTTGCGAAACAGCGCATTATGACGGTTTTCGGTTGATGGCAAACAATAGCGGCAACAGCAGTCGCCCAATGGTAGGGGCATGGCTCGATTGGGGGCATACACAAGGCCACGAGTCACACGCACCGCATTGAGAGTACGAGTATTAAACGCTCGCTCAGATGGTACTGTGTACTCGCACATGAAACGGTGAGGAACCTCGGCTCCGCTCAGTTCAGCTCAGTTGGGTTCAGCCATTACCACTCCATTTAAAAGCTGGGATATTTAATGAGGAGCAAATACACTTGAGCGTCAAAGACGGGCACAATCTTGACTTCATTGTAACGTGTATATCAAATGAGTATAGAGTACCAGTACGTTATGCTAACCAATTCCTAATTATCTCTGATGATGACATCTTCATGACTCTGTATAACATTTTGTCCTTAACAACCGCATTGGCGCTCATCTTGTCGTTGATGCAATTGTTTAACTCAGCTAAAAGGTGAATATTTTTGCAGTTGTTGGTTGCTGCAATTGTTCATTCGGTGTGTAGAAGTTCCAAAGATCTGAACTGCTATCCAGAATGAAGAACAAATATCTTACGATGAAGAATATTTATTTTGAAAAGCCAACTTTGAGAAGCGAACGCTACTTTTGCTTAGGACGACAGAACAGTCCTTATAATGTTTAATGTATTTTTATGCTGGATCCACGACTGCACCAAAATGGATATCTCTGAATTCCAAGTGGTCACTTACATATTTGTTGAGAGTTGCTTAATTATTATTATTATTATTATATTATTACTTACACCATAATGAATTATGAGTGCAAGGTGTTGGGGGAATGAGTACTAGCTACAGAGGCTTTCGACTCGAAGAGGAAAAGATTTTTTTATAGAAAGAAGCATTTTGGAGACCAAGCCCGTGGCAGGATGTGAACCTGCGACCCTCGGGGTGCGAGTCTAGCATGCTTAATTATTGTCTCACTCCCGACCAAAACCTGGTTCTGCTGTCTACTGAATTGCTTATTCTGCGTTTTGATCCCATCGGTGCCCGAACTGAGTGTGACGAAATTCCTGCGTTCTGTGCCATTCTGCCAGAGTAGTTGTTTATGCTGTCCTCACCTCAGATCACATTAGTATAGTTTTCATAAAATTTCCTGTTCACTTTCTACAGACAGACTGGAGAACGAAAGCCACTATTGCCATTTGATGTGAACCTACGTGCCACAATTTGGTGTTTGTTCACTGAGCTGTTGGTAAGTCATCTTATAGTCAGTGGGGTTCATTTGGAAGTTAGCACATACTTACGGCAATTAAACTAAGTTGATCACCCCCCCCAACACATGATGCCACCGTGGCACATCAAACTCGCAATAGGGGCAAAGCAATAAGACTAAGAATGACTTGTGAAGAGTTCCGAATTTGCAGATGTGTTTTGGAAGTGTTGGTCGAGGATATTTTTTGACAAAGCAGTTGCGTTCTTGAACTTCTCATTATTAGTAGAGACATTTGATAGTAGGTTCTAGCAATATGCTCCTACAGATTCTCGTGACAATTAACATGTTGCTTCGACAGAGTTGCAGGTTTTTGTGATAATTAAGGGGAACATGCCTTAAGTAAAGAACGAGGAATTCCTTTAATGATCAATCCAACCGACTGAAGAGCAGCAACCGTGAAACTCACTGTTGTGTATCGTAGCTTTTTTGTGGACTTGAATCATCTGTAGGCATAACCACATCAGCTATTAACAAAGTCCACTGCCCAGGCGTGTGACTTCATAAGCAAATCCCCCATTTTGGGCCCTCGTTGAGGTGCAACTTGCTCTTGCATGTCACCTCGCCTTAAATTTTTGTGTAATCTTTGGCTGCTAGCGTGAGCTGCAACTGGCCTGGCACACTTCCGCACGCACGGGCCAACCAACGGCGTCAGGGGGACAAAACCATAAAGATGTAGCGAACGATTAAGGTTTCGATAGTGTTTTCATTCATAAAAAGCTTTGTTGCATTGTTTCTTTTTGTCGACTTATTTCTCAAATGAATGCTCGCGAGCTCAACTGACGCCACACCCCCCGAAGAAACGACGCAGTCGACAGTATCGAAGTGGACATAGTGGGTGGCAGGCAACGGTTTCGGGACTGGAAAATCGTATCTCTTGCATTGAGTGCTCCTTGGAGAGTTCCCGCAGAGCTTGGCAGATGGAGGCACACAGTTTGTAGTTTAAAATTAACGATGCGTCATAAAAATAATCAATCTCGCTGGCTCAAAATGTGGGGCGAAATAAAGCAAAGCCTGGCGATATATTTGTTGACTTTTTGCAGACGAAGATTTTACAACGACTTTGACAAAGTTTCGCGTGAACCGTGGCAAAGTGTCTCGGCACCAGCACCAGCACCAGCACCAGCACCAGCAGCAGGCAAAACGGCAGCCAGCGGGGAAGGTGAATGCTGCAGCGTGATGATGGTGATGTGGCCGTGAGAATACAAATTATTTTTATATGACTACAATTAAAGTTTTATTGCACCAACGCTGCTGATACAGAAAAAACGCGATGGCGAAGCGAGAATAACTTCACGCAAACTTTTGCGAACTTCACAAATTGTTCAAGCAATGGCAGAGCAGCGAGCAAATTTGATTTACCACGGCGGACACACACTCAGCCCACATCCACTGCCGCTTCCGCATCCATAACCGTTCAGCTCACAGCGCTGGCGGTGGTCGTTGTTCTGGCGCGGTGATTGCTGCTGCCGCTGCTGCTGTTGCTGTTGCTGTTGCTTAAACCTCCTGTTACTGCCGTGACGTAAATTATTTAAGTCAGTTTCTAATCGCATATAAAATTCAATCAATATGACTTGCAGGTCAAAATATGATTCATTGCATCGTCTTCCACTTCACTGAGCAATTCGTCCCGCATAGAGCAGCACTGGCAAAAGTTTTCGCTCACCAAGACCCGTCTATATTTCGGTTACTGGCTTTTTGTTTATGCCTCGTGCAAAACTATATGCCTGTGTGCGCTTGTATGTGCGGGCGCGTGTGTATGTGTGTGTGTGTGTGTGTGTGTGGGAGTGTGGGTCTGAGTATGTGTGTGATTGCGGAATAATGATTTATGATGAAAACTATAAACTGTTCATTTCATCCGCATTCATTACAACAAAAACAACCTGCTACCTCCTGCCAGCTAAATGTACTCGTACAATAATGCCTTCCCCCTAATCCTACACCTATATATCTCTCTTTTCTCTCTTTCTCTTTCTCTCCCTCTCTCTTTTCCCCCTCTCTCACAGTATGTTTGTGTCTTTTTATATCTCGTACTGCATAGTATGGACTGCAACCGGCAGCAACAGCGCCAAAAATGAAATAAAGATTTATGGCGATTTGGGCGTGTTCCTGACAGACTCACTTGCCAACTGGATTGCAGACGCCGCAAGTGAATTCACACAGGCTTTTGCGCCCACTCGTCGTCTAAGGCAGTCGCTCAGTGATAAATAGTAGCAGCAGCATTTGTAGTTGGCCCCATTTAATCTAGTGTCGTCATTCGCAATCGATTTCCTTGCTTTCTTCTTCTTGCAATCTTTAATATGAGTTGCTTAAATCGAGCTGAGTAGAAAAGCAACATCATTTTCGAATCCGTGTTCGTTCTTCGGACGTCATTATCAGTTGCATTCTGTTGCAACTCACTAAGTCCTGATCGATCTGGCGAATGGGAGTATCATGAAAATCATAAGAGTGTTTTTTTATCTCAATTACAATATTCGATGTTCGACCTTTGTTTCTTCACCGTGGCTCTAATTATACCTCTTCACAATAAACGGTAAGAACAATCAGCTACAAAATATAAAATTTGTATAATCTATCCTGCTCCATACACGGGTATATACCTGCTTGGAATGATGTTAATTCGTTGTTGTTGTCAGCATTTTGAGACAGGTCCTGCATACGGAAAACTGTTTTAAGGAGTCCGGTCGGTATATATAAGGCAGATTTGCTGGTCCAGTGCTGAAGATGCATATGATAAAGGTAGAAATACATATTGTCACGTAGCCAAGTCGTGCGGGAATTTTCTGGGATCGTCTGGAAAGATTGGAAGAGTTTTAAGTGACACATGGATATGATCTTAAACATGAATGCATTCACTGAATGAGTGTGGTCGTCAACCTTAACCAACATTCGAGTGCACCGGAAGTACTTAGTAAATTCAAAGCATTCGGAAATTTTTCCTTTCCTGGTTTGAAATCACGTTAACAAGCATTGCATGGGCGTATAGACCCAACAACTGACGAATCAGCCAATCAATACGTTGCTATTTTTTTACCGAGCAACCACATTATGTTAGTGAGTCAGGTCTCCCTATCAGGGCCGTGCGCAGGATTTGCTCGTGGGGGGTGGGGGTTATTTTTTTAAAAATCAAATTTCCCTTAAAATGGAGAGGAGCTCAAAGAGATCTATCAACAAGTGGATGCACATAATATATGTTACGAGTATATCATATAATTGTATGATTACATACTCGTATACATACATATTTATTCACGTACATATATGTATTTAAATTTAATTGTAGCTAAAAGCCCTTTTATTGTAGCTAAAAGCCCTTCTGGGGGGGTTTCAACACCCAAAACCCCCCGTGCGCACGGCCCTGCTCCCTACGATGGTAGGCAAGGGTTTGACCTGGCTATGGTTAGTTAATAATCCCTCTGCCATTGTCGTGGCTCTTTTCCAATTTATCATTTACTTTGCGGCCAATTTTCTATGTTTGTATAGACAATTATCACATTCATTGAGGTAAGCACCAAGTACATATCTCTTCATTATTCCCCGGTTTTGGGCTGAACCAGCTATGCTCACCTCCGCTCGTACTCCGGTATCTTCCTAGCTTTGAGCCTTTTTCCTTCTTCAGTGCACACCCACAACTACAGGCAATGCATTGTAAAGTTCAAAATGCCGCAGTTTCCATGCCTTACCCTGTGGTGTGTTCTCTTTAAGCACAACCTTGGGCAAATTCACAATTTGTATTTCTACTCATCATGTGTTCTCTTCCAAATATAGTCATCATGTGTTCTCTTCCAAATTGAGTCATCATGTGTTCTCTTCCTAGTACAGCTTGCAAATTTCTAAATATTTCTTTTAGTAAAGGTACGTCTATCAAATCTTTGGAGATTTTCTGTTGGCTACGTTTGTGTGTTTAAACATGGTTCGTTTGCTGATCGCAGAAGGAGTCCCCCGAGATTGCCATTCGGTTGCCGAGTTCCCGAAAAATCATAGTACTTATAATTATTGTGCTGGAAGAGAAACCATGATGGAAACATGTCTCAGACTTTCTGAAAATGACTTGTTAGACAACACTCGTATATGAGGAGTGACAGGACAGCCAAAACTAAACAGATGCCCATGTTTGGAGAACGCTTTTCTTGTACACAACATGTATTTCGTTCAATGAAAATTCTGCTCGCAGTTAAACAGTTCTGATATGTGAACTTTTGTTTTTTTTTTAAATTATGGACATTTTTTGCGTTGATTTTTCTTCGCTCCACAGAAGTCTTGTTGGATTGTTGTTGAATATATCTCCATAGAGTATGTTGAAATTTTTTTAATTTTTTTTTTTTTATTTCATCAATACTATATATTGAATCTTTCTTAGATATAAGAAACTCACAATAAGTTTTTCGAGTCTTAAGAACTACTTTAAAATTAATATGTTCTTCGCCATACGAGTATGTTTGTTGTACGTATGTTGAAATAACAATTGAGAATTGTAAAGTCGAAGGTCAAGGATAATGGATATCATATTCGATGGGTAATTCGATGTAGACATGCACATGCAACCTGGAATAATTATCTAATTATCTGAGTACAGAAATCGAATTGCAAGTGCGGGGATTAGCGGGGCGACAGAGTATTGTGCAGTATTGCTCGTAAACTGTTCCAGCTTAGTGAGTCCATATACTCGTATATGAGGCCTTTGACATACTCGTAATTACGAACATAATAGTAAAGAGGCACATTTTATGAAATCGGTATTCGCCGCAACAGTCACATTTTGTTCTGTTGAACGGTTGTTGGGGCAATATTACTCATAATTTATTTATTGGCATATCTGGGTGGCTTCCTCGCACATGTAGAATAACTTGCTGTTTATTTATTATTCGTATATGCGCTGACATGCACTGAGGAGGGGATTAGTGCCATCGCAATAATTGTAGCTGTACTCGCGGCCCATCACAGTGGGTGAAACTAAATGAGAAGGTACCGGCACCACTTGCTCAGCTCTGAGAATGGTACGGCTGTATCTGCTACACGAACAACCGCATTTGGGAAAGTTATACAAGAACTCTCAATATAATGAAAAAGAAAAATAAAAGTCAAAGTTGTGCGCTTGCATTTTGAGCTCGATTTGCAAGGACCAAGGACCCTTGAATAAGGCAACTGTATAATACGAAAGCAAAGAGCTTCGTATGCCAAACACAAAGTCAAACATCATGAAATTTCGACAAATTTTGCTGACTGTTAGGAAAGTGGCACTGCAGCAATGAGTGCTGAGAGTCCTGTGCGTATGCCAGTAGCAGAGTTGAAGCTCAGTTGGATGGGCTCTTGTGGTGCCCATGTTGGTGAGCAGACTCAATATGGAAATTGTTCTTATCGTCCGTCTATCAATCTGAAAATGATGAATAATGAAATTCATACCATTTAGAAAATCTTGACTAACCTTTTCCCGACTAACACAGCGAGTTATGCAACGAGTTAAAGGGAGATTGGACGCCCACCTAAATTTAATTAATAGCAACAGAATGAGACGCCCTTCTGTGTGCCAGCGAAAACAACAGACAGCAGTGGGATTTCATCTCCATGGGTTAAGTGATGGTATTGGTGTTGGTATGGAAACCAGCTAAATTTGTGTGGGGAACGCTGGGCACGCACTCAACGTGGGTTTAAATACAATATGAGGTACAGAAAGGCTGCGCAGTGGTGGAATAAAATGAGAATGCCAATAAAAGCGCATGAAATATAGAAAATTCACTAATTTCCCGTTAGCTAATGAAGCTCAATCATCAGTAACCGAACAGAGGAAATCAATTCAATCAAAAATATGCACAGCTAAATAATTCCATTCCGTCTGCGATTGCGACCTCCTCTCACACTCTCACTCGCACGTTGACTGTCGCGTTCTCTTCCTCATTCGTCGCAAGGACACCCTGGCAGTCCCTTTGATGGCAGGTATCAGAAATCAAATATGGTTGCATGCCGCAACCATCCCAATATGCACACATCCTCCCAGCCAGCCCGGCCCAGTGTACATTTATGTCAAACGTCAACTAAATACTCGTTGTCAAACAAAACATCCACGCAGCGTCTGTGGGCAAGGGTGAGAGGGGAACGCAAAAGGTGAGGCTCATACCTGTATGCATGTATACGGACACCAGCAGACAATGGCCAAGGGAAGACAACGGCCGTGCTTCCGCATAGATTGCGCATTTGATTTCGCAGAACGGCTTCAGTTGCAGAACACTGGGCTGCTGATATGTCGAAGACAAACCAATCTTTGCCGGCGGATGCTGCGTATCATACGGGTGTGCAGCGACATGAATGCAGCAGGAGCATGGGGGGAGGTGAAGATGGTTCTGGTCCTACGAGCATTTGCAACTCTTAACATGATTATCAATATTATTTTAAAACATTTCTTAAGCGCTTTTGTATTCGCAGCAAAAATGCCAACTCAGCTGACAGACCGATATTTCTTTTGTTTTCGAGCGCAATTAGAATTCCAGCTCGCTTCCGTCTGCTGTTTGTATGAGTGAGGGAGTGTGTGTGTGTGTGTGTGTGTGTGTGTGTGTGTGTGTGTGAGTGTGTGTGTAGCTGGCTGCAGCTGTGCCTGTGGCAGTGCTGCAGTAGCAAGAATATTCAAGCTGGGTAATGCTTGCTTCTTACGAAAGGAAAAGAAAAAGAGGCTGGCGCAATATGCACTCGAGTCTGTTGCAATGCGCATTGCTCTGTTGGCGAAGCGATTTTCTTTTGAAAACACACACATGCACACACGCACACAAGCACCCGCACGAGTAAGTATGCTCGCATGCACATGCCCGCGCATCCAGCTATTCTCACTTAAGCTCAAATGAAAAATGGAAAATCGAGAGGTTTTTAGCACTCGTAAGTTTCTCTGGGTACATTCACGACACACACACACCATAAAAATATGTATGCATGCTTAGGGGTGGATTAGGTAGGAAGCATACACTCCACAGCACTCTTCTTCGCCCGCTGGTGAAGCGAAAATTAATTGTAAACAAAAAAGTATTAGCATTTACCACTCTCATCTTCTGATCGGGAGCTTCCCTGTTCGAATGGTGAAGCGTGAGGTGGAGTACATACGGAAAAACTTGCTCACCCCACCCTGGATCGAACATTGAATCAAAGAAGTGTCCCAATTCGGAAAACAGAAGACTTACGGCTGACATGCTACGTAAGCTACGATACCGATTCTGTAGTGTTTCAGTTGTTTATAAAATACAATCCTGACGTAGATGAGTCTGACTGGTCTACCAACCGTGGGAAATTCACATATAATGCATTCTGGCAGATCACTTTTCATCGCATATAGTCTCGTATGCCTCAAAGACTACCATAGTGCCGTTTACTAGAAAAAGATCTCTACCATATATGAAACCTATTCTTCTAAATGGTACACAGACCGATATTAGCTCTGAGTCATTTTCAACAAAAAGGTATTGTGGAAGGCTCACCCGACTGCAACCACCATGAGGGTGGTATATCTTCAGATGCCATCTGTCGATTCTGTGGAGAAAGTGACGAAACCGCACTGCACCTGATCACAGACTGCGGACCATTGGCACACAATAGACTCAGGTGTTTTGGAGAATATATCTTAGATATCAGCAAGATCCCTCATCTTGATTCCTCCAAAATATATGAATTCCTGTCGAAAATTAACCTGACAGAAGATTTATAGATGAGACTATCCTCATCTTTCAAATAAATAGGGGCATCACAATAGATCTTTCAGGTCGCTGTGTACAACACCCTTAAATAAATAAATCTAATCTAATCTAGTCACGAATTCATGGGGCTATGTCTTGGGGGCCATAGTGCCCTGTAAGATATCCAGTGAAAATCTTCCTTATTCAACTTGAACCGATTTTGTGAAATGCTCGTTTCTGTAACTGAGATGAAGAATACATTCACTAGCCTGATCTTCAGAACGAGTATTTACTCTATCAGTAGGAACTGAATTTTGTGATCGTCCGTTTCCATCGCACTTCGGTTGTGTGCCCTTGGGTAACCGTGAAAAGGGTTCACGGCCAAAGAATTGTATTAAGCATTGTATTAAGGAATATTCAACTTTTCCGTTGCCTACATCCGCTCGTGTATTGGAAATCCTCCCATTGTTACGGAAACAGATTAACCGGAGTCGAAGGTAACTGTCGAACAGTCAAACTATTGTAATATCAAACAGTTTTCTCGCTCACCTAAGGTAAATTTGACTAGACAGCCTACATTGACTTCAGTCAAATTAAATAGACTGCTCAAATGAGGGTCTTCGTTTTTATCCTGAATGCCGAGAAAATGCACTGCACATAAGATTTTCCTTCAATATCCTTATTCAAATCTCATTATTCTATTTTCACATTCTAATGAAGAAATCCCAGTTAGAATCCCAATTCAGGGTTGAGTTCAAAGATGGTTTTTTAGTTAGAAAATCGAAATTATTTGTGGCCTCAGATGTATAAAATTCCATGGAAACTTCTGCAAACTTTTCAGGACTCCTACACAAAAATAGAACCATTCATTGTGGCCACGAATAAATCCGACAAGTGTAAATTTCTTAAATCTTCGTTGTATTTTACACCCTTTACCCTCTTTTCGTAATGTGTAGAATGCAAATTTTAACCTAGATCGCGGAAATGATGATCCAAGGCAGATAGCCTCAAACCTAAATCAACAGATTATTACCATAGAAGTACTGGAAGGTTGCCGTCTTATCTCCACTATTGTGGCCACTTGACGGATGACCCACTTGCAACTCTGAAGGAAAAGGTGTTTAGAATGTTCTGGTATAAAACCATAGTCCATAGCCCAATTGTTGGAAACGGCATGCAAGATGACTTGGGAATAGTGTGATAAAAATACAAAAATTTTCATTTGCGGAAAAAAGGAAAAACAAAATTCTAAAACTTGACATTAGAGGCAGTTCCATCTGTTATCCGGGAAGAAATACAATTTGAAAGCGAAGAGTACCAATTTACAAATAACTGGGCTGGGAAGAGCATTTGAAGGCAACAGTGGGAAGGCTGGAGAAATTAATCTGGATTCCCAGAATTTGCAGAAAGCAGTGGCCACTTAAGTGTATAAGATTAACTTGGGCAAGAATGGATAAAAACAGAACCAATCAACTTCTTCGACTTGATCGCGTATCACTGTCGAAAACTGTGTCGGTTTTGACCGGCCACTGCATACTGGCACAGCATGTAGAAAGACTTGGCCTACCCTCAAACGATTTTTGCGGAGGCTGTGGTTCCGAGGAGGAAGAGGAGACGGTTTTCCACCTCTTATGCCACTGCCCATCCTTGAGCAGAAGAAGAATTCAAACCTTTGGTGCCCCACTTCTTACAAGCCTGACAGAGCTGTCATCCTTTAATATTAGGAACATAGCAAGGTTCATCAAACTATGAGGATGGTTTCCTGTAACATGATGGGGGAGTCGTGCCTTTCCCGGCGCTGTCCTTGCGCTGACTATCACCATCCCAAGTAAGAGAACTTTTTAGGCAGTACTTGAACGGCGCCACACCAGATCCATCTCCCTCTATCAAAAGATGCCGCAACATTTCAAGGAGAACTTTAGAAACAACCCAGCGAGTAATATTAATAGATTGCGAAAGCACATCGGGGAGACCATGAAACTTTCCCGCGGAATCTAACATACTCATAGCTAGACTGGCTGGGATTTCTACATCTGAGGGGTATGAAGTAAACGCGTTGGCCACGATAGGAGTAAGACAAGAAGGGAGCCTAGGCTCACAGGCCTTGCCGCTGTGTTCGGATTCGACCAACACAACGAATACTAGGCGACACGGGTAGGGAAATTTGAAATGTTTCTAAGTTATTCAAACCTTCTCTTAAGTTTTATGGAGAGCGTGCAAAGAAGTAGAGGAAATATAAAATATATACGCGCTGCATTAACAGTTAGTCCCCTGTGAAATACGCGCCTCTGAACTGATAGAACTTGTAAGTTCTGTAACTGAGATATAATACCATGGAACATCCTATCGTGAAATGTTTAGCATCCCTAAGGACAAGATCTGTTCACGTGGGTGCTGCAATTTTAGAGGTGAAGCACTGCTAGCAAAATCTACATCTTCGATTCACTCTCATCTTCTAAGCTATTCAACATAGTGGACAAGAGCTTCAAAGGGACTACAATGAGCTTTGTTGATCGCAGTGGTTCCGTTTTATTGTCCCCCACCCTTGATCAATGATTGAGCCGTATTTATAGCAGATACATATTCAGGAATACCAAATTAAAAACACAGTAGTGTCCGCCCTCACCCTTTTATGTGTTCTCTTTATGCTAACAACCGACTGCCTGTATTTACTGTACCTTTGGCTTGTTTGCAGACAGCCATTCAACACTCAATATGGGTGTCTGATGCTGTTCAGATTATTGTTATTGTTATTGATGGGCTCCCGCACTTGATTGCTAAGGGACATCCCCTTGAGTAATAGCAAACAACTAAATGGACTTGGATTCAGCTTAGGCCAAGTCCACATCGAAACGCGTCAAGCGCTCATCCGTAGTTGCTGGGTTCCATCCAACCGTTAACTTTGCAGGTGAAATCTCTCCAACTAAACTTTCGTGCAGTACGAGTTTCGCTGTCTTCTCTGGTAAGAAGAGCTACAATTCTACGGAATGTTATACCAATACGGATTTGAAGGCCTTGGGCAAGGCAAGTCACACTGCTTTGGTATATTTGAGTCAGATGCATGTTTCACCCGACGTTAATCTGGGTATTGAGTCCAGCATTTCTACTACGGTTGTACCGGCATCCGTGCTCTAGCGAGGCCTCAGTTTTGAATCTCGCCCCAGGAATGATCTCAAAACGTTTCGTTTCACATCATTTTCTTTGCGAGTCCAAGTCCTTGGTTGTTGTCACTTATTCTTCCAAACCCTTCTAAACATATCACAGGTATAATTAAGAAACACATCTTAGAGAAGCCCGCTCTCTGAAGTCTAGTGGTAAGCATGCTAGACTCACACTCAGAGGGTCGCAGGTTCAATTCCTGCCACGGGCTTGGTCTCCAAATAAAATCGTTTTCTCTTCGAGTCGAAAGCCTCTGTAGCTAGTACTCATTTCCCCAGCACCTGGCACTCATAATTAATAATGGTTTAAGGAATAATATATTAATAATAATTAATAAAGAAATAGAGAAATTCTAAGGTTGTATTTCATATTGTGCAGTCTTCAATTGTGATTTCTGCAGCCATAGTTTACGAACAAACCCCACATTCCTTCATTAGGTGGTTGCTGCTGCTGCTCTCTTTAAAAGCCTGAATTAAACTCAGTTGTTTTATGTTCTCAGCCTGAAGCCCAATTTATTTGCATGTATTTCTACAATTATTGTCATTTACGAAGGGGTCAAGGGACTCGTATTGCAAACTAGTTCTGCCTTCAGAAGTACATTCTTCAATTGCTATATGTTCGCTCAGCCCGTTGGTTTCCCTATAAGTTCATTCGTATGCATGGTAATTACTGCTTTAGCCGATGGACAGTAATTTCGCGTCCAATTCAATATATATCAGCAATTACTGCAATTGCTTTGTAGCGCCAACGCCATCTGAAGTTGCTACCCTGTTGGCACCAGTTGGGTGCATGTACGTATATCTGTCTGTAGGTGCGTGCAGGTAAATCCGGGCTTCTTGCCTTGCTTGGCTGGGGGAAAGTTTTCTTTTGAGTGCAAACTTTTCAATTGATTCTGTGAATCACTTTAATTGAAGTGAAATTACTATAACTTCAGGTAGAAATTACATATAAACACTTTAAGTGTATGCTTGGCTCCTGCGTCCCTGCATTCGAGTTGGCAGTTCTGGCCCAGAGTGGGCAAACAAATGGAGAAGCGAAACAATTTTCATGACAAATGAACAAAATTGAATTAGAATTGATTGGAAAATTAAAAATTTATTGCTTGCATTTGCAGTAATCACAGCTAGAGCTGCATTCGGAGTGGCCACTCGTGCTAGCTCTGCGAGAGAGTGGGTAAGAGGCATTGTGTGTGTATAAGGACATGAAAGCGTGCGCGTATGTTTATAGATCTGGTCGTGGCTGCTTGATTGTGCTTATGAGGGTTGGCCGGTAAGTTAACGGCCTGCAAATCAAATGGCAAATTGTAGACCTTAACACCCAGTCTTGGTTCGAACCATTTTCACAAACTGCACGCCTTCCATGGAGCATTTCATTGATGACCATACTTATGTACTCGTAGTGGTGCATAGTTCGGCATCGAATGTAGTCAGAAATCAGAAAGTGAATATTTTTATCTGGCACTGGGTGAGGACGAAAATTTTTGAGTTGATCTTCGCCCAAGGTGGCAGGTAGTACCGTCGTAAGGCTCATCCTTTCACAAACATTTTTTAAAATTCATAAACTGCTCAGTGGTTTCGTGGGCAGTTGGGCATACCAATGACGGTAGCGCCATTTGATTGGCGTGCCTTCCCGTCTCACACATTTGCCGACAATGTAACGCAACTAACCTCAGGCACCGTCAACAGTAGCGGGCATTAACTTTAATGTGACTGCGGCGCTGGTGCAAGGACATTTCATGCGACTGCTTTCATAATTCGAACCATAGACTTGTAAAGACTTACGTGAACTTTTATAACGGATTCTATTGAACAGTTCAGAGGCGAAGGAAACACCTGGCATATTTCATTAAATAGCGACTGACTCCGATTACATACATGAATAAGCAGCCTTGAGTGCTTCCACCTGCGGGTTTAAATGTTCTTAAATGCATTTTAAAGTTACGTAAATTGAGTTTGTATTAGGCATGCCCTATTATGGCCCTCATCCACTGCCCTACAAAACCACAATTCGGTCGCTTAATTTTCAATATTGATGTTGAGATCCCGTAGGCTTAATTGTACTTAGACGGGCACGTATTAATTAATTTCAAAATTTAATTTCCACAATTCTCCGCTCATAATGCCGTCTTATTTGTTGTTGCTGATGGGAGATGGTGAGGCGCGAGAGGTTGAGCGGTGGGTGTAAATATACTGAGCAATGAAGAATTTTAAAACGTTTTCTTTACGGCGCGCACGACTAACTTTCAATGCCAACAACAGCAACAGCGACGACAACAACAAACAACAACAACATAAAGAGAAACAACAACAACAGCCACAGCCAGAAAGCAGCACAAATAAAATGCGAACGGAAGCAAAATGTAAAAACCCCACAACAAAAACCAGAGAAAAATTCTTTAGATTTAACATTTCAATGGCGCCCAGTGCTATTTTTTTATTTTATATGCTGCCTGTCTTCATGCCCATAAAACAGGGGAAGGAAGCAAACAGCAGCAACAACAACAATAACAATAACAAAAACAAAAACAAAAACAAGGAGCAAAATTGTTTTCGACCAAGCCACATTGGAAATATCCTAAATTAAGAGATGTATCAACTATCCAAATGCTTGGCGCTGGTGTGAGTGTGGGCGGAGGTGGTTTAGGTGCCAGCCTAACAGTTGATCCCATACTTTATATAACGAAGGATTCTGTGCAGAGCGCCAGAGCACCAAGGCGAGATGTGTGGCGTGAAGCCAGTTCGATTTCGTAGGCAATGCTACCGCGTCTTGCAATTACAGACAATGAAACGAATAACAGCATAACCGCGCCTTTGTGCGTGTGTAGCGCATAAATAGGGGGCGGCGGGTGACGAGCGAAAGATAGCGATTTGGGCTGCAACCCAAACTCCACACGACGGCACCAAATAAATTTCACACAGAAATCAAATCAAACGCAAAACGGAATTTCTTGTTTGTTTTTTGTTTTTCGGTTTTTCGGGTTTTCTACTTTTTTTCGGTCTGTGTGTATTTTTTTTTTTGTTCCTTGGCTCAACGTCGCCATAAATTTAGTCCTGTAAAAATATGGAAAATAACTATGTGAGAAAATACGGAGGGCAAAAAATTTTGTTTACATTTCGGATCTTCCTTTGCAACTTTATAACTTGGCAGACTTTTGCGTACTTTTACTTCCGTCAAAATATGACAGTTACAAAAACAACAACAACAGCAACAAAAACAATAACAAGGGTCATACTGGTTGCACTGGAGAGGAGTGGAGGTGCGGCGACCTGACGTGTAATGTGGTAAAAGTGTGCAAATGTGCCTCAGTCAAATGGGCTCATCTGATCAGCAGGATTTGCGACCTAAGACTGCCTGTAACGGAGCTGGGTGCATAGATGTGAGAAGCTGGGAGATCTCTAGCATCTGTTGGATTATGTATTTGTACAAGCACAGCTGAGCTTTAGATCCCACTCAGCTGAAGCCGGAGTCGGGGTAAGTAGTCCAGTTTGGGGCTCGTAAATCGCAGGAATACAAAAGCGAACATACTGTGGCGAGGGTGATTCAATTTGTGCCGTGGTTGGAATTTGTCCACGCATACCCGAACAGCTCAACTTTGCGATTGTCACAGAGAAAAGGCATCACTAGATTCGGAATTCGGGCTAAGTGGAAGGATAACGGGTTCTGTATGCATTCGAATAGAACACAGAATATGAAAAGTTTCAAATATGCCAATACCGTTGTTTATGTCGTAATCACCGTGAATATTTTATAAGGCTTCATTTTATTTATATACACGTTTTCTATAAATACGAATAATTTCGGCTGAAAATATCCCTCGACAGAGGTCGCAGTACGTAAGCTAAGTAAGCATTATTAATGAACAACCTGAAAAGGTTGCTCTGAAGAGTCCCTCCTGCTGTATTTATTTTTGTTGTTGTAATTGAGGAAAACGGTCCAATCTTTTTGTATATCAATTCAATTTAATTTACTTCAACAATTGAGCAATCTTTAACAACTAAACACACACTGCGAGAGAACACTCTGGAAGCAATAATAAAACACGAAAGCTATTTCTGATGAGTTTAGAGGCGAATCCGAACAATGCTATCATTAAATCGGGTGTTCGAATCATGCTGTTTTAGTTGTGTATTCTTCCATGAGTGTCAATAAATTTCCTTATTTGCCATGCAATTTTATTGTGGCGTGTAATTATGCTGTGTGACTACTTTAATAAAATGTCCACAATGACCCTGTCCAAGAATCGATATAGGCCTTCTAGATATACAAAGGTCTTTAAGGCGCCTTAAATTGTTAAATCCCTGGGCTAAGTCACTTTAGGTTAGTCTTCCCACAATTGTAATCCGACCCATATTGTTTAGGCTCTGCTTTACACAGATTTCCAGCATTGCTGTGTTTATTGTTTGGAGTGCTTTTGGAGGTCATTTCTATTAGGGTTGGCCCCAGATCACATTTGGATACCAACTATTTTTCGTGTCAAGAGGTTTTTAAATTTATAACAAAGATTATATTCGTCAGTAAAGATGTTTTTTTACAAGTCAAAACAGCATCTATTGGGTTGAAGTGATACAAGTTAGATAGATAGATAGAAGTGGAGAATTCCGGAGAACCATCGAAGAAGGAGATCTCTAAGCACTCAAGTTTTGATGTCCATTGTACTCTAAGCCTGGAAATTTTAAGATAGATGATAGCGAAACGGCTTCAAACTTTTTTTAATCTTTTATGAATTCCAGAAGTCTGTCCTGCTCAATCTGGCAAAGGTAGGACAAACACAGAAAAAATGCTCTGGGCCCTCCTGTTCTTCCACCAGACAGGAGACGCAGTTCGGACTCTCTATGATGCTAATGGTCACCTTATCACGGTGCTACAGATTGTGGCCCGTGATAATTGGCTCTGGTCCAATTGGAATGCCCGCGGATCCACATTATACCAGTTCATCAGCTATTTCGTTCCCTCGTATAATGCAGTCTCCCAGAACCCGGAGTTAAGTCTTGTCTTACTTTCTTGTACAATCTTTAAAGAAGTTAACGTGTTTTCCAGGGCCTTCAGTCTGGCTGTCAGTAAAGACTCTAATCTGTTTTTAGCGCCATATCTTCTCCTTTACCCAGTCCGCTACTTTTAGTATGGCAAACATTCCCGATTGGAATACCGTTGTCATACTTCCTATAGCCGAGAAATGCTAGATATTTTCATTGAGATTCCAGCCAGCGCTAGTTCCTATTTCAGATTTGGAGCCGTCTGTAGAGAAAGTTTTGCAAGCCCCCGACAAGTAACTCTGGATCTCTCCATTGTTCTATTGTTGGGAAGCTGACGTTATACTGTCTCCCAAAAGAAACTCTAGGTATAAGTTTATCCTTCGGTGTGGGAAACAATGGTTATTGTTCTGACAACCTCTTGAGAGATGTTCCTCTAGGTCCAGAGTTCTTGTGTTCGTGCCAAAATCCATATGATCCATGTCGTTTTCATCGCCTCCGGTTGAATCATTAGATCCAGTGATGCCATCAGCGTAACCATATATAGTACTCTTCGCTCCCATAATGCTCAATCATATACTACTCTGCAGTCTGTTTAACCCGAAGCATGCGGACTTAACCACAGTTCTGCGCCACCAGACTATATCAGACTACAAGATTATTGGCCTGATCAGTATTGTGTACAGCCAAAATACAGCAGCTGGTTTCAGACCCCAAGTTTTACCAAATCCTCTGCAGCACTGCCCAAATAACGTATGTGACCGAATAAACTTCAGTTCAACATACATATTCCAAGAGAGCTTCCTATCAAGAGCGACCTTTGGAAATACTCATATTTACTACCTCTTTATCCAAATCTTTCAAATAAATAGGGGCATCACAATCGACCTTTCAGGTCGCAGTGTATAACACCCTTAAATATATCTAATCTCTTTGTACTGGTAGATTAAGCCCTTCCATTTTTCTTTTCCGCGTAAACAGCACCACCGTTGTCGTACTCAAATTAACGGTAAGTTCCTCGAAAGAGCACCAATCATCTTGTCTACAATTCTCTGTACTTTGACAATCCTAAGGGACTTTCCAGATGCCATCATCCGCATATGCTTCGATGTGTATTCCGCAGAGAGTCCACCACAAAACACTACAGAAGAGGACAGAGTACCGCTGAGGGCATCCTCGAGCAACTTTTGCCAGGGTGTAATTATCATTTGTCCCTCCAACAATTAACAGAATATTTGATAACATGAAACGGATCCACTTTACAGGGGTTTCCGCGAACATAGAGTCAAAGGGAACATTGTCAAAAACTCCCTCAATATCCACAAAAAACTTCCATTATATATTCGCCACCTTCTAGACCTGCTTCAATATTGTACACTAAATAGTGCAGAGCTGATTGGCATTCACTTCCCTATCATACGCTCCAGACATTTCAACGATGTCAAACTAATCGGCCTAAAACTTTTTGCTAGCGTGTAGTCATCCTTACCCGGTTTGGGAATTAAAACCACCCTAACTTGTCGCCAAGGAGCTAGAGCAAGACTACCAATGTGATCTTTAATGCCTTATTGAACTTCTCCCTTCCTCTCTTTAACATTATTGGCTGTACGTTGTCAGGGCCAGGTGACTTAAAGTTGTCAAAGAAGGAAAGGGACACACGGGACTCTTCTCTCATAATTTTTAATGCCGTATATCAATTTCGTCTCTTGATTCCACCATACGAGCTGTCAACCTCCACCCTATTTCCTGCGTTAGTAACAATTCTGTAACCTGGGAAGTGGGTTTTCAGAGGAGTGTTGTAGGTGCCCCTTCTATAAAAGTCCATTTTGGCTGACCGAATATTCTTCTTAGAGATTTTTTGCGCTATTTGATATTCAGTCCAATCTTCCTCATTTCGTGTATTTAAAGCCCTACTCAGAAGTCTTCTAAAACTTTTACGGAGCTGTGAAAGTTCAACATTCCAGCATGGAACTTACGCTGCCTGCCCATTTTTAACGGACACACTACCTCATGGCATTCTATCAAAGTACCCGTTGGGTCGCATCTTCGATTGTCGCTGGGATTCATCTCCTGAACAATAACTCCAAATCGTATAGAACCGTGGTGACAATCACTTCCTCGACACTATTCCCTTCCCTTTCTGGTACTTAATTTTTACTGCAACAACGTCTTGAGAAGAGAATTGGCTAAGCAACGTGCTTTCAATAAACAGGGACATGCACGCAAGCTATCTTTCCCTTCACACTGACGAATATTTCCCCATTTTAGTGCTCCTAACCCACACATACCCATGGATGACATACCCATGGCTCTTGGATTAATATTATTTTGCATCTTCGCATGCCGACTGCACAGTGTGTTTGCTTACTTTTCAGCGGGTATATGCGGGGCTGTGCGACACAGAGTTTTCAGTTTCAATCTCAACAATGCAAATCATTTGCCGACACACGTTTCGAGAGTGTAGGGTGTATTTCACGTTTGGCCTAGACCCACTACAGCCCTCCTCATTTGTTTGTTGTTCTGCTGAACAATGAAGTGGCGCACAGAATTTCAGGATGTCGTCGATATCGCGATGGCATATTAACATGCTTTATTGACATGTTTCTCAGCTCCTTAAGTAAAAATGAAAACATAAATTCACTTAAAATTTTCCAAACACAAACAGTACACACCCCCATACACACACATGCCCAGAGCTGAGCTGAATGGGTAAACACAGTCGCACATCTGCATATATGTATGTTTATACTCGAGTTCCAGTTGTCAACAGGATGAATGCCTCCGAATTAAAACACTGATTTTTCACTCTTGATTTTGTCCTTTTGATGTGAGAGTATGCGTCGAGTACGATAGGGAGAAGGGGCGGCGCGAGTTGCGATGGTTGCAAAGCCGATTTTTTTAAGCCACTTGTTCGATGGCTTCCACACTGTGCGGCGGATGTGGGATAATGTTGTAAAAATGCGCTAAGTAGCTAAAAGTTAAATAACTTTGTGCTAACGAAAAGGCTCTTACGAAAAGTGTTAAGTACATTTGAGAGTGTGGTGTCGAAAGTGTCTGAACTCAATTTCGATTTTTGTCTCTCTGAAAAGAGGATTTATGCACTGGAGTCTCAGTGGCAGCTGACAAACTAAAACTTTTCAACTGATGTAAAATAATTTTCGAACTACCATCGGCACTTTGGAGATACTCTTAAGTGCGCCACTGACGAAATTTTTAAGAATTTAAATAATGCTTCTTCCAGTTGGGAGCCGCGGACTGAACCAGCAGAAGGGTACGGGCTGCCTCACTCAATGAAACTTCCAGTGACAGAGTCACGAACACATTATCTGTGAGTTTTCAATTGGTTTTTCTATATTCATGACTAAACATGAATAATAGTTAAATCCTATAAATCATCGGACATTGGTAAAAAGTCTCAAACAACGAATTCTAAATGATATTATATCTTTGGCAATAGTATGATTGGTTGTATAATATTGTTACGAAATTGCCCTTTTGACAACTTATTCTGTTACAAAATTGCCCTCCTGACAATATGCTCTAACTCGCTATACTCGGATTCGTACCACTGGATTGTGTAGTAATCAAACAATTGCTGGTTAAATTAAAATAACTAACTTTATTTAATTATTGCTATTTACACACTTAATATTAGGCTTAAAGTTTACTTTATTACAATTTGCACTTATTTCACAATTCATTAATCACTTTATTTAATAATTAATTTCATCACTTTACAAAATCACAATTACAAATACTGCTTAAAATGCCCGATGTACACACTGTTACGATCTCTGTTTAGCTGTCTTCGACTTTGAATAGTGTAGTCGTTTTTGTAGCTTTCGAACACTAGTGTAGAAGTTTCTGGAACATTCTAGAAACTTATATACACCACGAATCTTATATACACCTTGAACGAGAACATTCTATACACCACTATCTTACCACGAAATAGGGTGGTGCACACAACTTCAAACTCCAGATGGAATCCTAAAAGTATGCAATCACGTTTCAATATGTTGTACTGACTTTAAAGGCTGTCGAAGTAAATTTAAAGAAGGTGCATCGTGATGCGATGGAGACAGTTGTGACTTGGAAGCAGAACATATGAAATGTAAAAACAAGAATACTTTAAATGTTTTTAAATGAAATTAGTTAATTATTGGCTGCGTTAACTGCTGCTAAATTAAACTAATTTAATTGAAACTAAATTACAAATATCAAACATTTTCTTTTGAATACTTGGCACAATCCAGTGTTCGAACACTTGGCAACAGTAGGCTAGGTTAGGTGAGATACACATAGACCTACAAGGTCCTTTGCGGTGCCAGATGGATATCCATTTACGAGCAATAGTATGAATCGTTGAGCAGGGAGATGCTTTTAGCAAATCTTAAGAGAGAAACTATCCCTAGTTGTGCGACCTCTTCTAGTCCTTCAAACCAGGGGGCTCCCAGATGTGTAAAGCGCGTTTCGATATTGCTGTTAGTGGTACTATGCCTATGCCCCGTAGCGGTAGTTTTGGTAACAATTTGTGTCTCTTCGGAAATAGGATGTGCTGGTACCTTTTTCCACCCGAGTCTTTCTGAAAGTCTTGTACCGCCAAGCTAAAAACAGCAGTGACGGCGAGGAGTTTGCTAAAAAATTTCGAGCGGTTAAAACACCTTAAACAGATGCCTGGCAACATCCTCAATAGACCTGTCTGAAAAAGTTGACGGTAAGTTTAGGAGAGCGTCATGGGAGTCAACAATGTACAATAAATGCATTCCCCTCTTTTGATCCTTTCTTGAGGCCCCCGAATTTGTTCTGCACTTAATAAATAATGCACCTCGTACCGATTGGATGAGTAATTCTGAAAATGGACCACATTCATTTCGAAGCTTCAAGAAACTACTTAAACGTAGACACGCTTCAATGTATGCCAATTAGTCACCCAAATGATTATCGAGGACCAGCGTTGAAGTATTATTTGTTGGTGATTGATGATACTATCACGGGTGGCATTGCTGCTTCCTTTAAGTATACTTCGATAGCAAATAGAAAATAAATAGTAATTCGTCTGGTTAGTGACAGTTTAGCACTATTGCTAATCTGAAATATATATAGTCACAGGATGATTATTTGTAGCTTCTTTTTTTGGTGACGTAGTCTAATCAACACTATTTGCCCCACAAATATTTTTTTAGTAATGCGAAGTGATTGTGATTCTCCACACTATTTTTCAAAGCAATGTGGTAGCTTTGATACTTTAGAGAATCTTCTTCTAGCATTAAACCAACGATTCTGTCCTATTTCATGCGATTTACAGAAATGAATAAGGAGTCGGTGAAAATATCCAAAACCATCGTTGAACACAGCATTATATTGGGTAGCTGTATGGATGGGTGACTTGTGTACCCATGACAAGCTTCAAATACGAGTGACATTCCCAAGCGTCTTGATTTTCGTGTGCGCATCGCTGCCAAAAGGCTCCTGCTTTTGTTAATTTCAATTGTCTGTTCGGAGCAGTTAATAAAGTGACACAGTAATTGTTCTGTCCTTCACTACTCAACCTGCCACACATATCAGCCTGAGCTCTATGTATCATTCAAAAGTTGTTTGTACTTCTCTCAACGTTCAGTTCTGGATATTGTGATAGTTTGGTTCACTTTTTGGGTAGATTGCGTAGTTGTCTGTTTCGTAGCACATAATCGTTGGCTTTTTTCCAGCAGGGAGGGGAAAAGCACACGTGGGGATACGCATCACCCAAGTGTGTGAGATTTTTACTCATTAAAACCACCTCCCTCTTACAGTTACTTTAAGCAAGCAATGGCCTGATAGCGATTTAAGAAGGGTAATGAACAGATATTCATAAAGGAACTACTCACGGTTTGAAAGAAAAAGTGTTATACTCGTAATTTATTTCTACATTTGTTTGGATTCATTCAAGCAAGTCCCTCCGAAACTGAATTGAAATCATAACACGCTCTACCAATCGGCGCAAAGTTTAAATAGTTTCAAACTACAAGGAAGGAGATACACAGGGAGTGAAATTACTTGTTCTTCTTGCAGGAGCATTAAAGTTGAAAATGCCAAGCAAAAAACCTCATTTCATTTCAAAATGCCAAGCAAAAAACCTCATTTCATTGCCGCTCCACAGGCTGAACACAAAACATGCATTAAGCATTTTTCTACAGGGTTTTAGGAGAGGAGACACGTATAAGTTCAAGATGACTCACATAAGAGGAAAAATTTAGTTCCATGTAAAAGAACGTAGTCGAAACAATAAGAACCGCTTTTGAACTGATTCAATAGCATCAGAGTATCAGACGTTTGTAGGGCACCAAACAACACTTGCGTATTCTAATCTTTATTTCTTTCTTCTTTGCTTCCGTTAATTGTTATTTAATACCCTTGTTGCCTTTGTGAGAGTCCTGGATGCAATGAGATCATTGGATGATCCCTTACATCGTTAGCATGTTTGGAGTGTTCGAGAAGTGTGATTCTGACGATAAGCTCCGAATTTATATATGAAGTAGTTTTATCGTTGAAATGTTTAGTTTCGTTGCGGGGTTAGAGTTTTAAGGTCGCTCTATCATAAATTTATTGATAGAAAAAGATTTATGTAATAGGATTTCACTTACACGTCTTCATTCTTTCTCATACAGGGTGGCCCAAATAAGACCAGCTGATGTGAAACACAAATAACTTTTTTATTTTTTAACATAATTAATTTTTTCTTTTTGCAGATTATAACTGAACTCTTGGAAATTTAAAATGAATACGTACAGTCCACAACAACGCATTAAAATTATCGAATTTTATTATTCTTCTCAACGATCAATTGTTCTCACGCAGCGGAATTATCGCCGTTTTTTTAACGTAAGATCAGCGCCCACATCTTCCATGATTACAAGTTTACTTCGCCGTTTTGAGGAAGTGGGTTCAGTTGCCGACCGTCCAGGAAGAGGTGCTCATCGAAATATTCGTACTGAAGACAACGTGGAAGCTGTGCAGCAGAGTGTTGCAAATGATCCATCTGTCTCAACTCGTCGCCGTTCCGGCCAATTGGGTATACCCAGAACAACATTACAGAGAATTTTAAAGTTTTATCCATACAAAGTTCAAATTGTGCAGCAGCTTCTACCGCAAGACCCCCAACAACGACTACAGTACGCTTTTCGCTTTACACAATTAGCCATACAAAATGATTTTTTAAATAATCTTTTGATGACGGATGAAGCGCATTTCCATTTAAGTGGTTATGTGAATAAACAAAACTGTAGGTTGTGGGGCTCCGAAAATCCAAGGGCAACACATCAGCATCAGTCACACCCAATCAGATGCACTGTTTGGTGCGGTGTTATGGCCACAAAAATCATCGGCCCATATTTATTTGAGAATGAGGATGAAACGCCAGAAACGGTCTCCGGGGCTTCTTACAGAACAATGATCGACAACTTTTTGCGGCCAATGGTGGAGCAACATCCTAATTTGTGGTTTCAACAAGATGGAGCCACTGCGCATACTGCTAGGCAAACTATTGACATGCTGCGTGAAATTTTTGGTGAACGCATAATTTAAAGAAATTCAGATTTCCCTTGGCCTCCTCGTTCACCAGATTTAACTGCCCCCGATTTTTTTTTTATGGGAATATTTAAAAGACAAAGTGTATGTTAACAAAAGAGCCAATGCCTGTATCGAGCAAAATGGTGGTCATTTGTCTGATGTCATATTTCACACATAGTCACGTTAAATTTCCATAAAATGTATTTAACATATTAAAATAAATCATTTAAAAAAAACCGTTATTATAAGAGTTACACGTGTTTAACTTCACTAGGTCTCAATTGGGCCACCCTGTATAAGCTGTCCTAATCGTTTCACAAGAGCAAATGACCACTTACCCAGCAATTATACTTAACTGCACCAAAAACTCCACATACTACCAGATTTATACACTTAAACATTCCAATTTTATAAATGATGCATATAGTAACCAAGAATCATGAGGATGACTTACTTGTGTGTGGCTTATAAGAGAAGAACCGTATTCGTTCCGCTTTCAAAAGAGGTTTCTGATCAGTAGCAGGGGATTTAGAAGCTACCGATTATCCGCAATTGCATACCATTAAAAAATACATACCTTGAGTAGGAGGAATCGTATCCTGGTTCGCTTTCAATACCGATAGTGAGACTGACAAGGAGACAAATATATTTACTATGTCCGTGGGAGCCTACGAACATGTCCACAACATTTTACTGCCCCACAGACTCCTACTGAATACATGAACTTAGAAAAGGCCATCAATGGTAGCGGTGGCTGCATTCCAACTCCTCTTACCGAGCTCATGTAAGACTAGTGGCCAGAAAGTGCTCGACGTTCTCTCTGCTTACCACATGACTTGTCCCACGTCGCCCACTTAGCTGACCTCTACAGCCGCTCATATTTGAAATGAAAACAAAACACTCACAATTTCTTTTCTGTTTTTTTATTTGTTTTAGGTTTTTTACATGTTCATTTCTACGCTATTTTATTATGAAAATATAATATACAAAACCTGCTATTTTGCCATTAATTTCTTTTTCTGATTCTCTCTTTTGTTTTGTTTTCTTTTGAAATTGTCTCTAAATTGTCATAAACACAATTTATGATTGACACATTCGTGCAAGTTAAGTCAGGTCAAGTCAAGTCAAACCAAACGAAAACAAAATCAAACCAAACGAACCAAACCAAATTGCATTTAATTGAGTCGAATTAAATCAAATGCGAGTAATTGACGCTCAAATATGTCAAACACAACTTACTTACATAAGAGTGTACGCAAGTGTGTGAGTATAATAAAGCAGTTAGTATGTACACGTGCACATATTGTACACACATCCAAGTATGCACAAATGTGGGGTAAATTCTTCAAACGCATAATTAACTCCAAAAAGGATAACAAAATGTTCTGAGTATTCTCTTCAATTGACGCTCGATGTATTGACATTAGTTGTGGTTGGCTGCAGTCAGTGTTGCCAAGTTAAGTCACACAAAACACAAGAATTTAATTGTAAAGCCATGTTGCTGGCAAATCGCACAATCGGATGTATACACAAAACTGAACAGAAACCAAAAAAAATCCAAATAAATAAATTCCAAAGAACAGCACAAATGACAACGCAAAAATTTTAGTAGAAGTAAAAAACAAAATCAGTAGCACAGAACATGGTTATCGCCAAGATAGCCACTTATAGTATACAAAATAAAACAGAATTTGGTCAGTGAGTTCATCACCTGCAGCTAGCGTAGTTGTCTGGCTGCACAGAGCACAATAGCTGAAGGCCCAGGTGCGATTCTTGTGAGGATTCATAGTTCGTTGATAAATAATCTTACCAAAAATATAAAATATAAACAAAATAAATATAAAATAAAATCAAATTAATTGCAATGGAGAAAAAATAGGAAACTCATAAAAGTGAACTTCCCTTTGTTAAAGATCGCTTTACAAACAAAACTACCTAAAATAAGAAACCATAAATAGAGCAGGGAGAGGAGGCAGCTTTCTTTCGGCCTCCTGAAATGGGAACGAAAATACATATATTTATTATATATATTCTTTAAATATATTTATTACATATATTCATTATATATATTTATTATATATATTTACATTATATATATATATATATTATATATATGTGGACACAAAATCTTGTAGGTCCACATTAATGCCATTTCTGCAGTTTCAGAACTCTGACGCTCCCAAAGCGAAAGGCTTAAGCAAACCACCCCTATATACCGTTTAATTGGCAACACTGCGTGCAGATCCACGTTCAAACACTTCTACGCTCTGCCTCCGGTGTTACACAAGCGACAAATATTGCTTGGTCTTGTGTCCATTTGACTTGTTTGGCTTTGCTCTCTTTTTGTAGCATGCACACCGGGGCGTATGAGTGATCAGAGTCTGCGAATATTTCGTGACCACTGCTACAGACGCGGGCATAAACTTGACTTGTGCTTCTATAAAGAGTGCAGCGCTGCACTGCTTGTCTAACATCCCTCTTGAATGGAATATGCCGCCGCTTGTACTGCGCTGGGTTTGCGACCTCCCGTTGGCGTCCCGGAGGCAGGTGGAAGTGGGTGTTACGATGTTGTTTTGTAAATTTTTTTAAATGCTGTGTTAATAGGTACACAATTAATTGATGGCTTATTATATTTTCAAAATTAATTAATTAATTATTGTGTTTAGTTAGGTTGTGGGTTTATGTGTGGGTGTGTGTATGTATGTTTGTAGTTTGTGTGTGTGTGTGTGTGTGAGTTTGAATGGGATTGGGAATGGGAGTGTGTGTTAACTTCGCATTTGTTTCTTGCTACTTTTTCTTAATATTCAAGAATTGTTTTGTTTTTTTTTGGTTTTTTCTTATATACGAGTATGTTTTTCGTTGCTGTTGTTGTTTATAGTATAGTTCGAAACTTGAAACTGGAGTGTTCTAATACAAGGTAGAGTAGTAAGTAAGACGAGAGAGCTGTGTTTTTGTTTATTGTGTATGTTTTTTTTAAAATTTTTCTGTGTTGAATTAGTTGTTGGCTCTAGAAAGACAGACTTTCCAGCGCCGAGTTTTTCATAAAGCACTCGGCTTCCTCCAGTCTGCAGTGAATTAGTCATTGTGCAAAATAGCAAAAGAGAAGAACTTCACTACTTTTCAACTGATAATTATGTAATATTGTAAATAATCTGCTTTAAAATTGTTGGCATTGGAATAAGTGAGCAATAGAGAACAAACATATTGTTTATTTGCTGCTTATTACTTGTTGCTTGTGGCTGCGTATGGTGGCTTGCTGCCTATGTTCTTTTCACTAAATTGTTGCATTTCATATATTCGTGTTTCAGTATATATTGGGTGTGAACTTTGTGTGTGTGTGTGTGAGTGTCTTTGTGTGTAGAATTATGCATGCAATCAATGTCAACAATATATGTATGTACATATCTCTATGTTATATGTACCTCTAAAAGTAAGTATATGTACACATATGCAGCATGCATATGCATGTGAGTATATGCCACAGACTGTGTATACTTTATTTATATTTTCTTAGAATTATAATAAAACTGCATTTCGTTGTATATAATTATCATAATCGTTACCAATATCATCATCATTATTTTTTATATTATTATTATAATTATTAGTATTATTATGTAGGTTGCGAGCTGTACTTCAAACCTTTCTTTTAAGTCTTCAATTGTTCAATGCCTGGTACAATCGCTCAATTGCTTTTCATTTACAATACTTCTACTTTAATGTTAATTTATTATAAAGCAAGTTTCTTCTGTTACTTGTGCTTCTTTGATTCTGTTTTTACTTTTTAGTTCTTTTTGTTTTCATTTTATTAGTTCTTGTGTTTCTTCTTTTTCTTGCTATTTATTGTTTAGTTTTATTTTTTGTTTTAAACTTCAAGAAACTTTATGTTGCATTTGAGTATAGGAGGCATTTTTCTCCCCATTGCTTCGCCTCTTTCTGTTACTCTTCTTTACAATTTGAATAAACTTATTAATTCTTGTTTCTGAGAAGTTCTCTTACAATAAAATCGTTTTTATTTTTGTTTTTGCTTTTGCGTATTGCTATATTTAGTTACATATTGTTTAAGATTAACGCTTTGCCGTCGAATTATTAACATTTCTTTCAGTAAGTATGTGCTTTCACACTTTTAAGTTATATTTTAATGTATACATATATAAATAAATATGTATTTATATATATATATATATATATATATATATATATATATATATATATATATATATATATATATATATATATATATATATGTGTGTATATTTTTTGTTTGCTTTAATAAATTTTTATGTAAGTATAAGTAATCTATTATGTTCGTTGTTTTCTCTACAGTGTTTAACATTCTTGTTAGTTTGTCTTTTATTTAGGATAAATAGGCTTATCTTTAAATTATAATAGTAAAAGGTATAGTTCTGGAAAATAGTTACGGTTTTGTTGCAATTTAGATGCATCGCTTGATGTGTGTGTGTGTGGAGCTGTACTCGTTTGCATGTAGTTGCATGTGTCAATACATCGTAGGGGCGCTGTGCATGCATGCTCCTTTAAGCAACTATTTGGAGTAATTACTACACTACCTGTCCCTGGTCTATTAATAAGAGGGCACCCATGCTTAATCAAATGCAAAATTATGATAAAAATGTACATAATTGCATATACATTTGTGCCATCTTTAAGTGCTGTTTTTGGGTGTATATGTATATATGTGTGTGTGTGCCTGCGTATGTTCACAGGAGAATTTTGTTGTTTTCTTTTAAATTATTTTTTACCACACTTTCATATGTGTACATATGTATGTATATACCTTAGGACTAGATTCTATTTAAAATGTATATAATAATTTTGTTTATATTTGTACAAATTGCTTAAGTTTCTCTAATTCGTTGTGGCTGTAGTTGCTTTTACATATACACTACTAACTCCTTAAAACTACGTTTTATTGCTTGTTGATGCGCGGCTTTTTTCCATATCTGGAATCATATTCCTTGGTTTCTTAATTATTCGTTGAGCAAAATTAATGGAAATTTCATCAAAAATTCATCTAATAGTCCTTTAAAAAATATAAAATAAAAGTAATACCTTTAGCACGATGTGCGGTGCTTGATCATTGATAGCTGCACATTCCGCTTTCAACAGCAAGAACATAAATTATTTCTCCATGCACTCTAATTGTGGTAAGTGGGAAATTCGATAGTATGAGAGAACATTCTTGTCACTCTTGCCATTTGGCCGCGTCTGTAATATCCAATTAGATGCTAACTGACACTTCAATTGATGGATGAATTCCCAAATTATTTGCAATTTCTAATCAAGTTGCAGTTAACATTTAACCAGATGGGATGAGAATTGTCCTTAATACATATTTATATAAAATGTCGGCATTTCAGAAAAGAAGGCTATTATTTTACAGGAGAAATCTGCACAACACGAGTTACATAAAATGTCGGCATTTCAGAAAAGAAGGCTATTATTTTACAGGAGAAGTCTGCACAACATAAAATTACGGTTAACGGAATTAGTGCTGAAAACTGTGTGCTCAAGTCTTAATTACTGCTCTGCATGTGAGTAGCCGTGATATAATCAGGAAACTGTGATGACTGCCTTACTCCATGACAAATGAAGCCCTTAGCTTGGTAGTCGAATTGCGTAAGAACTCCATTGCGCTGAGCAGTGTTTTTTCTGGTACTAATTACAAATATCACTTGTGGCGTCAAAGGAGGACAGGAATACCATGAAGCCATTTGAACGTGACATACGGTCCTGTTCCTGTACACCATACGGCGACCATAGAAAATATGAATTAGAATCAGAATTATCAAATAACTTCTAAAACAGTATTCACCCATTTCACCTATTTAAGTTCCTGTAAAAATGCTTCCGGGACTGTTGATTTTTCGAATTCCTATAGCGAACCTTACGAGCAGATGCTGCGCTGGCTCTTGGCTTAAAGAAAATCACTACAAATGAAAAGTATTTTGCCTGACACTACAATTAGCTTTCCATAAGCTGAAATATGGAGGTGACAGTTTTGCAGTCAAATTCCCACTGGGCTTTGGGTACTGTCTGGGTCTATTATGTTAGACGATGTGCTACGAGTCGACAGTAGATTTGGACCCATCGCTGTTGGAGCAATGAATTTGTAGTTCTGCTTTATAATGTATTTAGCTCAGCTTTTCTAATTTTAGTTTGCTTCACTTTGTAGAATTTGAAAGGCATCGTTATCAGTCTGACAGCCACCCAAGCAGAGCAGGTGGCTCAGCACATAGACTCGCTGTGTGCAGTGCCATTTATTTTGCTTGGTTTTTCTTCGCTCACCGCCAAAATACTGGAAGTGAACCAAGAATACAGTGAAGGGACAAATTTCGTCTCGCGCTGAGTGACTTAAATTAAATGCAAAATCGTGGTGTCCTTGTTAAAAGTTTGACTTCTCTGTTTGGACAATATGCCTACGTAAACCCATGATATCCTGTTATGGACATTCTCAAATTCATCCATAAAGCGGAAAAGATAATGAAGGAACATGATTTTCAGCTACTTCCTTTCTCTAGAGAAGGAACATCTAGGTAGAAAAGAACCTGATAACTTTAATTGTGACGCTTTGACATCACCAAACGGGCGAAATGCTATGGCATTACGGAAGAAACGCCAGTACTTAGCATATAGGGCATAGTAGAACGGACAGTTGTGATCACATGGATCATTAATGACAACTGAAGTATGACACAAAAGATCTTTTAGGTCGCAGTGTCGGCCATGGGGCGAACTACTAAAGCTAAATTATTATTATTAAACCCATGATATGAGTATGCGTCTTTCCCAAAAAATGAACCCAATATCAACATATAATTACGATGATTGTTTGCGTGTTCAATATTACCAATTTTAACTTACGAGTATCTGGAGAAATGCACATTGTCCAAAGACAAAGAGTCAAATGCCAGCAGATCAATGACCAAAATACACCATGGGTGTATACGTGGTGGACGTTTCGTGCTTTCACAGCTGAGCAGTACACTACCAGAGAAAAGAATACACGAGAATGAGGCAAGCATTCTCTCATACTAGTCCACCATCGTATGCACCACCATGGAAGTGCACCATATTTGGTTCAACACTTAAAGTCCAAATAAAAACAAATAGGAGAGCGTCTTAATTTCAGCCAAAAAATGTTGACTGCTCTGCAGACAAAAAGCAAAGCGTATATTTATGCATGTACCTGTGTGTGTATGTGTGATAGTGTGTATTTGTTTACATGTGTGTAACTTGTTTATATATATTTATATATACTAAAGCCAGTTCACCAAAAAAAACGTCCATACATACCTGTAAACGCGTGTATGCACATTTGTAATAAAATTTTGTTAAATTGCTGCAGTTTTGTCGTCCTCGCCAGACAATATTGCTTTAAGTACATGTGTATATGTAAGTATATGCATGCATGTATGTATATACGTATCCTTATCGTTAGACATTACAACACATAAAAAGTATTTTTTCATTGAAAAGATTCGTTGTTTGGATTACATTAATTTTGTTGTGTTTTAATTATCACATTTGCATTAAATTATATTTTAATAATAACATTAAGGGTGTGCAGACAATTGCTTTTTCGTTGTTCTCGTTTGCTTTTGTTTTGTTTTTTTAATTTTGGTTTTCTTTTTTGTGTGTGTGTTTAATTTTGTTCGAAAGCTTCGTTAAATGCCCCATTTAATCTTACTCATCACAATAATTACACATCAATTGTAAGAATCCCAGCTTATGTCGTCCTGCCGTAGAACGATTTTGCACCTACATATACATCTAGTTGCTTGTGTAAATGGGTTTGTGTATTTATATATAAGCATGTACGAATGCTTGTGTGTGTCTATACATATATACAAAATGTACACAAAATCAAACAGAAGCGTATATTTTTCTCAAGCACTTCTTTTCTTCTTAGTCTAAGCCATGCAAAGGTACGTGATGTTGATGTCCAAACGAAAGCAAAGAAGAAAGAAATTTAACAAAATAAATATGTAGATGGGCACGGATGTATGGAGGCCAGGAAGGCGGGCGAGAGCAGGTCCACAAGCGAGAAATAAAACCCCAAGTCTGGGCAGAACTGAAGGGGAGGAGTGCAGGCTAATATAATGCAAATGCATTTTGCATATCACCAGACGTGAGACTACGCTATTAATTGAAAGTGGGAGTCGTGGTGTGCGTAGAAGCTCCACCTGCGACGGCTGCTGGCTGGGAAGAGAAATAATATGCTGGAGAAACCCTGGAGAACTGCAATTTCATCGTTATGGGATTCAGTTCCCAGAATAATTTTCTGAATTTAACACGGCACTTGGACACATCTTTCACTGTGGTCCCCCCTTCTGTATTAATGCCCATGGGCAGTTTGTATTCGGAACAAACGAATTTATTGCTCGCACTCCCACCACTCATTATTGCTGGATGGATGCAATGAGTCAACTGTTCCACTTATAGGGTATGTTATTATATCAGCACACCATGAGCTGACGACCTTCAATTCAGGCGTTATTTAACCGCTGCGCCCACTGTCTACACATAACTCGCGCCCATCTTTTGAAATGCGAAACAAAAATGTCAAATTAAAATTGTCTGAGAGAAAAAAAATGATTCAAACAAAGTCCACTGAAGGTAAAATTGAAAAACTCACCTAAATTAAATTACATTTATTGAAATGAAAAAAAAAAAAAACTATAAATAAATTTTGAATGAATTCACTTAAAATTAAAAGAAAATGAAAATGCATGGGAATATAATCAACCAAGAATTAAAACAAGAATGTTGGTATTTGTGTTGAAACTTTCTGCATGTATTTGTGTATAATTTCCTTCTCAATGTGTAATTGTTATATAATATTTAAATGTATTTATATTTATGTTTTTGTTCTTATTTCATTTTGAATGAGTTTCGAATTCCATTTAATTGATGGTTAGGAAAGTGAAAATTGCTCGTATTTGGTTTTGGGCTTGCTTCGAATGTGTTTAATTTTTGATTTTGTTTTTGTTTTATTTTGTTTTTGTTTTGTTCAATCTATTTAAGTAAGTAATTGCAGCTTCTACAAAGTAAATTTCAAGTGCGAATTAAGCATTGCTATATAAGTATTTCCAATTATGCATGTTTTAAATGAATTAATTAATTAAGTTAGTCACTCAATTACTTTTTGTGTGTGTTTTGTTTTTGTTTTTGCTTCTCGTCATCAATTTCTGGTAGTTAATTTTTAATTTATTATAATTCATTTATTTGTTACTAAATCATTAAAGTAATTATTTAATACTTTTTTTGTTTCATTTTATTTTTTTATTTTTATTTTTATGTGTATATACTTACAATGTACTCTCTTAGTTGACTTCTGCTTACTTTCTTTAGAAATTTTGTCAATTTCTTGTTACTGGGTTGGGTGTCTGAACTCATCTATATATGTATATATGTATATATATATATGTATATATATATATATATATATATATATATATATATGTATGTATATATATATATATATATATATTTATATATATACTTACATTTTATATATATGCTATATAAATATTATTTCTTATAGATAAATGTATATGTATATATGTGTATATATATGCAAGTATTTATGTAGATTGCTTATGTTATTGTTCTCTTACATTTTATAAATATTTTATTATTTGCTTTTTGTTTCGTTTTATATTATTGCTTAATATTGCTTTACAAAATTCTCGAAAAATACTTAAAATAATTTTTATTGCTTTTCATATTGTAAAAGTAGATTTTTTGTTTTCTTGTTGTACGCGCCCCAGAATGAAGAGGAAATTGCAACAAGAAACCAAAAAACAACAGAAGTGGATAAAATAAATATTTTTAATTATGTACATAATTATATTATATAGAATATAATATGGTATTATATATATATATATATATATATATATATATATATATATATATATAAATAAATATATGTATATATATATATATATATATATTTATATATATATACATATATATATATATATATATATATATATATATATATATATATATATATATATATATATATATATATATATGTATATATAATTGAATTTAAAATTCCTTAAATTTAATTATTTATGTTTTTTGTGTTGAGTATTGCTTTGGTACTTTAGCCGATCTAATTTTCATCTTTTGCCCTTTCGCAAAATTCGTTTGTTTGCTTTGTTTTCCTTATGGCGAAATTATAGCAAAAGTTTAACAAATATAAACACTTAACTCTGCAAGTCATAAATAAAAGTTTTCTAATTCTAAGTTTAAGTTTTATCTTGCATTTGCATCAGAATTCGCATTTGCGTTTGGGAGGGTATTTGGGATATTAAGCACTGTATAAGACAACAAATTTCACATCTCTTGTGTGTATGGGGGTGTGTGTATGGATGAGAGTGTGTGCATTTTCATAGTGTAAATGGAAGAAGAGACTATATGAATATATATATGTATATATATATGTTTCAATAATATGTTAATAATGCGAAGACTATGCCATCATGATGTAAAATGTACTGAAAGTGCCTATAGTAGAGGTGCCCAGAAAGTCACAATTCGCTTCTCTAAAAGGCCACTTTACTCTATTTAGACATCGGAAAATTAAAATCGCTGAATACGTACTCAGTACCAATGGCAATGAATACAAAGACTGGGTACAACGCAACTAGTGTTGAAACTCTAAAGCAGCGCAACAAGAACCGCAAAGTAGGAGCGGCTGATCGGTTGGAGTTGTGAATATACTCGTATTTAATTGATAGTGAAATGATATGGATATCGCACAATATATTGATATCGTAAAGTGATATCGATGTGAATTGAAGAGCCGTTGCAGCTCTTGTACATTGGATTTATTTGAAGGGTGAACTCCGGTTTCCTTTCTGGTCTTTCATTTCCTTTGTGTTCTATTTATTATTCTTTCCTTGTCTTTTGATAAGTCTTTAGAAACAAAAATGACCCGTGCACCTATCAAATAATTAGGTTACATTTATAGGCAACTTCAATTTCAGCATTTCCAGGTACGTGGAAATATTTATATTTCAAGAAGCTTTTTTTATATATAAATTTATCTTTTTTCACTTTAATTTAGTTATTTTAATATTGGCATATTGTTTAATGGTACAATATAATTGAAGCTCAATCTGTTGGAAACTCCTCGGTAATTTTACTTTGAATGTTATGCAGGAAAAGCATTCTGGACATCTTTTTGGCTGGCTTAACTATTGCAATTGTTTGGATTTTCTGTGCGATGATTTTTATATTTATCTGACAAATATGCACTTTATCTAGCAGCAGACTAGCGAAATTAAAGTATTTCCCATATCGCATCACATTAGTGTCAAAGAAGAGATGTCTAGTGAATAGATTCAGGAATCTTAATCTCTGTGGTACACTCTCGAGGCACCTGAAATACTTTGCGTACATAAATGATTCGTTCATAAATTCGTTGAATTGATTAATTTTGAGCGACTCACGTACACATCTACACTAAGAAATAATGAAGCAGTGTGGCACTGTGAGATTCCCAAGATACGCACGGTGCCATATCTTACTACTATAATGCAGAACACGAGTCAACTGGAGCCATTCTTTATACTCGTCTTTATACTTTCCGTCGGCTAGCGACATATATTGTTATCGGTCGCGAGTTAATTGGGTCGACAAGCTTTGCCAGTACTGCTCTGAATACCGTGATCGTAACTTTCATATTGCACAGGAAAAGCAACTCGACTTATATCACCGGTTGGTTCAGTAAGAGCTTTACGGCGCCTAAAACGTATCAAAAGTATCTGCTCATGAATTCGTTGCATGTTTCTCTTCCAGAGCGTTTGATCGCGAATTCAACTAGCATCGTTTTACTGCATGATGGTCATAATGCATTTAATTGTGTATGATAGGTAGGGGGTGTGTAGCTTTGGGGGTTCGCTTGTATACTTAAGTTTAATATAATTGTTTAGAAGTGTATTTAAAAATATTTAACATTTTTGAGATCTGCCATTGAAGCTGATTTGGCTGAGACAATTTCTATTACAATTTCTCCTATGTACAGTTAGAGTTGCATCTAAAAGAACCTAAAAATGTTCAGAGAGAGAGAGAGAGAGAGAGAGAGAGAGAGAGAGGGAGAGAGAGAGTGAATTTGTCGTTAGTAGTAAGTACGCTAGGTTCTAGTGACTAGAGAACACTCGGCTTACTTGGTCTAGGTCTACGCTGTCTTAGAATCCTATGTATATGCAAATCTAATATATTCGTATCAACTCCTCGGGGCATTAGCCCACGTATGTACGTATAATATAAGATATTGGCTAGTTTGTTTGCCGTACGCGTAAATATATAATGTATGTAAGTTTGTTTATTTAAATGACTAAACCAGCCGCGTATGCACCGCGTACTCCACACACTGGTGAGTGTCACGTATTTACGCAAGTGCAAGGTGCATGGCTGGTTAAAATTAACTGTAGTAAGGGAAACGGAATACTGAATACTGTAGATAGAGTAAAAATGTCACACAGATCCTAACGTTTATCAGTAAATTGAATGGGCAACGCGCGACCGGCGCCCCATTGAACCTACGCTTGTATCTGTCTAAGTCTAAACTAAAATTTATATGATTCGCAATTGTTAGCTTCTCAATAATTGACACAATTTTGTACAACAACATAAATCTTAGAGAGTCAATAATGTGCAAAATGAATACATGGGTGATTGTTTCGCAAACTCTATGTTTAAATTTACACGGTTTTGCTATTTGCTTATAGTATGTAAGATACAGTTCTAAATTCAAATTAATTCAATTAAGTTGCTAGTAAACTAAGTTGTGTGCACAGTAAAGCACCTACAGTATGTACAAGTATAGAGCTAAAGTACGAATTGCAGGTAAATATGAAGTGCTACGATTCATTTGGGATTTAAACTATAGAAATGCCTCCATGGTAGTCTACAAATAATCGATACAAACTTAGGCAAACATAAGCACACCAACAAAACGAAATCATTCATTTTTGTTTTGTAATTCACAAAGAAATCACGCATGAATATGAAGCTATGCCTTATAAAAGTTAAATAAACGGTACGATCGAAACAAGCCATTCAATCTATGTATGAATTGTATGCCAACAGTCTGTGAAATAAAAACCACATTTTCAGCGTCCAACTGACAGTAACTGTGATGTGCGTACTACAACCAGGCAGCAGTAGATTTCAGGTTTGAGTAGCACCTGAAAATATGCTACACTTTGCTGCATCGTGGTGCACACGAAATGTACGTGTAATTGATTGGTATACAAAGAGACGAACATTTCTTTAGAAACCAGCATTGAGTGCAGCATTCATGCAGATTTTTGGTGAGGCACCAGAACATAAGCTGCACACTTCACCTACAAAGTTTTATCACACTTCATCTACCAATTACAACAAATTCATGTTTGATTGATATGAAAGTGTGCAGAGTATTTTGAAATTCCCCAAAAATACTTATAAATACACACTAGCGAGTTTTTTGGGTTGTAAACGAAATGTTCGTGCGTTCTATGTTACTCTATTGAAAATTCATTTGCACATCACTGGCATATTTATCATGTACGATGGGTGAGTGCGTTTCATTTCACAGGGATGTTAAGTCGAAAATCCGATTTGGACTTTACACTTAATAGCACACATTTCAAAAAGTTGAAATAAGAATCACATATACTTAAACTAAAAGACAATTTTTTTAACTTAACAAACTAAAAGTAATTTAAAAATCAAAGTATTAAGTCTTGATTTCAACATTCACAGTCAGTGCACACATTTGAATATTCTACAAAACTTAGCATAGTTTTAGGCCCACAATTTTTAGACAGTTGCATTTGCATGCTTTTAAATGCAAAATATTCAATATCTTGATCTTGCTTTTTCAGTAAAGAAACAATCGAACAATTTGCCAATGCTAATAATTGTGGGTATGCTTGGAATGCTCTGGCGAAGTACGAAGCGTCGAAGCTGGATATGTGACCACGCGTTGCCACATCAAACAACTTTTGAGGGGGGGGGGGTTCAAGAACGTATCAATTTACGAATTAAATCGCAGTACTAAATGCTGTTATACAGCGACTAGAGACTCAAAATTTACCGCTATGGAAACTGTGCAGTACAGCTTCTCTTTTGGTATTAATTGACTAGTAAATGGGTATGGGGGAGGGGGGTGCGGCCATTTGATGTCCGTAGAATTGCGCTACAGTTTGCGTTTCTCAATCGCACACAAAATATGAAACATGAGAACCGAACAACAACACCAAAATAATCAGAGAGTGAGGAAAAACAAAAATAAAAATATTATTTAATTACCGCAGCATTTATAAGCAGCACGTAAGCAGGCAGCCGGGTGTGTGCACGACAACGATTGCGTGTCCGAAAAGTTGGAGTACGGCCCAGGTCTCGCGGCTCACGCTCGAAATGCAAATCGGGCAGAGTTGCCAATTAAGCAAATCTGAAGCGCCGCAGAATGTTATTTGTCGAAAACTCGTCCAACGGGCGCTGTTTTATGCTTGAATATAATCTATCTAGCAAGAAGACCAGCAAAAAAGGCAGAAAATTACGTGAAAAAATGAAGGAAAAAATTTGACGGTAGTTAGACTAATGTCCGAGGTTTACCGGCCCGTTGCGATGCATGCCCTGGTACTATCTTCTGGCCTGTGCGTATGGCACGCCATGTTCGAGACATGAACGGCGTCGTTTACGGCAATAACAATTATAATGATGATTTTAATAGGGAGTATACCATAATTCACACACACACACACACACACACACTCATAAGCAATTGAGTGGATGAATGAATGAATGAATGAGTGAACGTTTGCAAGAAGAACTCCTGAAGACGTACGCCTTGGCAGGGAGGCAAACCAACATGGCTCACAAACACATCAAAACAGAAGGGCAGGGCATGCCATGTGTGCTATATGTGAACTTTCGTTTCGTGAGCTTAATAACTTTAATAGTAGCAAAGAATAATGGTGCATGCGCCACAAATCCATGGCAGAGAGTGTTGCCAACAAAATCAACGGCAACAGACGCAACCACAGTCGCAGTCGCAGCAGCAACAATAATAGCAACAATTATGAAAATGTCCGTCGTAATTGACAATGTAAGTGGCAAACGGTGAGCGGTGTGTGGCTGGGTATTCGGGCATGTGTAGGAGTACCCGTAAATTGTTGCTTTTCACAGCAGATTCCAGCGAAAGGCACGCGCGCAATCAAAGGAAAACAGAATAATAAAAGAAGCAAGAAAGCACAAACCAAAATGATACTCGTACTGAAAATCGCGGCTGTTGCTCTCCAAAAATAAAAGAAAATCCCAACCAACTATTATCAGAGAGGGTGCTGAGTTGAAAGGGTGCCGCGTTGACTTCACCGCAAGGCATAACGAAATGCGATAAGTGAGGAAACAACAGCAGACATTTTAACTCTTTGCTTTTTATAATAATTCTGTTGTGTGTGTGTGTGTTTGTGTGCATGTGTATGTGTGTGGTGTGTGTGTGCAGCTGTGTCTGTATGCTTACTTTAAAGTGCGTGCGAATAGAACTACTTACAAAAAGGCTAATGAAAAATATACAATATGAAGACACAAAATACGAAACACAGAGAACACACCACACAATACAAATTAACACCCAAACACCAGCATGCTTTGGTTTACCCATTCATTCATCCATCCAACCATCCATCAGGCACTCACTCACTATTCACTCACGTAAATGTTCGTTGTCATTGCTTTGGGGAATTGCTTATTCGTTGATTTGCGTATTGCTCATTGTAAAAATTGCATTCAAAAATTTCTTCATCCTCGTCTTCGTTTTCGTTTTCAATTTCGTTTTCAATTTCGTTTTCAATTTCGTTTTCGACTTCGCTCCTTCCTGTATTGGCAATTGTGATTGCAATTGTAATTGTAATCGTTAGTTTAATTGCAATTGTAATTGTATTAAAACCTCAGAATTATTAAAAATTAGTTAACGGCTCCTAAAATATCTTAATCCTTAACTGTTTGTAATTGTAATTTTTAATTGTTAATTTGTAATTGTTAATTGTTAATTTGTAATTTGTATAATCGCTAGTTTTAAAATTTCCTTATGGCCTAATTCGTTGTATGAGAAACGTTGCTTTTCATTAATGTATATATTCGTTGCCTTGAATCACTTCCATTGACTTGATTTCTGTTTGCTGTGTACGTGGCTGTGTGTGTGTGTGTGTGTTTCTTTGTTCGTTACTTGCTAAGTTTTTTCTTGCTTATTGAGAGAAAGAGCTTAAAGCGGGGACATTCTATAAATACCTACCACGTACGAATTAAGAGGAATATTATACAGTATTGGTTAGATAGGTAGGTACACTGGGTACATAGAACTGAAGAAGGAAGTGTCATGCCTAGAGCTATTTAATTAGATACTTAGTTAAATAGTTATAGAATAGTTTCTTAGATTGATAGATAGATCGAGGTAAGTGAGTGCAGATAAGTGTATTTTTTGTAGGTAAATTGCATTGGGTTTATGTATTTAACACACAGAGCGATATAGACAGACAGAGAGAGAGAGAGAGAGAGAGAGAGAGAGGGAGGGGGAGAGGGAGAGTGTGAGAGAGAGAGAGAGAGAGAGAGAAAGTGAGAGATAGAGGAATACAGATGTATATAAGTAGGTGATTTACGGACTGAGTTTTGTTGGGATGAAGGCAGTGGTAGAGAGACAGAGAGGGAGGAGGAAAATGTGGCAGAGAGAGTGGGCGAGACGGAGACAACGAGAAAAAGTGGCTCGGAGAAGTCCAGTTATTTGGAGGGAAATTCTGATTAGAAACCTCACGAGTAGGTTCAACCGAGTCTATAACAAACTGCAAATCTTCCATTATAAGCGCAAAGTAGAATCTGCGAGCTTCCATTTAAAATTGTGAGTTTTTTAATGCATTTAAGCTGAACCTATTCAAGTAACAGACCGTGACTATGTGAAGAGTGTGTTGGGTGTGTTGAGCGATGCACAAACTTATTATTATTTTTATACCTTACACCATAATTAATTATGAGTGCAGGGTGTTGAGGGAATGAGTACCAACTACAGAGGCCTTCGACTCGAAGAGAAAAGCATTTTATAGAAAGAAGCATTTTGAAGACCAAGCCCGTGGCAGGATTTGAACCTGCGACCCTCAAACTCATCAATTGGCAATTTGTCAGTTACATGAGTGCGATGCACCGGCATGGAACGCGTGCGGATGTTTATGCATCGCTGTATTAGCTGCAGCTGAAGAAAGCTTAGGAGCCCAAACGGAGACTGAACTCCATAGCTGAGATACACTGATGTGTATGGACTGGGAGTGTACGTGGGAGGCCTCCTCTCTTCCTTTAAAATTTAAACAATTTTGATTTTTCGAATATATCTTGCTTCGTAAATCGCCTTTAAACGCCAATTGTCTTGTGCAATCGATCCGAAGACACGTATACAGCGAGGCGAAGTGTGCGTGTTCAGGGGCCTAAGACGCAATTTCTTTCCCCTTGGAGGGTGTGGAATTTAGATTTGTCGAAGTCACCTGGCACCGGCTACAGACTCATCGTTCCGTTGGCTTCAACTCTAGAAGACACAGCACAAATAATTGTTAGTCCAGTGTCTCCGGTTTTAATCTATTCCTGTCATCAGCACAACTCAGTTTCTTTATAGGTTAGCGTTTTCTGACTCTCTCTCTCTCTCTCTGTCTGTCTCTCTCTCTCTCTCTCTCTCTGTCTCTCTGACCTTGCCACATTATGAAGTGAAACGTATTGTAGCAACTTATGATATAAACACAATTGGCCACGGGACATTGGCAACGGGCAACAAACGGTCAAAATTATCTCCTGCTAATTAAATTGATAATTAGTCATAGTATCATGTGGACATGGCTGGCACGACCTTCAGATTAAAACGGTCCCGATTTTAGTTGATGCCCAGCAGTACCGAGCTGGAAGTGCAAAATGGCCGTGGGGATATAGACGGGTTGGATTGAATATAATTTCTTTAATTATTGCGAGTATTTTCACATCAAAAATTCTTTTTTTTTTAGCAAATGGTAAAATGAAACTATTAGTAGCGCCTATAAATATGCAATAAAAACTACATGAATTTATTTGGCGCTATTTGAGCACGTAAACCGGAAGAAATAATTTGGCACTTAGGCTTGCACACTTTTTTTGCAGAGCACACACCCCTGCCCGCAGTTGTGACGCACTCTTAAAGAGCATAATCAGCAAGGGCGGACGAGGGTGATTGGACTATGGGCTGCCGCGGCTGCTACTAGCGATATTAGTGATTAGTGTAAACTGGGCAAAAAATTGGAAAAATATTGAAGATCGCATTATATGAGGGACTCATTTTGTAAAACGTTTGTAGTCAGTGGCAGCTAAACTAGGACGAAAACTCATTTGTAATTTGATTTGCTTCTTCCTCCCAATTTCCTGACTATCAACTGCGGTTTTGTGGACCCATTCTAAAAGTATGCTCGTTGCCTTCGCTGCAGATAAGTCGAGATTTTCTATTCAAAACTCAGCAAAAGAGGAACTATACTTTTAGGGGGCACACTTATCGTGCAATGGACGAACGCGGTCGCGTGCCATACAGAAAACGTCAGTAGACTTTGAACAATAATGAAGGTTCACATCGTCGTGGCTGCAATTGTGTTTATAGCATTCATCTGGGACTGACTAGAATTTACACACTCGGTCCTTGGGTCCGTTAGTATTGGATTCGTAATTAGAGTCTGGACGAATTATTTTCTTATTTTGTCTGTTTGGCATTTACGAATGTATTACAAACAGAGTTGTCACGTCGTGTCGTGTCTCGGTCTGGTCGTGTGGAGTCTTATCGTCTAGAAAAGCTCCGGTAAATCTGTGCTCAAGTACTTGTTTGTGGGTTTCGAACCGAGGCCTTAACTTAAATATGTTTGTGTACAATTGAGACGAAAACGAAGTATATTGTATTGTCATCTGCTTGGATCACCTGCCCCGACACGTGGCTGGCACAGGTGTTTCATTTTGCTTACTTTGTTTATGTTTTTGTTTTCTTCCTCTTTACTTTGTTGTTTGTTTTCGTTTTGAGTTTTGGTGTCTACCTCGAAACAAAACCGTAACTCTTTTTCTCTCTTTTGGGTTTTTTACTTACAATTACGCAGAGCAATGGTTTAGAGCTGAAAACAGGGCTCAGCCAATCAACCGGCGAAAGAAGCGGCCTCCATTTTGACAATCGTCGAGACTGCTGGCGATACTGTTGCGATGACATTTAGTTTGGATGCGATGGGCGGCGGCGAAGGCGACGGCGGTGCGTAGAGCCGCTGGTAGTCTTCAGTGGGCGTCGGCGATGTCATTCCGCCGCTGTCGCTGGTGCTGTCGAATTGCATGTCCTCCTCGTCCTTGAGGCAGGCCGACTCCAAGTGCTTGTTGAGGTACGATTTGAGCGCGAACGTCTTGTGGCAGCGCTTGCACTCGAAATTCTTGTCAATCGAGTGCGTCTGCATGTGGGCGCGCAGATTCGAACGGTCGGCGAATGCTTTGCCGCAGTGAGCGCAGCCATAGGGCTTTTCGCCGGTATGCGAACGAAGATGGCCCTGCAGCAGCCAGGGCCGTGAGAACAGCTTGCCGCAGACGCCGCAGCTGTGGGAAAGCTTGTGCGTTAGCACGTGCATGGCCAGTGCCGGCATCGAGACGTAGGCTTTGCCGCAGGTGTGGCACTTCTTGGCCGACTGCGAGTCGAGCGAACGGTGTGTCTGCTTGTGGCGCGACAAGTTACTGGAGGTGGCATACTGCTTGCCGCACTCAGTGCAAGTGTATTTGGCCTTCTGCTGGTCCTGATGTACGACGGCGGCCGGATCGGCTACGTTTTTCCGCTTGGAGCGACCGTCACTGACGAAGAACGCCTCGTAGGTGTAGGCGACTGTTTTTGTGCCGGCGGCGTTGCTGGTGCTGGGCCCAGCGATATTTTGCAGCTGGTTGGTGGTGTTGCTGTTCTCGTTCTGGATGCTGTCGCACGGTGAACTGGGCTGTTGATCGCTCTCGGACATGGTCTGTGGACTATCCGCACTGGCCACACTGATTACACTGGCCACACTGGCAACACTGGCCCCACTGACTGCGCTGTTCGCCTGCATTTCACTAGCAGCGGAGGCGGCTGCAGCCAGATCAGCAATGGATGGTGCACTGTGGTGAATACGGGGAGCCTCTTGTTGCTGCACATGGATGACATGTGTGCCATGTTGCAACTGGTGCTGCTGCTGGAGTTGCTGTTGGTGCTGGTGCAGTTGATGTGGCTGCGTAGGCGGATGAAACGCTGTGGAGGCGCTGAGATCTAGTATAGCGTGCGCAGCGTGTAGATCCTCCTCAGCAGGTATACGAAGACCCTCGTATGGTGATCGTAGACGCTCAGTGTTCGGTCTGTCATCTAGTGAATAGGGCCTATAGATGTCCTTCTTTTTGGGCGGCAGCGAAAGTGTGGCGCCGGTGCTGGTGAAGCACATAGCGAGCGACTTGCGTTGGATGCAGGACTCAGGACTGTGTTGTTGTTGTTGTTGTTGTTGTTGTTGTTGGTATGTGTCTTCAACGTTAGATTCTGTTTTAATACGGATTATGGGCGGACTGAGGCGGTCGCACGAGTGACTAGAGCGACCCGACGGCGATGAGGATGGCGAAGATGCGGCTGATGATGGAGGAGTCTGATACGAATACTGCTGCGGATGCGAATGCGAGTGTGGTAGTGGTTGGTATGCGGAGCCGTTGGCACTCGTGATCACTGTAACTTCGTTCTCCATTCTAGGCAGGTACGCAGTGAAGTGCATGGGCGAAATGTCGTGACCATATCCTGAAAAGGAAGAGAAAAAGTAAAGCTAAAATTGAGGCTGTAGCGTAATGCACAAAATGAGAAATCAATATTGCAACCTAGCATACTCGTACTCGTATTTAAGTGTACCCCACACCGACTATGTAAAAGACGCTGGCACTGTGCCAGCAAACAATTTCATTTTGAAAATTACCTACATACATAGCGCAGCTCGAATGGGAATAACTGAGCAAATGGGAAAAACTGGGCGAATTTTTTACATGCAAAAGAAACACACAGACCCACATCCCGGCAGAAATTCTTCAGAGCTGTGAGCGCCGGAAACGAATGGATGCGTGTTTTCTACTCGATTGAATGTGATTTGATGCAAGAGCTTCCTTAGTGCTAGAGGACTCGATTCCGACCTTGATGCGATAGCAAACCACTCAAAATATATGGCAAAATAGTTAAGTCGAAAGTACTGTAAACAAAAGTGCTGTGGATTCCTTTCTGCTGTTCGTTATATATCTATATTTCCGAACTTTCTTTGTTTCGAAATATACGTTTTTATTTATATTTCTCTCCCTTTCACTTTTTCTCTCAAATCCCTCTTTTTTCTCATCTATCTTCATCTCTCTCTTGATCTTTCTATTGATATTTCTCTTCTTCTGTAATTCTCTCTCTCTCATTCTCTCTCTTTGTCTCTTCCATCTCTCTCTTTCTATCTCGTTCTTTATCTTTCTATCACTTTACAATGATTTCATCCTCTTTCTTTCTCCATATCTATCTTTCTCTCTCTTTATTTCTTCAAATCTTTCTCTCTCCATTCCGTTACATATTTCTATCCATGTCTCCTCTTTCTGCCCCTTTATCTCTATATATATTTCTCTGTTATCTTCTGTCTATCTCCCTCTCTATATTTTCCTTTCTCTCTCTATGTTTCTTCAAATCTTTCTCTCTCCATTTCTTTATATATTTCTATCCATGTCTCCTCTTTCTGCCCCTTTATCTCTATATATATTTCTCTGTTCTCTGTTATCTTCTGTCTATCTCCCTCTCTATATTTTCCTTTCTCTCTCTTTGTTTCTTCAAATCTTTCTCTCTCCATTTCTTTATATATTTCTATCCATGTCTCCTCTTTCTGCCCCTTTATCTCTATATATATTTCTCTGCTCTCTGTTATCTTCTGTCTATCTCCCTCTCTATATTTTCCTTTCTCTCTCTATGTTTCTTCAAATCTTTCTCTCTCCATTTCTTTATATATTTCTATCCATGTCTCCTCTTTCTGCCCCTTTATCTCTATATATATTTCTCTGTTCTCTGCTATCTTCTGTCTATCTCCCTCTCTCTCTCTCTCTCTCTCTAACCCTATTTCGCTTTCGCTTTTTGTTGCTCCTTCTCTCCACATGCCTAAATAGTAGAACGCACATGTTTGAAGAACTGAGTAGCCGCTCTGACTAAATTTTTTTCAGACTTTACTGCTCTCTTACTGAGCAGTTCTCTGGGAATCTGGCGCACACATATATATATCCTTATACTAGACTTGAATAAATATGATTAGCTTCAGAGCTTCCATTTGGCATTTTATCTATTGGCAACCGCTAAAAGTATTCCGATTAAGGTTTGTAGTGGAAACATCGAACTCTTACTACAGTGGTGTATTATTATTATTTTTATACCTTACACCATAATTAATTATGAGTGCAAGGTGTTGGGGGAATGAGTACTGAAGCTTTCGACTCGAAGAGAAGAAGATTTTATAGAAAGAAGCATTTTGGAGACCAAGCCCGTGGCAGAATATGAACCTATATTGGTGTAATATTAGCCGTGGCTTAGAGTCAGCTTAGAAATATCCATTCTAATCTCGCTTTCTCTAACACACTCTGTGGACTATGACAGTTATCTTGGCGGGCGGGTGACATGACTCCATTTGTACACTGTGAATGTGTCCATACTTCCTATTGGAGGAGACTACATTTGTTTTCATATTTTAGATTGCGTTTGGATGAGCTGGAAGGACCAAAAGAACTGGAATTCTTCGGTGAATCTGAACAAAGCTGTAGTCTGTCTATCTGTAGTGTTCATCCTGAGTGTAAATGTAAAAGCATCAGAAGAAAAAAACCGATGGAGCTCATAGTCCGGCCTTCTCGAGAGTGCCAGTGGTAAATTCAGTCATGACGGAAAGTCAAATTTTCGCTACTGGGATGCAGTCGTGTGCCAACGGCTCAACTCGTTTGCGGCACATTATGTGCTTGGAACAAACGTTTGTGTTGTAGAACGAGTATCTGTCGCTGCAGCAATGCCATGCCAGCCAGTCAGTCAGTTTGCCAGCCAACTAGTCAGCCCTGCAGCGGGGCCCGTGTGGGGGATGCGCTTATGTACTCGTATGGTTCGCGTTAAATATGTGCGTCCCTGTACAACAGGCTTTGCATTCTCCAATTTAATCGCTTCCGTTGGCATCTTTGCTCCGTGCGACCACAGACGTTTTTCGAGCAGGTAGTCTTCCACAGAAAGGAACAGGGACCAACTATGCCACTATGACAGTACAGTGGCATGCCAAGGATAGAACTGGAGGATGTCGCTTTGTTAGAGGAGCTGCGACAAAGTAGGTACGTACATTCCACGATGCAGGGCGGATAGTAGCGTACGACTCACAATTAAATGGCACAACGGACACAGTGTAGCACATAAATATACCGAATGTGGTAAGTGCAATGCCATGGCTTCCGTGAATGACATTTAATTTCACTGGCATTTTACGAGCAGTTTGCTAACTGTGGACCTGTTGTACAAGTATGCGCAACAATTGGCATAACAACATCCGGGAATATCGTAGGGAATTTAGCGTTGCAGCTAAGTAACGGAACGCTGTGTGGTCGGCGGCAGCAGACAGCAGCCAACAGGCAGAAATGATTTGCGAAATGGCTGCAGATCTTGCTGGAGTTCTCCCAAATAAAGAAGACATGCAAAAGCAGAATTTCGCATGACTGCATCCAGTGGTAGTGCAGCAAAGAGACCACGGGCGCATGTAAGCCACAGTTGAATGGGTGGGAGAGGAGGAGGAGCAGTGCGCAGCGGAAATGGATAGAATGGAATATGGCGTTGCCGCTTGGTAGCATTTCAGTACAAAAACGAGACACCGCCGGCATGCGACTTCCATTTTATTTTGCTGGCTGTGAAGCGTTGTTTGTGTTGCGATGGCAATGTTGTCCTTTCCGTTTTCGTCTTTTTTCCCCCAACTACACATATACACACACACAACACACACACACACACACACAGAGAGAGAGACACACAAATACACTCTCGTACATCTAAATTTAACATAACGAATGCCTTTTGCTAACATTGTTTGGGGCTCCTTCCTCCTGTGTGTACGAGTGCGAGCAGATAGCATGGCGAAGATAACTGGAAAACGTGCATGAAACATATAAAAATGTCGCATTGCAGTAGTAACGCATAGGAGACAAGCGGCAGCCGTCAAGCTCGAGCCGCCTGCCGCCTTGCGCCTGCCACCAGTCGCCGACTACCACAGCCTCCCTTAACATGTTGCAGGCAACTTTTACACTTTCGACGAGGCAAGATGAAGATACAAAACTATAATAAGTATCAAAATGTCTGCCAAAGAGTGTTCGCCATGGAGCTTGCTGGGGTCTGATAAGCCATAACGACACATCTCCCAGCAGCAAATACATGCAAGCAAGTAGACACATGGACGCACACACACCGACAGACTCACTGGCACACGGGCACGCAGCGGCAGAGCTACTAACTGCCAACATCCTGCGGCATGCCTAATGGGTAGGAAGATGGCTGCCATTTTAGAGACGCTGCCGCTCACCACAGTGCGAGTGTCTAAGCTTTAATTAAGCAACTGCAGAGTTCTTCTGAAGATTTATGCATGTGACATGTGTTACATTCTGGGTCAACATGCAATGCACATAACTCATAAGTGGCTTAAAATTAAATATTTGCACAAAACAACAACAAATGCAACTACTCGTGCAACAGCAGCAACTCTGGCAGCAACAGCCGCAGTCACAGTCACAGTGCCAACTGCGAGTACAGCAGCGCGAGCGGCGGTTTCCAGTGCTTGCTTTAAAGTTCGTGTCGGAGAGAGTGTTGAAATGCAATGCACAGAAATGCAAGTGGCTTGCGAGGAAGCAGGCAAGAGGCCTCCTCCCCTGCCGGGCCACATTTCTGTGCATGCCGAATCACTTTAAAATGACCGACGAATCGATTCACTGGCCGACAGCAGGAGCCATCCTGCAGGCATGTCACTATCGATAAATGACACATCCTCTGTACCTTCCCGCCGCCGATGAAGGCAACCGCAATGACAGAGTACAGCGACATGCTCACAAAAATCAAAATTTCAGCTACATATATCAAAGCAAAACAATGCCATCCCACCCCAACCACCAAGTGAGCGGGAAAAGCAGACTTGTGCCAGACTGAATTAGCTAGGATGGCACTATTACCCTTGCTGTACTTGTTGTTGTTATTGTCGCAGCACTTGATCCCTCCCGCATTGTGGTAAACTGCCACTGCGCTACTACCATTACACCTCCAACTTTAAGCACGAACTCTGTCCTCTGCCGGACCTTAGAGCTGCTGGTGTTACTCGCAGTGGCGCGTTTACATTGAGCTCAAAGCGCGCACTGCCCCCAGAACGGCATATTTTGCGGCAATATGTGACTTTGAATCACTTTCAAACACATATGATTCTCGTGGAGGCATTCTTTTGGATACCCACTACAATATACTCGCACTATAATTGTAGGAAGCTCTTTGGTCGACATCGTTGCATATGCAAAATAGCCCAGGATATACCAACAATGTCAGACATATCCGCAGAGTTATTATTAAGTGGGAAAGAAGAACATGTCCAAACAAAGAAACAGAAAATGGAATAGTGAAGAGTTAGAGTTGGGTTTGAAGTTAGTGGCTCTAATATGGGCCAATTAAGTTATTATGCTAGTTGGAACGAGTGTAAGGAACCAACACCACTCGTGACACTTCAATTTGAATTCTGTTCTCCAAAATCTTACAGGCTACAAATGATTATACAATTTTCGTCACCAGAATCCAATGTAGAGATCGGTCTCCATCCAAACATATTTCACTTTGAGAGGCTGAATCCACACAAATACTTTGAGAGACTTCTTTCAGTTCCTCACGGAGCTCAACGTCCTCTCTGACCTATTCATTTGACATGTGGACCGTCCCAAAATTTCCCGAAACTCGTACCTTAAGTGAACATATTTCAGTTCTTGAATTTAAACAAGTTCTTTGTTCAGTGGCCACGTATACAATGCGTCCCCAAATATTGAATCATTCCTCATAATACGAAGTAGCATGATTGGTTTCTTTCAATATGATAGGAGTACCATAAAAATATATGTGGCAATATTTAATCCCAAGTCAGGCAGAAGAGTAGCGTATTTGTATGATCGGTACGGCAGACTGTAAATATTTTTCTAATCATTGTTATTGGTGCTGCTACTGAGTAACCACACCGATTTGGTTGTTCGAAGTTTCATTGCATTGGGTTTGAAGTGTGGACTGAAGAGTCAAAAAAGTGATAGCGAAGGGTGTCAACTACCTGAGGAGAAGGAAGAGTAAGTAATTGCTCACTATACAAAACACCAGCGAACTTCTGTTTAGACTTGTAAGTTGTGAGTAGCAAATATAATTTACAAATTAGGGTGGCTCTAATCCGAGCAATAGGGACAATATTAGTGAGTTTTTTCGAAGGAACACATAATCATAATGATACCTTTGGATGTATAGCTGGAAGAAACTCGTCTGGATCCCGTAACTGCAAAATGTAACGTAAACACCATCGTATGTGAAAGCAGACAGTCATTCATGGCATTTCTACGCTCTCTCATTTAAATAGTTGGTCAGTTATCGATGGAAGGGGTGGTTTCTTTAAGCATCATCATTTAAAAATTGCCTTTCGATTTCGAAGATCAATTTGTGACATTTTTGTGTAAAGAATGTCATCACGGTTGCTCCTGTTGAAATGCATGCATGAAGTCCAATTAGCGGCTTCCCAGGTGCCAATCGTATCGGATTTATCAGCATAAATCTGTGATTTGCGTAGTAGATACGAAATAAAGGGTTGAAGCGCTCCCGAGCATTATTAGGGCTTCGAAAGTGAATGGGAGGTGCGTTGTTACGCGGTGGTATCACAATGAGTGAGCTGGTCCTTAGACCGGCTTCCACGCGAACCTAACCTAACCTAAATACGAAATAATGAAGGAAGTACTATCAAATCGGACCATTTTTAGGGTCAATGGCAGGCCCATTTTTGGAAATAACCTTATATGATTTCAATAAAGCCATGGGTGCAGTCGTCGTTTGCCACTTAACAGCTTCCGACGGATAACCATAATTGGTTCCGATCTATGTCATAAACATATGGTTCTACAGCGAAGGAGCCGCCATCTGTTGGAAGCACACATACAGCTAAACATCAGCCAATTCATGTTTACAGTGATCAATGTTTAAGCAGCGGTCAATGTAGTTTAATAAATTCCTCACTAACACAAATGTAGGCCTTTCTGCAGTAACGAAGATCGCCAACTAGAAACAGAAGTTTCCTATAGCAAACGGAGAGAGCGGCTCTGCTGATATGCCAAGCTCAACTATTAATGAACCATGATTGTTGTTCAAATGTTGGCAGTACCGGTGGTCGCTTAAGTTTGACTCTTCCTCTGCTCTATTTTAATCGCACCTCAACCGCATCACTCAGCTTGTGGTTACCATTTTTCGAGTTTGATTTTTATTATTTGACGCTAAGCAGTTGCAGTTGTATATCTCAATCGTGGTGGATCATGGTGCAAACAGGCCAGATTATCATAAAGAGGACCTGACGAACAAGTGTGTATAGTTCCATTCAGGATATGTTACGAGTACCCACCCTAAGAGAATAACAGCCTCCGATACCTTCTCTATTTCTTGACGAATAAACTACAACCAAAACACAGTGCTGGATGCTGTGACTTGTTCAAGGCGTCCTGACACCAATATTTGTGCGTGAACTTTTGCTCTCTGAAATGGGCATTCTGGCTCGAAGGTGTGTTCTTCACATTATTTGATATTTTATTTCATGTTCGGATTGATAAGTTCTCGGTTTGGTTTCTTCACGAAAACATACGGGGCCAAACTATTTGTGAGCACGCTAGTGGTGGTTCGGTGCACTGATTGCTGACCTTTGTGCCTTTGATATTGAGCGTAATTTTTTATACACACAAAATTCTTCCTACGTTTATATTCCATGTACATGCAAATGCCGACAAATAGGTTGATATAAAAGTACAAAATTATTTGGTTTGCCACTGCAGTGATGCCAGTGGACTTTTGCCCGGAACTTCTGCAGCTGCACCGAGACTTATGCTCACATAGGAGTGTGTGAGGCAACACATTCAGACTTTCCGCATATTAGCAGGATTCACGTAAGGCAATCCAATTCTGTTGTACACACAAGCAGGAATTTTTAATATACGATTATTTTGTAGTGCAGAAGCAACCCAACAACCAAACGGCATAACAACGAACCAATTTGGACGACTTCCTGCTTGCTGCCTGCCTGCCTGCCTGCCTGCCTACTTGTGTGCTTTTGATCTGCATCACCATCGAGACGCTGACGATGGAGTTGACGGGGCGGAATGGGACGAGAAGCGTTGCGGCGAGACGAGTCGAGACGAGACGGTCTAACATTTGAGTGCGTTCGGTGAGTTCACGTCAAAGTCAACCGGAGCAACCCCTTTTGTTCTCGCCGTCGACGATGTTTCGCATTATCTGCGTCTGAGCCGCTGCTGCTACCGCTGCGCCAGGTCTGTCTGTCTGTTTTTTTTATTTATTTACTTTTTTTGTTTTTGTTTGTTAACAGTTGATTTGCCAGCGACGGGATTATTACGCTCAAGTACGCAATTTGTTGGAAATTGAAAAGGAAATTTTGTCAAATGTAAAACATGCATTTTCAATTTAGCGTTTGGCTCAAAATGCCGAAATTCGTCAATCCATTTAGTGGAAGCTCTGTGTGCCTCTTGCTCGCCCGACCCCTGACGACTACCTTGCTAGCCAGCGTGCCTGCTTGTTTGTTTAATGCTGCAAACACCACCAACACCAGCAGAACGAACAAAGGCCGAAATAAATTTGGTACAATTTCTTAACTTGTAGATTTTTAGGTGGAAATATTCAAAAACTTATGCTGCCGAAACGGAAGCGGAAATGCGTGTTTTACTCAGACAGCAAAAAATGAAAACACGACAACTTGCAGATGGAAATCAGGATAAGAAAAAATTACCCAAAAGAAAGAAAAATGCTACAAAAAGAACGAAATGAATTAAGTTCCGAAGTCAGCGGAAAAAACAGTGAGCAGCACAAGCGACCCACCGACCGACCAGGCTAGCAACATGCTCGTCCAACAACAGCCGCAGCATGGAAAAGAACAACAACAATAGAAGGAGCAGAAGAACGAAGCGCAATTACAATTTGAAAAATGAAAATGAGAATGCTAAACATTTTCAAGGGACGAAGGTCTGGGCGGGCACGGAACCAGACCCCGCAACCAGCACTAAATTTCACTACATTAAGGAAACTTAAAGCGGAAGTGACGCAAATATGAACTAAGTTGGAAGTGTGCGGCATAAAGGCGGAGACGTGAGACACTGATAATGAAAGCGACGGCAATAGGAAAAACGACAACGACAGCGACAGTAGCCCGCGATTTCGCTCATGGTGCCGTGCTGGAGACATGCGAGTGGGTACTTGGATGTGGCAAGATTGATTTTTTCTGTTAGACCCTGACGTCTGGCACAATTGCGACAGGAGCCACACACGACATATGGCATGTGGCAGAGTAGGAGATTGGTGGTGGGAGTGGGAGTGGGAGTGGGAGTGAGAGTGGAAGCGCCCCCGCCACAGTCACCTCTGAACGGAGTAATAAATTTATGCGCTTGTTGACAAATGCGAAGCAGGTGTTGTTGATTATTGGTGAATTAGGGCAAATATGGCGAGGCGGCGGCAATGTCGAGCAACAGTCAACAAGGAGCTGCCTTTTATTTATTTTGTTCGTTTTGTTTTTATATTTTATGTTAACGGCGCGCACACACACACACTCGCCACTCTTTACACAATCCGACTTCTGGAGCTTCAATGTGGTTCTTTTGAATTTATTAGCGCCGGATCTCCTTGGCACACCCCACTCCATAAGCAAACATTCCACCAAATGCGGTAACCGCAACAGACACTGAGACCAGATCCAAACGGAGTAGCACGGCATTGTCTCTTATTCCTACTTGTTTTGTTAACTGTAAGGACGTTCGCTGCAGCGACGCAACAAGCACCCTTTCTAGGGTTATTATTATGCAGTGCCCCATGCTTTGTCAGCGGCATAGATGGGGTTCGCGACAAAACGTAACTTGTTTTTAACTTAAATGTTCTAGAAAATGATGTTTAATTACGAGACGAGGATATCATCTAATGCGCCATGTCTCTTGGCTGAGCGTTTTTCTCTGCATTTGTTGAATATATCTCACTAGTTCGTCTTCAGATGCTGCCCATTTAGAGATGAAAGTGCAATAAGACCAAGTAACATGTCTGGGACCTGATATTTCGTAGTGTATTTTGATTCCTTGCGTAGTCAAAATCGTTCGTAGTTAGTACACCATCCGAAGTCATCAGGAATAATAGAAACCTCGCTTGTTAGAGTGTTGGTTCCCCTATTTACGGTGGGATTCCAAACAGTTCTACCCGAATTGACGGACAATGGTCTTGGTGGCAACTTTTCAAAATAAATAAAATGCCTGTGAAATTTCCCAAAACTTCTCTTTCGGCTGTTCTGAAGTGTTTCGATAGGTAATAGAATTATCATTACTTTGGTGGTAGCTACAGAGAGTTGGCTTGCTCTGTCTCCACCACTATTCTCCCTTGGACCCCGACAAGCTGCACATAAGTGCAGATTATCTCCGGTATTATAGTTAGACTTTAATTTGGACAGTGGAGGTTGAGAGCATCCTAAGGTGGTTTTGAGCAGAGCAAAGTTCCCAACTGAAAGGTTTCCCACTGGTCGTTAAGGTTTGGAGGGCGTTGTTTTGCTGTCGATTTGTTTGGGTTGTTGTACAAGTACTTAGGATAGAACACACTCGGAAGCCTATTGGGGAACTCAATCATAAAATGGAGCCTCCGCCATGGTTTATTGGTCAGTATAAGACGAGTTTATGAATATATGAAATATATTTTTGACATTGGAATTACACCAGTTCATTGCCAACTAGTTTAGTTTCATTGAATGTAAGCTTCAGAAAGATGTACGAACACTTATCAGATTGTAGACTCTAAGCCAACTATGTTTTGTCTCAATTGAAACCCCCAATACGAGTGCTGGCAATATTTTAAGTTTACAATGTGTCTGGGTACTCACCATTATACAAAGTTGTAGAACCACGTGTGGCCGCCTCCGGTGAGTGCGGCGGTGGACTGGGAGCTGTGGCACCAGCTGTAGGCGAAGAGGGTCCCCAACATGTGGCCGTAGGTGTTTGTGCGCCGTTGGACGTGTTTGTGCGCTGCTGCTCGGTTTTGTAGCTGTTGTTGCTACTACTGTGGCTTATTATGACACTTCTGGTTGCTGACGATGCCGCTACAGTGGCGTTTGACATTGCCGCATTATCTCCTACCACATCGATCTCCTCCTCTTCGTCAATGGTGGAGCGCCGTGATGTACCTTCGGCCTCCCGACTTTGCGGGGCTGGCGGTAGCGCTGCTGTTGTCGTTGGTGTTACTATTATCGTGGGTGTTGGGGTAGGCGAGCGCGGTTCTCGCTTATGTACGATGTGTGGAGTTCGGTCGGCCTGTTGTGGCGGCTGATCCTCTATGCTTGTGCTCGTATCGTCATTGCGATCCGGCCAAGGATATGCCTTAAATTTCTTAGCCATTAAACAGCGTGGCATATTAGCGGTAAACGGTTGATGGAAATGTTACGAAAATAGGGGAATAGGGGATCCAGAGGTGCGGAATCGGCTGGATCTGTCAAGATTTCTGCTATCGTTACTTGAACTTAGTGATAGTATCCGCTAGAGTGGCCAACGTTAACCGCTGTGGAGAATTGTAGTGACAGTGTAGGCGAAAAGAGCACTGCAGTTGGTGTGCGGGATTACGGCTGGGCAAAATTGGTAGCCTCGTTGGTGGGCAAAGCGCAGACATGTAAGTTCCGTTTCCGTGTCAGCTTCTCTCCGCGCTTACTTGAATTTGAAGTTCTTGCAGTTGTAGATGTCGCAATCGCCGCTCGGTTGGAGAGTGTTCATCCGTTCCGTTGGCATTTGTGTGTCTTGCTAGGCGACGATGTTGACGTGGTCCCACCGCAAGCAAGCAACAGCGGAGCTACTTTCACATCCGATACGATCCGATCCAATGCAATGCGATTTAATCGGTGTCCGTGGCACTTTTGTTCACTTTTTGTGTGCGGTTAATGCGAACGGCGATTTTTTTCGGGTATCGATGATTCACTGGTGGAGTCGCGTGATATTCTCACTGCCGCGGTGTGTGTTCACTTTACTTTAAAAACTTTTTAACTTTAAACTTTTTTCCTCTTCGTGGTATACGTGTCCAGGTGAACGGTAACTGATTGGTTTGTTTTGTTGTTCGTTGCCAAAAGAGGTAAATTAAAGGGAAATTGAAATTCTAGGAGTTTTTCGGTTTAGGTAGAAAATCAGTTTCGTAAGTCGTTTGCATTAGTTTGTTTAAAATTGTTGTTGATTGCCGGAGAAATTGTGTTTATTTACTGATTGACTTTTATTTTTATTTGTTTGTTGTATTTTTCATTTCGGTTTTACTTTTCTTTTAAATTCTGGTTTTTGTAATTTAAGTAAAATGAAAAGTTAAAGTTAAGTAAAAATAGGATTGATTGAGGAAACAAACTTAAGGATCCGTACAATAGAATATTATATAAGAGAGAAGAGAAATGCGAACCGAACCTAAGCAACCCGTAGAGGTTTATGAAAACGCCAAACGCTGGTGCACGGCCTTTTATATGCAGCTCCATGCGGACGGACATCGGAATTACCCTCTCTGCGGAACCGCATGGCAATGGAACACCATTTCATATAGGAACAAGTGAACATTTTGTGCTCTGGTTGAACACTGCACGAGCGACTGCGAACGGCCGAACGGCCGCACGAGCGCACACAAGCATTGCAACCCCAAAGCGGTGGCTGCCACCCTTGGCGAGCAGGAGTCGAACGAGAGCGGCTGGATTTGAGCTCATTTTCAGCTCGGCAATGTTTTAAGGTTTCGTGTCCAGCGTGTTGCTTCAGCGCAGCACTCGTGTGTTTACGTTCGGAAGGGTCTGTTGCTTCTTCGTGCAATGTCCACATGGACATGTGCGGTGAGAGGAACTCACTGGTACGTGGCACATTGTTGATGTTTGCGTTTTTGCGGTTTAAATCATTCAAAATTACTCGTTCAGCAGCAACAATACGGAAGTGTAGTGTTCCACTGCCGAAGCGTTCCGCTACGCACTACAGCACAGCGCACACATGCCACATGGTCCAATGATCAACAACCTACGATGAGCAACAGCAGGATAAGTTCGAATTGTTGCACACTGGCGCAAGGGGTGGTTTTTGCCATACTTCTTGCAGTGTTCCATTTCTACGTGTTGCATGTGGCAGGGGAGTTTTACACAACAATATTTCGTTTGAATGGGGAAAGTGCTTCGTATTTCTGCCGAACTGCTTGCCTGACTGTCTGCCTGCCTGCCTCGGTCTCTGCCTGTGCCCAGCATAGGGGTAACATTCACAAAGGAACTATTTGAATGCCTAGCACGGGTGCCAGGACGCTGGCGTTCTCACAGCATTGAGAACTCGTGAAGTTTTTGAAAACAAACGAAATAAGGCCCTTAAATACAAATTTTAGTAATAGATATTTAATTCGTTGTGTTGTTTCCTTTATGGGGCTTCTTTTCAATTTCGTTGTCCTGTATAAATTGCTCGTGCTGAGGATCGACTCTCAAGCATGGAGTCAATTTCACATTCGATCAAAGTCGGCAATGAAATCGAAGTACCGCCGTCAAACTCTATACTGACTTCTTTCGATAGTTTGTGCCTTCAGCCACAAATTATTAAGTGAAACAAGAAGGCGTGTAAAGAAAATGATTTGGAATTTACTAGCATCTGCACCACATGCACATACTGCATATAATACAATGCAAAATTATCGTATGTTTGTAACACAAGGGAATTAATTTTTGATTACAGTCACAAAAGCCAGTTCAATATACGGAGGTAGGTCACTTATTTAACCATTGGAACAAATAAAAGCGTTGTAGAAAAATTGTATTGTGAATAATACCATAAATTTAGAGAAGTCACTAGTTTCCCCTAGTTGGGATTGATTCGTTTAGCGACTTTAGTGACTTGGGACAGTATTGCGATATTTGATTTTTCTGATGGATCGAGGCTTAGAATGTGCGTGAATCTTTCCAAATGCGTTTCTCTTCCAGCTGAAGCCGTTATTTCCTAGCACTAATTATATGAATATATTGAATATATATTTGTGATGTTCAAGTATAATAGATAAATATATATATATATATATATATATATATAAAGAAAATATATGTATTGACAGATCATGTGTTGATAATGCTAAGTAGGTGCTCTCTAGAAAGCAGGGACTTAGCGACTTCATGGTTATTTTCACAAGTGACTCCCTCGGAATCGAACGCGACTTACATCACTTTTTTCCGAAGGGAGGGGAAATCTTCAAAAAGACACGAGGGGGTACGCACCACCCAAGAGTGTGCGAGTTTTACTCACTAAAAGCACCTCACTAAAACCTCCTTTATCTAAAAGTTACGCGAAGGCCTGATAGCGATTTAGGAAGGATATTAAACAGATATACAAAGAGGACTACTCGCGGTTTGAAAGAAAAAATGTTATTTTCGAGTTCAACATATGCTTGGATTCATACAAACAAATCACCTCCGAATCTAAATTGAAATCATAACACACACTACGAAACGGCGCAAAATCTAAGTAGTTCCGATTACAAGGATGGAGATACAAGGCAAACTTATCAAAGTTGTTTAAGTTAAACGAGTTGAGAGCGACTGCAATAGTAATGCCAAGTGTGATCTTTCAGTGTTTTTGATTGACAATCTGTATTGTCAAACGTCCTCTCTTAATGAAGTTCTGCGTAGAGCTGAGCTGATGTGACATAGGTTTCGTGGACATGTAAACAAATTATCGCAATCAGCGGAAGATATAGATATACGAGAGTATGTAAAACTTAACTATAAAGTATCGTCGTTTCTCTCTTGTTAAACACACAGTGCTATAGGGTGGCTTTTGAACCACATGTCTGAATTTTCCATAGTTAGAATAAAATAGAATAGAATTGGGTTAGTCCGGAGGACCCCAGTAGAAGGATGTCTCCAAGCACTCAGACAAGTGATGCCCATTGTACTATAAGCCTGGAAGTAGAGAGGAGATAGAGGATATGTGAAAGGGAAAGGAATGGAAATTACACCTTTCAAACTTTTTTCACTCTCTCTGGCTCTAATATGAGCCGTTCACTGCACAAATCGAGTAACTCCATAAAACAAAAAGTGGAAGAATGCGATGAAATAATGTAAATTGAAAACTCCCTTTATAATATAGGTAGGTAGGTAGGTAGGAGTGGCCGCCCAGTTTGCCGAAAGCACACTTGAGCATACATAATGGTCCACTTTGACACCACGGTGGCGCCGTTCAAGCATTGACTAAAAAGTTCTCTTACTTGGGATGGTGATAGTCAGCGCAAGGACAGCGCCAGGAAAGGCACGACTCCCTTTTAATATAAATTTAAATAAATATTGTAGAATGCATAAATCCAGATATGGCTTTCATCGAACACAATTAATGAGATAAGATAATTTGTATGTGAGTGGGCAATTAATCGATTTGGCAGGTGAAAAAAGTGATAAAGTCAACTTCAGTGTTCTAATTTTCAAGTTTCTCATTACAGAAAAAGTCAATTATTATATATTTTTATTACAGATTTTTCATTAAAATTAATATTATCAGTTCTGTTGCGATTCTGTATGCCTCTGGACCAAAATCCGCACCAAACACTGACTCGTTTTGGGTGCATCGGCTTTTCAATGTATGCGTGCGGGTTTTCTGTGCCCCAAATGCGACAATTTTGCTTGTTTACATACCCGCCAAGATCAAAATGAGCTTCATCTGAAAAGATGATTTTTTTGGCAAAATCGGCATCTACTGTAAGTCGATCGCAGGCCAACTTAGCGAAGCGAAAGCCTATTGGATGGTCAGTTGGCTTCAACTCTTGAACCAATTGGACTTTGTATGGCGTCATACCAAGGTCTTTATGCAAAATTCGTCTCAATGATGTCTCCGAAATGTTCAATTGTTGAGAACGACGGTGAATTGATGTTGATGGCGCTTCACGCACACTTTCTGCCACAGCAGCAATATTCTCGGGTGTACGCACTGTTTTTGGCTTTTCACGCTTTGGTTTATCGATGAGGATGCCAGTTTCTTTCACTTTTTTCACAAGATAACGAACATACGGAGCTGATGGTGCTTCTCTTCTTCCAAAATCCGTACGCAATTTTCGCACACATTCTGCAACATTACCATGATTTTCAAAGTAATGTCGCAATATTTCCCAGCATTGTTCAAGCGTATACACAACCATATTCGTTCAGCGGAAGGATAAAACTAATTATCTTCGTCATACCAGACATGAGCTAAGTGTTACCATTCACGAAATAAGTACTAGTTGACAAAAAAAACGTTAGATGGCGGACCCGTTATTTGTGATCAATCGATCAGCAATATAAATAATGTCTTCTTCATCAGCTGTATGTGCGGTCTCGTCATTCGAGATTTATTCTCTAGTTTTTATGAAAGAAGAAGAAATGCATTTTAGCGTGTTCATCATGTCTCTCCCTTTTCTCATTGTCACAGTTCTACCTTTAGGATATAAAAGAGGGTGATCTACATTATTCAAAGAACCTGCCACAGAATTACCGATACTAATGGCATTAAATACTGAATCTGTATTATAAACACATTTGAATTGTATGAGGTGGGTTTGGATTTTTCTAACTTTATCCAACAGAACTACAGGACGGAATTGTTTACTGACTGGACACGATTTACGACAGTAGACAGAAGAAAAATAGTGTTAGAAAATCGGAGAGCCACAGTTGCTGCGATCACATTAGAGTGGAATTTAATGTGCAAATTTACAGCATTTGTGAGTATCTGCTTAAGAGCCGGTAAAGGTTAGGTTGGGTTAACCTGGCTGGCCTAAAGCCACACATAGACCGATTGGTCCCTAGCGATACCTGATGGGGTCTGACCTTTATGCAGATTTCCAGTAGACATCTCGAAGGATATCAACGCTTTTCGCTAATTTAAGCAGTGCTGTCAGCTCCATTCCTGAGATGTCTTCCAATCTCACAAATTGTGGGACTCCTTAGCATTTTAAGCGCGTTTTTGATAACGCAGGACATATACAAAGGAGATGCTCCAGAGTTTCCCTTACTCCCACCTCTTTACACTTCCTACATTCGTCATTGTCCGTAATTCCTATCTTGTGTGCATGTGCCGCCAATAAATTATGGCCTGTCATTATACCTATGATAGTTCTGCAGTCTTTTCGTGAGAGCGCGAGTATAAATCTCGTTTGTTTCCTATCGTTGGCCTTACACATAACTTTTGCAATTTTGCAGGTGTTTAAACTGTGCACCTTGCTTCCACCTGCCTACTCATGTGTCTGTCCCTTTCATTGAATAGTTCTTTAAGGGGTTTCTGTACGTCTGTACGTTTTCTTGTTCAAGTGGTAAGTAGACAGCGTTCTTTGCAATCTCATCTGCTATCTCATTCCCTTCTATGCCCTCATGACCAGGTGCCCAATAGATATGCAGTCTTCTATTTGTGACTAGCCTATCTATGGCTTCCCTGCTATGTAGGACATTTTTGGACTTTATGCTATATGTGTTAATCGCCTTTATCGCTGCCTGGCTGTCCACGTATATGTTTATTCTTGAGTCATTGAGCCGGTAAAATTAGGATACAAATTTTACAAGGCAACTTTTTAGTAGATTTCATAAACTACTTAGTTGATTACATATCTAAACTAACTTTTTTGAGTTTATAGGCAAAAGAAAAACCCCCTTCCTGACATCCATCCGCAACCACTGCAGTGGGCTAAAGATCATATTAATTGGACTCGTCGACAGTGGAATTCAATTATTTGAAGCGATGAGTCAAGCTTCCAGTTATGTTTAGGAGACAGTCGAAAAAGAGTCCTTCGACCATCTTCTGAAGCCTATAATAAAGACTGTTTGAAACGTTGTTTGAAGTTCCCTGCTTCTGTTATGGTTTGGGTCGGCAGGGTTACAGGTCGGCCAGAGGAGTAGGCAATTTACACATAATTGTTGGAACAATAAGCACATAAAAGTAGCAAGACATATTGAACATCGAACTCTTACCATGTATTCCCCACCTTTAAACCGCAGAAGGTGAATATTTACACCAACACGATGGTGCGTCATGCCTTACGCCGAAACAACAAGAGAGTGGTTTCGAAATAATGACATTCCGGTAATTTCTTGGCCATCAAGTAGTCCAGACTTATCACCAATAGAGTTACTGTGGTGCGAACGGAACTGCGGCGCAATCTTGCTAGGACTATTGACGAATTGAAGAACAAATTAAAAAACATATGGCAATCAATTAAACTAGAATATTGACAATAGCTTATTGATACAGTGCCACGACGTACCGCTGCAGTAAATGCCGAAAAGGGGATGCACGTAGTGGTAAATGAAGCTGGCCGAACAATTATGATGCAGTTTGCAAGTGGCCGATGATCCAATTTGAAGTGATGTGCTTTTGTTATTACCGTTCGAATATTATTCTTTTTTGGAATATCATTTTTTTGTTTCTGTTATTCATAAAATTTAAGTTTTATTGTGAAATAAGTTTTTTTATACGTTATATTTTTCAATAGTATTACTTTGAACCGATGAAATTCAAAGTTTAAGTGAACGAACTATTTTGATGAAGGACTGGTAGTTCATACATTTTCTTAATACTTAAATCGGGATTTAAATATTGTGGTATTGGATAATAAGCTCTGGCGATGTGACTAGTATAGGCTAGAAACGACTCTATATTGTTTATAACATGAGAGTCATCCATTTTATTGCTTGCAGGCCGGCCATTGCGTTGACCAACCAAATACGTAACATGTCTTTAGAACAACATTTTTATATCTGCCCGTCGCTCCCCTGAGAAGTGTCCCTAAAATGTTTGCAAACGGGAATATCATCTCGGATTTTGTCCAAATAGTATGCAAAGGAGTGTGATTTTTATTCTTTAGTGTTATTCAAAGAACTTTCTTATTTCTTTCGTTTTAACACAACCTTTAAAAGAAAATATTTTGCTCAAATTGACTATGAAAAGTATAAAATGCCTTCATTACAGCCTCTCTCTCTCATTCGAAATATTTGTTTGATTGCCCTGCTGACGATATTTCCACATTAAAACGACAAATGTATTTGCAGGTACAGAATTTCCTCCTTTAATCCTATATGCCTTTTGTAAGTTTCTGCCCCAATTATCAGGATTGCCACTTCTTTTCCCCTCAACCAATTTGTTTGTTGCAAACTTCACATTGAACTCATTCGTTATCATAATTTGAACACAGTACTTGATTCTGCGGCAACGAAACTGTAACTGACTGATTTATCTTAAGTTAATTATGATGAAACGGCACTAGCAAATTCACAATTATCATTCAGAGTCTGCTACTAAATTTGAGTTGATTTGCATTACCAAGCACTTTTACAGTTAATTCAAGATATTTCATAAAGTGGAGTTAAGCGATCTGTGCAGTGAACGACTCATAAGTAAGTGCCTGCTCATTATGGCAAGGGAACGACAAACACAGAAAAACGCTCTGTGCCATCCCGTTCTTCCGACAGATAGAAGATACACTCGTACTCTAGCTGATGTCTATGGTCCCCATATGATAGTACCACGGATTGTGCCCCGCGATAATCCCAACCCATGATCGAAAATATTTCCTTCGTAATGTTACAAGAAAATCTGCAACTCTCTTGTTCGGTCTCTCTGGGAAGCACTTGGCAATTCTGCAGGCAACTAAATTGCACCATCGGTGCTTGTGAATATCCACGTAGCTCTTGATCCAATTAACAGCCCCCGCTTAACTCAATCCGAAAATAGCTTCTGCCCCATTGGAGTACCCCATTGGAGTACAGAGTTAGTTGATTCATTTTTGTCTTCTCATATATCATTTTTTAGATAGTTCCATTTTCTCAAAAATAGCCCCGTGCGTTTCCCCATACTACTTCTTCATGGACCCCGTTCACAAAGTAAATTCTTGCTAAAAATAGATCCGCTTTTTCACTCCGAGATATTGATTCCGTGATATGATTACCTTCCTCCTTCCCTCTGCTTCGAAAGAAATTTTTGGGTTAGGATTCCTTGGCGAGAGAGGAATGGCTCGAGGGGGATCCATCACCAGATACTCCCATCAAGATATGCACAGACGGATCAAAAATGAATACCGGTGTAGGATCAGGGATTTATTACGATACGCCCTCAATCGGTGAATCCATCAAACTAACGGATCACTGCAGTGTTTTTCAGGCGGAAATAACCGCTATTCACGAAGCCTTGAATTGGCTGAGGATAAACGAGGTAACCGTCAAGGATATCTGTATTTTATCAGACAGCCAAGCTGCCCTAAGGGCTTTGAATGCATTCCAAATAACATCAAGGAGAGTGTCTTAGACTGTCACCAATTCTAAATGAGATGGTTAAACAATTCCATATCCATTTGTGCTGGGTCATAGGGATATAGGGATATACCAGGGAACTGCAAGGCTGATCAACTTGCGAGGGACGGTACTTGTATGCCAAATGTTGGTAGGCATATGGGTGTACCTCTCGCGACTTGTAAGCTTCTCATAAGGGAGACACTAATTAATTCTACCAATCAACGGTGGATCTGTGCCACTACCTGTGAAATCGCCAGGCAAATATGGTCGAGGCTAAATCTGCGTCTACCCAAGAATATCATAAGAGTCAATAGACTGCAAATTAGGACTTTAATAGGAGTTCTCACGGGACATTGTCTAATAGGAAATCATGCTGATTATATCACTGATTCAGTTCATAACTCTTAAGACGAAGAAAAAGGAGAGAGCAACCTTTCAGTAAGTAGATTATTGGCAGCTTTCTCTCGTTCTCGACATGTTTCACATCAGCTGTGTCCCATAAATACGAGTAGCAACGCCATCTGATCATGAGCTCGTATGCACCTTGCACAACACGATAGCTGCATTGCTTCCCATTCGTAAATATGAATCCTGCAGAAACTGACGTGCCTTTGTAATCCGAAGTTGCAAAGCGAAGTAGGTGATCGATCGGAACTCTCGACTTTAAGCCAGCGAAGATTGGCAGAGCGCACGCAGTTTATATAATATAAACAATTTAAGTACCCAATTCAAACCCTTCCATTTCTCTGTATGGCTGTGCAACATTTTGCTGACAGCAGGATCGAAAGGAACGAACATACAGCGGCCAACACTGATCGGAGCGATTGAAGAGTTTTGGGAACATTCGTTATTAATTCTCACGTAGCCAAAATATTCTGCTTGGAAGCATCGTAAGATGGAAATATTGTGTAATTGATACGTTGTAACCACCAAGCCATACAGGCCAGGCCACGGTTCTCCTTTCAAAACTACCCCTAATTTCAGCTCCACAATGTTTTCATTATTGTGGCAACAGAAGCCTTCCCCACTTTTTCGCTTCGTATCGCATCGGTTAGGGGTTGAATGGGGAACGTTGCGAGAACGAAACACCATCACACCACTGCGAGCGCCTCGCCTTTGGCATATGAGCGAGGGACTTGCGTGAGACACTGCCAAGCACTTCCCACTCAACAACTGTCACGCAAAGAAGTCGCTAACAGTCGCGACAGAGCACAAGCCAGCCAGCGACCAGGAAAGTACGCAGAGGAAACTGTTGCACATGGACGGCATTCAGATACTCGTATTTTAAATGTAGCCTTTCTGGAAATACGAGTATTTGCCACATTGCTCCTTTGCTCCTGCTCGCTGGCTCCTACTTCAGCTCGGCAGCAGTCCGCTGCATTCTGTGCAGCAGACATAAGAAGTACCACTCAAGCTCACTGCGGCAAGAATGCCGTCATGTTGACAACAATGTGGGCATTGGCAAAGAAACTTTTAGCAGCGCGAGACCAACTCTTGCATGGCTTTATCAAATTCGCGGTCTTCACAAAGTTTCATTCCTGCTTTCATAGATGTCCACTCCTGCAAATCCCTTTATACTGATAAAGTGAAGCGGACTTGAAGCAGAAGTGGGGATTTGGAGCGAGATTGCATGAATCAATTAGACGGGGTCCTGGTGTATACCCGACCACAAACTCATATACAAATGATATCTGTTACTAGTGTTAATGAACAAGGTAGCAATGTGTGTTCGAATTCGCGCCACTCAGCCTTGTGAACATGCCTATTCCCACAGGAATTGTGCGTAGTTTAAAATGTATTCCTCCGAAACTCGTTTCATGTACTCATAGGATCAGATGGACACAGATTTACTTTATTTTCTATACTTTTTATGAGAAAATTCGAAGCATACTTCGTTCGACAGAAGCCGCGAGAATAATCCGTTACCCTTGCGAGCATGTTAAATTGCCATCATAGGCCTGACCTGACAGCTACCCTTGGACATTGGCCGGTTGAGTTAACGAACACCCAGAAACGCCACAGAGGCCAGCAACGTTCCAATTTAATAGGGGTGTGATTGCGCATTTTTATTGCCTACGAGTTCAGGCCGTAATCGTCGTTGAGTTGCACAAACATGCACAGAACTTGAATTAATCAGAGCTGTTCAGAACTCTAACGGCGCACGGGCTGAAAGCACAATAAGTGCTTTTATGAGTGAGCACTCGAATGTCCTTAGCACGCCAGCAATAACGCAGCACCGTCAACTCTGCAAGGGTAATTGTAATTCCGAATTGAGCCATTGAGGAATACAATTTTTATGACTGATTGCATTTGTTACGAGTATTATTTGTTGCTGTCGAGCTCTGACGAGTATATGCCTGCAAATAGATGCAAATCCCTGCAGTGAAATTGGAAACTAGTTGTTGAAAGCAATTAGGAGTACACCCGTGACTGTTACAAAAGGAACTACTTCGGCACTAGTTACTCGAAAGTCAAGACAAACAGTTCGAACGCGAAATTGGAGAGTCGGGCAGGCATTTCAAATGACTGAAGTGCCAGTAGTTTAGCAGGAGTCTTTTACATGATTAACCAACGCTCGTTCTAATATAAATGGTACGAGGACGACAACTACAACGGAGAACAGCTCTGAGCTTAGAAGACTCGCACTTCGTAGTGTTTCGCTATGCAAAGCACCACTGTGGCCAGAGACTGACTTACTCATAACTAGGCACGATATTCCCATAAGCATCAGCAAGTTAAAAACCTGAGTTGAAGACAACAGGTTAAGTCCTTAAGCGCAAGGATCAACAATTTAAGTCCTTAAGTGCAGTGGTAGTTGGGTTTTTGAGATTAAGAATATGACAAAAAACGAATAAGAAACAGTATAAATTAAATAAATGATGTTGATTAGAGACAGTATAAGAAACCTCATATAAATAATAAAATTATAGAAACATTGGCGACAGATATTTTCTATAATGCCATCGTTTGAATCGTTGTTTAAACGCCGCTGACATTGGCGAAAGTGTGAGTAGGCAATCAAATCTCTCAATTTGTCATCGTTCGTAGTAGCTGAGGCTTTCACAGATCCTCACTTGGAGAATTTTATGCCCCATCGGATTCCACTCAACGCTAGAGCTGAATCCGAACGACACTCTGATAGTGCGGCGAGTCACATAGAGCGCCACATACTCGACCAAGAGATGCCCCGATTTCATGAAACGGTGATGACACCTGGTCCCCAAGAAGTAGCGATTTCAAACCATTGCCCTTCTGCTTATGAGGTGATGCAGAATCCATTCTCCTGTCGACGCTGACAAATCGAGAACAACTGGAGAGCTAAGTGAGAATTAGAAACGGATAATTCCTGAAATTCAGCGCCACTAACGTGGAAAAATCGTTGAAAGCTCAATTTTCTGAATGAGCCTCCCCAACCGTAGCCATAGATACCAAACAACCATCGACGTGGTATTCCGAACATACTGCTGTCATCTGAATTTCAATAGTCAATAAAAACTTAGGGAAGTCTCTTATAAAACTTGGTTTATTTTGTTGAAAACCCCGTGTATTCGGATATTTACGTATACAGGTCCAATCACAATGGAAGAATGGAGTTTTTCAGTCCACAAAATGTGAGCGGTTAATTCTGCTTCTATTTGAATACTTCAGTACTTGAGTTAAAATGGACCGGGGAAGAGAAGTACATTTTTATTTTCGATTTTAGTGGACGCTCTTTACGCAAATGAGTACAAATGCCATATCGACGTATTATCTGTGGGTTTATCTGTGAAAAGACTTTTCAAAATGTTGCACAATTTGTTAAAAAATTGTATTCAACTTCGAATGCTTTTCATCAAAACTTGCTGCAAGTATAAATTTCAGTCATTTCCCGATACGTTGTTGAGGTAAAATTTGGCACACCCAAAAGAATAGTAGCTTCCTGTATGTCCGCGGAAGGTCAGTGGGTTGATTTGCATCTGGCACTATCTTCTGTGATGTGACTTTTGGATGGTGTAGTTCTGGGCATATCCCAGGAAATGCTTTTTCGAGCACATCAAATGTGGAATATAGCTTGTATGCGTATTGTATTCTTACTTTTAGAGCAATATTTTCTCTATAAAATATTTGTATATATCGTCATATATATTTAAATTGACTATACCCCATTTTACCAATGGATTCTATCCCAGGGGTTTTTCAAGCGGAAATTCACGCTATTGAAAGATGTGCCCAGATCACCATTGACAGGAAATATCGTTTGGAAACCATCGAGATTCTATCTGATAGTCAAGCAGCACTCAAGAGTCTGAGCTCACCCTTAGTGAGGTCTAAACTTGTGTGGGACTGTATTGGGAAGCTAAACTCCTTAGGCAGTATGAACAAGTTATCTCTAATGTGGGTACCAGGCCACATAGGAGTAGAGGGAAATGAGAAGGCTGATAGCTTAGCTCGGAAGGCTGCGGCCTCTCCTTTCAGCGGCCCTGAACCCTTCTGTGGACTATCATCCAATACCATTGGAGGTCAGCTGAAGAAGTGTAACAAAAGAAGACAAACCTGGAAAACTCTTCCGGGATTAAGACAGTCCAAAGCTCTTCTGGGAGATTTTTATCCTAAAAGAGCTAAGGACTTAATAAATATGCCTCGGAGTAAATTAAGAACCATCACAGGCATTTTAAGCGGACATTGTAGACTCAACTACCATTTGAACAAGTTGGGTATATCTTCAGATGCCATCTGTCGATTCCGTGGAGAAAGTGACGCAAACCTCACTGCACATGATCACAGACTGCGGACCATTGGCACACAAAAGACTCAGGTGTTTTGGAGAATATATCTTTTGGAGAATATATCTTAGCAAGATCCCTCAACTTTATTCCTCCAAAATATATGAATTCCTGTCGAAAAATAACCTGACAGAAGATTTATATATATCACAATAGATCTTTCAGATCGCTGTGTATAACACACTTAAATATATCTATCTATCTATACCCCATTTTCCTGTGTGCAATTGCAGTTGTCGACAGAGATTTGCGATCGAGTCGAATAAGTTGGTTGGTTCTGTGTTTGTCCATTTTCGCCGAAGTGGGTCTAGCCGTATGGCAGGAATCAGGAGGTACAATGAACGACTTCAATTGTGGTGAACATTTAAAATTTCTCTAAGAAACATGCGAGTCTGTTGGACACAAAATACCATTATGCTCCATACTTAAAGTCACTCACACTCGTTCCTGTGTGGCAAGGAAATCTTTCATTCAAAGTTTTGCACACTTTATCAATGATGCTCAATGCGACCTAATACACTCACTAACACATGCATATCATCGTATGATTTGAATTATGCAAGGATTCCAATATACTGTTTGAGGTGTTGCACACACAATTGAAGTGCATTATTGGATATTTGAAGTGCATCTCGCACTAGCGGCACAGCGCTAATGGAAAATGATGAACCGTCTGCAAAGAAATAGCGCAGCCTTCTCGTATGGGGAGTGGGGTATAAAAACAATTAAAAGAAAAATAAGTGCTGACTCCTGCCGCCCAGTTTCGCCCGTTTCGGGTTCATGCCAATACTGCGCCAATCGGAAAATAGCAAAAATTTGAAACTTAAAAACTATGTCGCTCTTTCGAGGACGTCATCGCAGTCCGTGCTGCCAGCAGATCTACTGTTGCTGCTGCTGTTGCTGCTGCCACCGTTGGTACTGCGGCATTGTACTGAATGAAATCTACACAAACGCTTTTAAATTTATAACAAGAAGTTGCTTGGCAATGAGCCAAATATGTTTTAGGATTAAAGACTGTCCGCCCTGCCGCTCGGCCGCCCGCTTGCTCACCCTTCCAACCAGAGTTGCCAGTCCCAGTCACCGTGCTTGCATTTGGCATCTAGGCTATCGCTATGAGTACGTAGTACGTTGTACACACGACTGCTTGTTTGACGATGACGCAGGGCCACCGATGGCTAAAACTTGATGCACAGCAGCAACGGCAAAAACAACTACAACAACGACAGCAGCAGCGGTAGTGCTAGCGTCACTTGCTTTTTTTATTTTTATTATTATTATTATTATTACTATTTGTGCTTTATTTTAATTTATTTCAGTTTTCAGTTTTGTAGTCGTCTTATTTTTTTTCCACTACTTTACTGACGAGAAACAAATTGCCTGTCCTTTCTTCAAATAGTAATGAAAACAACAACCACAACGCCAATAGCAACAAGGACGATATCGAAAGGCACCAGGAGGAATGGGTAGTTGGGTAGTTCGGGGTGGCTACATACAGTTAATATTTTGTTAAATTTCCGTGAGACAATTTAAGCAAATTCGTTGGTATGGTTTGTTGAACGGATGCAGTCATTCACGGATTGGAATCAAAAGTGCCAATTTAGAATTTCGTGTGCACGAATTTCAACAAAGCCCATGAGAATCCGAGTCGTAAGCAGAATCAGAATGAGTATGACTGGGAGTGTGAGTGTGAGACTGCGGAGTTGAGTGAAGGAAGCGGAGTGCAGCGCAAAACACAAAAGGTTGCATGTATGAGGACTCGGGTAGGCTGCAGTAACTAACTACCAGCAACTAACAAGCGACCCACGCCCAGGACATGCCTCCACGCTGTCACACACATACACATATGCTGTTACCCACTAACTGTCTGCAGCAGTGTTGCCACGCTGTTTGCCGTTTTGTGCATTCTAGCGTGCTGAAATGCTCGGTCGTGCAGCCGTCTATCCACCGCACAGTGCTTCCACACCACATACAAAACATAAGACCAATGAACAAAGTTTTTGGGACCCTGTGAATCATTGCGTCGATTTAAAGCAAGTCTTTTTACTTCCCGGTGAAGTGTTTTCCCAGAATCTTTTTTCATAATTAGTTAAACTGACAATCCGCTCATTTCAACGGCCCTGAACGCTTCTGTGGAATGTCATCCAATACCATTGGAGGTCTGCTGAAGAAGTGTACAGATGCAAAAATAAGTCAAACCTGGAAAACTCTTCCGGGATTAAGACAGTCCAAAGCTCTTCTGGGAGATTTTTATCCTAAAAGAGCTAAGGACTTAATAAATATGCCTCGGAGTAAATTAAGAACCATCACAGGCATTTTAAGCGGACATTGTAGACTCAACTACCATTTGAACAAGTTGGGTATATCTTCAGATGCCATCTGTCGATTCTGTGGAGAAGGTGACGAAACCTCACTGCACCTGATCGCAGACTGCGGACCATTGGCACACAAAAGACTCAGGTGTTGTGTAGAATATATCTTAGATATGAGAAAGATCCTTCAACTTGATTCCTCCAAAATATATGAATTCCTGTCGAAAATTAACCTGACGGAAGATTTATAGATGAGACTATCCTCATCTTTAAAATTAATAGGGGCATCTCAACATATCTTTCAGATCGTAGTGTATAACACCCTTATATATATCCATCTATCTATCTAAACTGACTGTCCCAAAGTTCTTTTTATACTCTGGAAGGTTTACGATTTGATCCTGAAGAGCCACCAAGTCCAGCACAGTGTTGAAACTATTTTGGGTTATTGCGAACATTCTAGCCTATTATCGTGCCCGTCCCGTGAACCAAACGCTGTTCCGCTAAGCGTACAAATTAAATCAACTGGTTCTGGCTTCGATCAGAGATGCTTCCTCGTGCCACCATCAAAGCGACCGGATTTTATTGCTGTACACGATAGTCGGTGGTTCATTTCCTGTATGTAGGTGTGGCTGCGACGATAACCGTATTGCGGGGACTAAAAGTACCAATCCCGAAAGATAGCAAGGGGTGTTCCGAAAAGTCATTGGTCAATATCCTCGAATTTAGTTGTTTCAATGTGACTATAGACTGGAACCACCCTACTATTCCAGGGGAGTGGCACCGACGATAACCGTATTGCGGGGACTAAAAGTACCAATCCCGAAAGATAGCAGGGGGTGTTCCGAAAAGTCATTGGTCAATATCCTCGAATTTAGTTGTTTCAATGTGACTATAGACTGGAACCACCCTACTATTCCAGGGGTGTGGCACCGACGATAACCGTATTGCGGGGACTAAAAGTACCAATCCCGAAAGATAGCAAGGGGTGTTCCGAAAAGTCATTGGTCAATATCCTCGGATATAGTTGTTTCAATGTGACTATAGACTGGAACCACCCTACTATTCCAGGGGAGTGGCACCGACGATAACCGTATTGCGGGGACTAAAAGTACCAATCCTGAAAGATAGCAAGGGGTGTTCCGAAAAGTCATTGGTCAATATCCTCGGATATAGTTGTTTCAATGTGACTATAGACTGGAACTACCCTACTATTCCAGAGGAGTGGCACCAAAATGACACCAGCTGCAGCACTTGGCTACCACAACTCCCACTCTCTCTCTATTCGTCTTGTGGACACTGCACTACACCCCCATCTTCATGTTCTTGTTATGTACTGCTATGTGATTGTTTGTATGTGTACTCATTCGCTGTAGACAGAGCACTGTGCAACTTTGCCGGCAGGCCTGAGAGATTGCCACCCCGAGCCTCCTACCAGCTGCTTGCCTGCATGGCTTTTCAATTTGCTTTGATGTGTGCGCGGTGTGTGGGCTTCATTTAATTGCACCGATCTGCAATTTGTTGACTTTGGTTGCAATTTTCGCTCGCTCGTTCGCTCCGTTTTTATGTTTAAACTGTGGCATTTTCCATGCTCGCAGGTGCTTTCCAGGATTTATAAATTATTCAAAGGGCAAATAACAAATTTCATTTGTTGGCCTTTGTTACGCAATGCGCGCATGTACTGGGTTTTGTTTTCGAGCGCGTCAATTTTGCTTTTATTGCTGCTTTTTGTCCTTTTTGTCCTTTTTCTCTTTGTCTTTTTTTCATTGCTTGTGGTTTGATTAATTGCAGACGAAGCAGCTACGAACGGCGGAACGAAGCGTGCAGTCTTCAGTGAGGGCGGTGGCAAATGGAGTCATCAGTTTGGGGCAGATATGTGGATGGATTCAGTTCAATGTTTGTGATGAACACAGCACACGGGGTCGAACAGTGTTTCACTGGAGGGGCAGTGGCAGTAAGCAAACGTATCAACGTGTGTCCAGCATGCTAAGTGGTTACTGGTTACTTAAGCATACGGTTGTCATAAGGCTGGTCATTTTGTAGGCCGAAACCTTATGTTGTGGGAAAACATTGCATGATTGTACGAACGAATATCCCACGACCGAAGAGTATGAGCACCACTCAAAGGAGTCCAACTAACAAAACATTTTGACAATTGTCAGCGCTCGACACTGCGGCAGGGAGACAGACACGAATGCTAATGAGAAGGAAGCACCTCAAAAACAGCACCGATCCGCATCAAAAATTTACCAAATAAGCCACAGCGAATGGTAGGTCGTTCCCCATAGCTTGCTAGAGCGTGTTAGGGATGACAGATGTCTGGTCTGGAACGGGCTTTCTGGCCTCCTTCCTGGGCATTTTAATCCTGGCTAGTTGGTTACTGGCAGCGGCCGTAGTAGTAAGGAAATGCAATTGAAAAACGGTGTTGCGCATCGTTGCCGTGCTCGTTTTTAGGTCATTGCGTTCGCAGGACTCTATGGCACAGGCGCAATATGAATATCATCCACTGAAGCATGCCTCATTACCGCTCACCAACAATTCACAAGCGCACAATGGCACTCACTGCAGCCTTTCTTTTTACGGTGCAATGAAGTGCAAACGACGAACGGCTGGGTGGACGGACGGACGGACCAACGGCCGGGACATATGGTTTCGCCACGCGCCACAACAGGCATTAACTAAGCAACCAGAAAAAATGCACACACATGCGTAAATTTAATTATACGAGAGGACACCCTCTTTTTGTGTGCCTGTGCGTCTTTGCGAGCGATTTTTATGCATTAAAAAAGCAGGTTTGAGCGCGTGTGCAACATGCCTAACTAACCACCGCCAGCGCTTTACTTTCGTAACTCAGGTTCCTGTCAAAGTTGCCATGACGCAGAAGAATTCTCACTAAATTTTGGTTGAGTTTTTTAAATAACGAGAGGGTGCATCCTGGCTCCTGAGGTTGTGCTAGAAGCTCCGAAACCACTCAACGGGATATGAATAATGCTCTCATAGCTACCAGCTGGTCGTAACGACTATTAAATGTAGGCGTGGTATTGACCAAACAAACAAAATATTGAATAAATAAGTTGTATCAGGGATTCCTTACAGGACTCCAACCGGATAGGAACTATATATTGGTTGCAAAAAGAAACTGATCCCGCTCGTCGTAACTTAATTGACTGTATAATTTTTCTGCACTTGGCGAATAGAATTGGTCCTTTAAAGGATCCGATTAGGACTGCCGTGTTCCTACATCGTGTTTTTTGTTGAATGTGAAACTGACTTCCACCAGATAAGGTCTTCGAAGGCAGCGGGAAGAATGACATGAAGCATATCTTTCCCATAGTTATTGAGGACCACCCCAATTTAAATGTACTTAGAAAAATCTTCAGTATTTTGCTCACAACTGTGCAGGGGGTTTTTATCCGAGCTGAGAATGCTGCAGCGCGTATCTGAAGCGTGTTGCACGACCATGCCACAGTTTAAGCGTGCTCGCTATTAATGCCTGTCGCACTGCAAAACATTTGTGGTCATAATTAAACCAAAAACAATACCCACAACAACAACAACGACGACGTCGAAATAAAGCATAATTAATACAGAAATATTCGAAACAGAACAAAAACTCGCTGCATAAACTTCCTGCCGGCACCCCAAGCGTGTGGGCCTCGCAGTCGCGATTCGTCACAACGTGCGTGATGTTTAAAATATTAGTATCGGCAGAGAGCGCGTATAAATGGACACGTGCTCCTGCTGCTGATTCGGTTGAGTATGGCGTCTGGCATCGCCACTCGCTGATAAATGTCCTTCGAACGCTAAGCTCGCTCAGTTGGAACTAATTTATGCCCGTGAACGTACGCTGCTTCGTGCTTGTATGTGAGTGAATGCTCGCAGTTGGAGTCGCCTGCGTCGCTCAGAAATCGCCAACAATCAAAGCCTGCCACACGTTGTAGGCTGCAGCAAACTGCTGACACCACAATCTTACAAAAGCGTTGACGGGTGCCTTCCCAGCTCAATAAACTCTTTCAAATGCTTCCATAATCCCCAACTTAACTTTAACATGGCTGGTATCACGCCGACAAATAGCTTCAGAAAACGGTGTAGATCCGTACCGAACTGCGCTGCCGCTGGAATTACTCGCATAGTGCTGCGGGTTGGCATGACAACATTTAAGAAATCTGTACCTGCATCTCTGCGGAGTAACATGATGGAAATACTCTTGCACATGCTAGCTGTCCAGGTGGTGGGTCAGCGAACACTTCCTATTTTTTGACACTACTCGTATATTTTCCGCTTTGTGGTTTGTTCATTGCTTTGCTGACGCTCACTTAGTTAGCTGCATTTTCTCTCAAAACGACTTCCTATAGTCATGTCCAATACTTTCGAAAGGGAGTTACAGCTTTGGTGTCACCTCAGTGAACGAAAAGGTTCCCGCCAAGAAATGTTTTACACATATATGGGCAACTTTACGCACACAGAATCTATCACGACAAAGGTTCCTCGAAAATTGGCCTCCCTATGGTGTACAGAAGAAGCAGGCACAAAAAGGGGGGTCGACTTAACTACTTAAGTCAAAATTTACATGCCCGCCCTTTTGCTCTCTCATTTACCTCCACAACTGATTTTGACATTCGTTTTTGCTATATCTAATCTAGATTCATCAAACATGGCAAATATAATAAGGAAAGAGGTACATACGAGTATATCAGCCAGTCTATGATCAACTACGAGTATCAGAGCTTATTTAAACAATTTTGTAAGGATTTCGAAGGGAATTGTATCGGTAGAATTATTAGCAAACTCGCTTAAATCCATATCGAGGCGTTTCTAATTTTTATTTTACTCAATTAAAACCACTGTGTGGGTGTGCATGTGGGCTAAATTTTCACCTTAAGACAGGTGAATGGATTGTTGTACCAAATATCGCATCTAATGCTATGCCTTGTATGACGGAGGCTAACTCCAGGCGAAGGCTAACTCCAGGCGGCGGCTAACTCCACGGTAGATAGCTGGAAACATGGTCTCAGAATGTCACACTGGGAAGGGATAGAGGGACTTCGACAAGCCAAAAGACTGGTACGGCCATTCATCTACAATAAAGAATTGCGCAATATGTCCAAAGCAAACATAGGGAAAATAGTAGGTATTCTATAAGGTCTTTACTACCTGAAATATCACCTGACTAAAATCCAAATTCTTGAGGATACGGAGTGCCGGCTCTGTCTAGAAGAAGAGGAAACCAGAGAACACATACTGTGCGATTGCATTGCGTTGGCACGAACCAGAATAAACATATTCCACCGCGACCAGCAGGCTCTGGAAGAAATAAAGAATGCTCCTGTTATGGACATTCTCAAATTCATCCATAAAGCGGAAAAGATAATGAAGCAACATGACTTTCAACTACTTCCATTCTTTAGACAAGGATCATATAGGTAGAAAAGAACCTGATAAATCATTGTGACGATTTGACATCAGCACACGGACGAAATGCTATGGCATTACGGAAGAAACGCCGGTACTAACCCTATAGGGCATAGTAGATCGGACAGTTGTGATCCCATGGATCATTAATGACAAATGTGGTATGACACAAAAGATCTTTTAGGTCGCAGTGTCGGCCATGGGGCAAACTACTAAAGCTAAATTATTATTATTATTATGCCTTGTATGAGGATAACAGACACTCAGAGGGTAAAGGCGCTTTTACCATGCATTCATAACTTTTCCTACTGGCAACATCCCATTAAGTTAAAAAACTGTGAAAAGGGTTTTATATGCAATCCGTTTTCCGTTTTTGAGTGAGTACTGCAAGTGAGGCCTGCATCAGGGGAAGCTGAGACAGAATGAGGAGCGTTATCAAGTCGTGCAATTTGCGAAATTCGAATTGCCAGACTAGAACGGCGGCTGATCTAAGCATTGCTTCTCGTCATACTCGTACTCAAAAATAATAGAAACAAAGATTGCGCAAAGCAGTGTACAAAAATGTTTCATTCTGCGTATCTACGTCACAGTAGCCTGGTTGCAAAGCGAAATGCCAAACTAGAACACATTTTGTAACATTGCTGTGAAATATTCAATATTATTCTGCTTCATTGACCCCCAAAATCCCGAAAAGTTAAATACAAAATGTATCTGGACAATGATCCTAAGCCCATATCGCTCTTGTGCAGGACCTGGTTGCTATATAATTGCAATTATATACAGCCATAGACACAGCCGCGCAAAGCCCTGATATGAACACCATCGAAAATTTATGGGCACACCTTAAAAAAACAGTCGCAAAATGGGTTCCAACTAATAAAAACGCTGCTAATAAGAGTTATAAAGGAGGATTGAGGAAGAGGTGCCCGAAGAATACGGTCTACAAAAACTTATTGCGTGAATACCAAAAAGTTTGCAAGCCGTTATTCAAGCTAATGGTGGACACACCAAGTGTTTAATTATTTACTGGTTGTTTATTAGTTTCTTTGTATGTTCTTTGAATTTTGCAAAGAATTATTTGACACCATGAAATGGCTATTTTTCTTAATTTAATTCAATATTAAAGTGAAAATTGCACTGCACTTTTTATTTTGCACACAATTACTTGACAAACTGTACATGAACGTTGGGTATTTCAGTTAATTAGACCGAAAGAGAATATTACATCAGTGAACGCTTCATCATTGCAGATAACTCGCAATTACCTCCTAATAATATGAGTGTGCTAGGCAAGAAATGAACAGCAGCACTAATGATAGGTGGCATCAGCGATAACTGAAAAGGGGACACCAATATCAGGCTTCGTGCTTGTATTCTCTTGTTTACTGATTCATTTTGAAGCCCTCTTTGAATCACACCTTATAACGACTAGACAATCCAAACTCAATACAGAACGACTGTCGAAACCAACACCAAAGTAACGTTGTATGTTTCATTATAAATTTAACAGGTTTCCAAGAAGCACTATAAATGCTTATACAGTTTTCACGGAGGTTCGTATCAGCGAATTGTACAATTTTAAGAAACTGAGTTCTCGGACGTTATATGAAATTCTTGTTGTTGAAAGGAAGTTTTGTAGCCATTAACGTTGTTACACAGTTATGATAAACACTTAACGGAGTTTATTAAAATTACAATTATTATAAAATGCTACTTTATACTCCCAATCAAAATTTTGTAACGCCTTTAGGTATGTCTTTAAAATATTTCGAACTTTATATTCTCTTAAAGACAATTTGAACAGACTTTTGTTTTATTATTTGCCACTTGAGCAAAAGCTTAACTGGACTTTTAAAAATGATGGATGATGAAGAAGGAACAGCGAGGACGAAGGAGAGGCTAAATTTATGTTCCTATATAAATTTTGCATTTATGAGAGAAAGGTGAAACTTGAAGTCAATGCAATCCACCGTAAAAGTCTGCGCCAATCCCTAACAAAGAAGTTGCCAAATTCTCTGACCCAAAGCTTACTGTGACTACGAAGCATTTTAGTTTTTTCTCAGTCATCGCTGAAGACCAGAAACGGACGGAAACAAATAATGTGACATAAGGCATTATACTCCCGATCCGTACTCAATACAAACCGCATTCTTTGAACGAACCTTTCCTTAGACAGACACTTCCCACTTGGTAGAAACAAAATTTTACATTTGCTCGTAGATACTGCGTGTTGTCTTGCTCTACACAGAGAGAGATATGCCCCTCTCATATCTTTCCTCCACATATTACAGAGCAATCCATGTGAATACCCGTATATCGTTGAGCATCCATCTGCCATCTGTAAATAGGCGACGGTCTTCTCTTAAAGATACCAGAGACATTTTTTTAGAAAGTAACATTTTTGAGGCCAAACCCGGCGCAGGATTTAAACCTGCGAGTGTGAGTCTAGCGTGCTTACCGGCGGCTAAGAGAAGATATATATTTATGACTTGAAAGTAATGCCCTTTCGCTGTACAAATGGACACATCCATGCGTGTTGACTGGAGCAATATTTTATCATGTTTCCACTGTCAAGTGTATTCGATTGTGATTTCTCTGTGTTGTAAAACTTGCCAACTTCTACTCGAAATAAATCCACTCTTGTTAGGCGTTGTACAACCAAGATCAGTTTACAAATGAACCCGCCCAATTAATCACAATCTCAGGAACCGAAACAGGAGCGGCCATTGCGGAACATATTCCCTCCGAGTTAGATGGAAAACCAAAAACCAAAACATCACAATAATTAAGAATTGTTCTGGTACAAATTTTTGTGTTCCACAACTTGGTACGGGCTTTGGCCATTTCTGCTGGAGGCTTATTCAATGGATACTCGTATGTCTCTTGATGAGACAACAACGCGTTTAGGCTTGTGTGTTGGCGGCATCCTAGTTTGGGATTTAATTGAATGTGAGCTGACACGTTGGATTGGAGTGGGTAACAGTTGTGGAGTGGTCTGTGGCAATGCACTCATAGATGGAACTAGACGACGCATATGGTAGCCTGGTGTGCAGTTCAGGCACATTCAGTTCTTGTTTATGTTTTCTCAAGAACGTAACCGGGGCGGGCTCCGCGGCTGATCTGCTACTGCTCTATGGACTATGTTTGCTGCAGAAGAGATTGATATATTACTAGACCTTGAGTTGTATATTAGTGTTCTGATGTATGATGATATATTAAAATATATGCAGTGATGATGAAATGTTGTGCCGATATGTCGGTTTGTTGGGTCATCAAACTAACTGCTTTACTCATATCCAATTCGTCTGTTCAAGGGCCAGCAATTTCAGTACACTTGGAGACGGCTGGAGCAGTGAATCACAACATGGATTAAGTGATCGACGCCAATCTGTTAGTGGGAGACATCTGAATTTCCAGCATCTGGGTTTTGCTTACTTTGGGAGTGCCTGTAGTTTTATGGGGAGACCCACGCTCCGCTCCGGAAGCTGTGTGCTCATTTCACTTTATTGCTCATATTTAAGTAGGCAACGTTTTATGCTTTGAATGCAGCAGATTATTAACCGAAGGTGATGCCTACGCTCTGGGCATTGGCGCAGTCATGGGGCCCAAAATGTAGCCACAATATTGCCATAAGGAAGGCAATTCCATGAGCGTCTCTTGGGGTTGGGGATTAAATTATTCACAAAAATAGGCCAACTGCAATCAGGACTTTCAATCAACAATCAGCAATTTCAGCAGCTCCTCCGCAGCCTGAGCAGCGTGCGCAGCAAACATGCCGCATCGCGATTGTGCTTAATTTGGAAGTTTCGAATGTCGCCCACCGTTTTGGATTACTGCACACATGCATACCAACGAGCATGCGACAGCAATGTGGGAGTAGTTAAGTCGGCAAACACACCGACGCAGACCCGCAGCATCCACGTGCAGATGCAGTCGCGACAGAAATGCAACGTTTATGGTAACTGCCGTCGACGCACGGTGCCTTCCCAGCGACGCTACTTTGCATTCTGCGCACTGAATCCTCGTTCGTCTGGTTGCGCGACGTGACGTTTACATAATAACACACGATAGCATTTCCTTTTCCGCCCTGCCAAGGTTGCTCCAAAGAACACCGTGTCCCAACTTCAACCCAGTAGAAAATTCTATTCGCCGAACAGAGAAGAGAAGATAACTAACTCCCTTAAGAAAGATATTGGCGTGTCAATTGACGTAGGAGAGTCTGTTCCAGAATCTGTGATACCATCTAGTGTTTTATTATACAATTCCATAAAGACTTTTGCTAATCCTAACGTAAAGCTTTTATATTCCGATACACGATCAAAGAGTGATATCTAGAATATAATCGAACCGTGATTAGGTGGTCTGCCCATTTTTAGATTGATAATTGACTATGATTTAGATTGGAAATATGAATAAGCCCACATAATTGGGTGTTCCGTTCAAGCGAGTCAAAAAAGTCTCGAGATAGAAACGAAAACTATTTTCTGTGTCGTCCCTTTTGTATTGCAGCTTCATTAAACTGAACAGCAGAGCAATCTTTAAACCGTAAATCTCTTGGGCTATCAATGAATTCTATGCCTCGGAGTTAATTAAGAATCATCACAGGCATTTTGAGCGGACATTGTAGACTCAACTACCATTTGAACAAGTTGGGTATATCTTCAGATGCTATCTTTCGATTCTGTGAAGAAAGTGACGAAACCTCACGGCACCTGATCACAGTCTGCGGACCATACCACCAGAATATATCTTAGATATACGCAAGATCCCTCATCTTGATTCCTCCAAAATATATGAATTCCTGTCGAAAAATAACCTGACATACTATAGATGAGACTATCCTCATCTTTCAAATAAATAGGGGCATCACAATAGATCTTTCAGGTCGCAGTGTATAACATCCTTAAATATCATCCTCAAGCCGTGCCTCTTTCTGGTGGTACATTCGTCGCTTTCTTTAAAATTTACAATCTGTTTTGCTAATTCTCTGCCTTAGAATTATGTTTCATTTTGATATGCCACCGATTATATAATGCACGCCCTGCTCTCCAACACTTTCTGCAAGGATGATAATTCAAAATTTGGTATTAACTCAACCTAAAGCACTGTGGAACAGGTGAACTGCCGTTTAAACCAGATATACTCAAACCAATGCTTCTGTTCCATACTAAGATTAAAAGCATTACTTCATCTGACGTCTCTCTATCTCTCTCTCTCTCTCTCCCTCTGTGCACCGCCGGTTTAAGATAAATCAGCTCTACCTGAACCACATAACGGCCAGTTAAGCGGGATTCATCTTCCAGTTTTGGCCGATAATTTTGGAGGTCATCAAATGTCTGTGGCAGAATCTGAAACGTCATTTAACTTGCAGGAATCACTTGGAGGTGAATAGAAGTCAGAGAAAGTTCAAAGATCTTACAAGCCTCCGCCTCATCGGGAACAGATTGTAATGCTATAACGAAACGCAGCTGACTCGCAGTTGATTGGAATCCCAAGCTTAGCTTATCTCATCACATTTGCTTTATACGTATAAAATTATTATTATAATGCTTACGATGTGAAGCATTCGAATGGAGATGTTCCGCCCATATATAGGATATAGCTTAGTATATTTGTATTATGATGAGAGTTGAGACGAATGAAAATGTTTCTTATATACGAGTATATAGGAAGTGGGCGTGTCGTTTTGTCCGATTCGTTGCATAAGATAAACTCATTATACTCATATATTATGGCAACGGTGTGTAACTTCTCTCAAGTTATACGAAGGCCGACGTAGACGGACATTGGTACTTAGTCTCAGACCATGACGCATATTAGATGGTTATATACGAGTATATATACAAAATTTAGTAGGGCTTTGAGGTATTAATTTCGGTTTTACTGGAACGATTACAACATTTTCCTCGGGGACATGGCAGTACGAGTATATATGTATGTGCCCGTGTGGCACTATGTATCAATACAGTAGATTTTGCGTTTATCCTGAGTAGCACTGCAGCCACTTGCAACAAGCGATTTCGCATGGCTTGTTGATTGCTTGTCTTGCTTGCAAACAATTCTGACGACGGACTCAATTTAGCGGTTGCCTAACTAACCAATGCGTTTGTTTTCCTGCCCAACCTTTTCACTTTCGGGCGATCAACAATTTGAAAGGATGCGTGTGCAACAATTTCCACAGCCAATCATTTAGAAAAGAAAAAAGAAAGCGTTTCAGGGCACACAGAGCAGAGAATGCAGGAATAGAAGAGGCTGCAATCTAGGTAGGCACACACAGCAGCTGCAAGCACTCTTGGCCATTGTGGTTTCGTTACAGGCTGCCGTCCCTGTAAAACTGTGTTGATGTCCTGTTTAAAATCCAACTACAAGGAGAAGCAAAAAACAAACTAAATCGAATTTCATTCATTGTCCGTTGAATCGAATAGATAGCTGCATATGGCCACGGGTTGCACTGGAGGGCAATGACTTGTGTGATTGTCTTGCGTTGGCAGTCTTTAAATATCCACAGATAGATGAACACACTCTTGGGTCGGGTGCACACCTTCAGTCATCCGTAGCTTTTGTGGCCACGAGTACCTTCTCCCTGCGAAATTGAATCTTCATGAGAAAGCTTGGTGGAGCATAATCGGTTCACGAGTCAAATGGTATTGACCGATATCGATAGATTTGAAAAAATAGGAGTACAAAGTCCGCTAAATGCGAGTACTGTAAAAACCTATCCACTTTTCCTACATATGCACAAGACTAAAGGTGAAATGTTAAGCAGATTGAATCTTGAGAACACATTTCCATCAAAACAAAGAATGGAAAAAATGGCTTGACTAATGGCGAAATATGTGAACCAAGCCGTAGCAGCAATGTGAGCATATTGCCTAGTACACCTCTCCAAGTCAACGTCTTAGGATGTCAACGTTTAATATTATATCGCACAATGTTTACTCAGATGTTGACGTCACTTCTCAGAGCTGCATAGTCCCTCGGGATGCACTTTCAAGGCATGAGCCTCCCGATACAATAAATGCTTCCATTAAGTAACGAAAATCTCCTGAGATTTGGGTTTAAAATTAAAGAAAATGTAAGTAATTGACGAAGAGGCTTTTACAATTTTATGCATGCTCGAAGATTCACTCCACTCCCTGGTTGCAGACTCTGCAATTAATCATTGCAATTCGACTGCTTAGGTACCCACATACCGCTGATGTCCTTGCCGAAAGTAGTGCTGTTGCGGCATTATACTCAAACGACCAGGTGTGATAGTTTCACAGCCGCACAGTCACGCGTCACAATTGCAGCCAGCGAACGCAGTGAACAATCGTTGAATTTCTTTCCTTGTGCGAATCGGATCCTGTTGCTTGAATGCATTGAATTTGCCAGCTGCTTCGGGCTTAGGGAGCGGCTAGCATCCTCCTTGTGCAGTGCAGTAAAATTGAGCTATCTCTCAATAAGAGCCAAGCAACATCGTATCAAACCGAATGTAACTAGCGTGAATGCGATCCCTTTAGGCATGAATTCGTGTGTGTGTACGTGTGTATGCGAGTGTGGCATATGGTCGTATCAAAATTCGCCGCTGCATCACTACTGCATGGCACCACTTAGGTTCACCTGGTTCCTGGTGGCTCATGCGTGTTGCCATCACCCTTCTCGCCATCGACTATGGACACAAAAACATGAATAGAAGGGACATTCTCATAGGTACCCCTCAGTGCAACTTTCCATTTTTAATATTTCACCCTTTAGTCCATTTACCTTCTGCCACACACCACTCACCAATCGCCTCCTGCTCTCTTAATTTTCATGTTCACTTCCATGCAACACACTAGCCTTTGGTGCACAGGACTTGTCGAGCGAGCTCTTGACGGCAGCTTTGGAAATACGATTGAAAACTCGCTCACTTTGCAACCTGGCAAGGACCTAAACAATTCAAGCAGCTTACAAAGCATTACTCTGCTTAGTCCGCTTGCAATCTGATCTACTTATTACCAGCAACTGTATAGTTCACCAGCGACAGGAAGACAATTTTCTTCTCCTCGTACTCTCACGGCTAATTGAGGCAGTTCAATTGTGAGTTCAGCGAGTCCCGCTCTGGAGAAATGAGTGCAAATCGGATCCAGTTTGTTCATTAGATCCAAATCTCTTACCGATGAGCCACTTTTTTTTCCCCGTAGGGAGGGGAAATCTTCAAAAGGCACGAGGGGGTACGCTCCACCCAAGAGTGTGAGATTTTTACTCACTAAAACCACCTCTCTAGCCTAACAGTTACGCTAAGCCTCAAAGGACTGATAGCGATTTAGGAAGGGTATTATACAAATATATACAAAGAGAACTACTCGCGGTTTGAAAGAAAAAGTGTTATTTGCGATATTTTGTTCAAATTTGGAAGCAGGAAATAGTCGCAGGGAGCCAAATCTGGAGTATATCCAGGATGAGGGAGCAATTCGCCACCTCTAAGCAAACAATTTTGCCGTTGTGACTGCGCACTTGTGCGGCAGTGCGTTGTCCTGGTGGAAGAGAACTTTGTTCTTATTTTTGTTGTAAATCGGCGTCGAATCGACCCAACAGCTCTGCATAATATGCGCCGATGTTCATTTTACCCTAGTAAAGTACGCGATGTGAATTAACCCGACAAACCCACCTTGGCCTTCTTCGGCTTCGATTCACCCGGAGAAGTCCACTCTCTCGACTGTTCCTTCGTCTCTGGTGTGTTATGATGAATCCATGTTTCGTCTACGGTTACGGTACGGCGCAAAAACTCATACGGATTGGGATTGAACATCGCAAAACACTCCTTTGAAGTAGTCAAATGATTGTGTCCCATCCCATCTTGCGGATAGCTTTTTCATATCCAAATACTTATGCAAAAGTGAAATCACTGAAGCATGTTAGCCTCTTCAGGGTCGCGCACCTTCACTCGCCGATCGTCCAATATCATACCATGAATTTTGTCGCCCATTTCTGGTGTGGTGACCTCAATTCGGCGACCAGAACTTTCAGCGTCTAAGCCATTACCCTCTGTATGTGTAGCATCATGTCCAGATTTATGTTCGACGAATTGTGCTCACGAACAATAAATTTGCCAATTGTTGATTGTGGAATGGAAACGAGTCTGCGTCATCTTTCCAGCACAGTCTGCACAGTTGGTACTAGATAAATGATCTTGCATGAAGATTACTGGTTCTGGATGCTACTTTAAAAGCTATCGTGTTACTCTCGAGATTTGTGGAGAACTGAATTCACTAGAGAATTTTTCTTACAATATTTTCTTAGTATAGTTTGGCTCCACACAATTTTGGAAGATAGTTCACCTGACAATTTCAGGGAACGAGTATTTGTTCGGATGTTCTCATATTCCGCGAACAACTTTTGCAAAATCAGTAAATTGTCTACAAAAATGTGTGAGTACGACAGGGCCAGCATCTCGGAGTGCTTCGAAAGAATTACAGAATTGGCTTACAACTGTTTGTGAAATAATCACCTGAGTACATTTTTCTCAGCTCAGTATCTCGAATTGGTATGACAATTTTCTTGCGACTGACACTCGCAAATATGATGGTGTGGAATAGTCCACCAACTGAAGACAAAGATTCTTATCTATTCTTGCCGGCAATGTGTGAGGTAAGGACTAATTTGATATATATTTGAACGGATGCACTATTCTTATCTGCAATAAATAGTTTTATTAAAAGTGGCAGCATGATTTTGTTTTGGATAGTTTCGCAATTAAAGCCAGTATGTGTTCACTGCTTCAGAAAGCTGGTGTTTGCTGATGGAATCGCAGCTGCTAATCTCACTGAAAGTTAACCATAACCATGGTACGAGGGCGGATTGATATTGAAGCTACCTAAGTAGGAAAAAAACATTTTTTTTTTCAAAAACCATTTATTTCTCAACATAGTCTCCTTTTACTTCGACACACTTAGTAAGACGATATTCCAACTTTTTTATACCATCTGAATAATACGATTTCGGGAACCCCTCAAAATACGCGTTAGTTTCGGTAATCACTTCTTCGTTTGAGATGAATCTTTTTCCTGCGAGCCATTTTTTCAAGTTTGGAAACAGGAAAAAGTCACTAGGAGCTAAATCTGGACAATAAGGTGGATGATTAACCAATTCGAAGTGTATTTCACGTAATTTTAGCATCGTATCTAATGCTGTGTGAACCGGTGCGTTGTCTTGAAGAAAGAGCATTTTTTTCTTCTTTAAATGTGGTCGTTTTTCCTTGATTGCATCAATCAATTGATCCAATAATGCACGATAATACTTTCCTGTGATTGTGGATCCTTTTTCAAGATAATCGATGAGCAATATTCCGTGTGCATCCCAAAATACAGTGGCCATAACCTTGCCAGCCGATTTCACTGCCTTCGCCTTCTTCGGAGCACTTCCACCAGCTTCCACCCATTGTTTCGATTGATTTTTGGTTTCAGGTGTGTGGTGGTGGACCCACTTTTCATCAACAGTTATTAATCGACGCCAAAAATCAACAGAATTACGCTTTATCATGTCCAAACACCGCTGTGAACTGGTCTGTCGAACTCGTTTTTGTTCGACACTGAGCAAACGCGGCACCCATCTTGCCGATAGCTTTTTCATATGGAAATGTTCATGCAAAATGTTGAACACACGTTCATATGATATGTTTACCATTTCAACAATCTCACGCAACTTGACTCGGCGATCATTCATAACGATATCGAGGATTTTCTCGATTTTCTTCAGTAACCACCTCTTTTGGCCTTCCTGTTTATGGTATTGTTGCAGTGCTTGTTCGGCCGCGTTTAAATTCAGCAATCCAATATTTTACCATGTAATCTGACGGAGCAGGCTCACCGTAATGTTTATCGAGCTTTTCTTTTGTCGCTTTCGCCATTTTCCCTTTCAAATAATAGTGTTTAATCCCTGCACGAAATTCGCTTTTTTCCATTTTTCAAGAAACACAAAAGTTGCTTACTTCAAACGACTACAACAAATAAACTAATCGATGAATTTGGGTGAAATTTTAACAGCTGACGTTTGACAGATCTCAATTTCTAAAAAAAAAAGTTTTTGTGTTTGTGCTTCCATCTAGCGCTAGGTAGCTTCAATATCAATCCGCCCTCGTAAATCTCGTCATATGCTTTAATCTACTTCGAATCTCCTATTGTGAATATAAAGTAGCAAATTGAGCACGCAAGTCATAACCCAGTGAGCCAGAATCACATCTGGGAGAGACTCACTACTGCCATGTAAAACTAGATACCAGCGATTATTTGCCTAGTATCGGGATTCTGGCTGCTAAGAGAGTTGCTAAAGCTCAAAGGATTCATTGTCTTCGAAGTAGCTGGGTGCATTCTCCCCCATCAACTGCATGAGGACTACAGTTTGCAGAGAGCTGTTAGCCGGCACGCAGCTGTTCACTTTGAAAAAATCAGTCTCTTCAGTTTGTTTGGATAAGCGTGGCTCACGTGGTGGTGCCACGAGTGAATCATTTAAGAGCGTCTCCCGCGCTGCTGCAATTCAGGTTTTTTATGGCATTTTAATTGGCTCAATAATTTAACATTCTTTCTTATCTGTTGAGCCAATATGAATGTGCAATAGAGTGGAACGCGTCATTGTTGCACACCCTGGCGCAGTTCTCGGCGTGCGAGTATCTGTGTCAAGTCTTTTGTTCCGCCTCCTTTATTTTGTTGCAAGCGTTCTGTGCTGTGTGCTGCGCTGCGATGCGCTCTCTGCTGACTCAGCGTAAGGAGACGAAATTTTGATTGCTTGCAGCAGCCGTTCTGCCACAACAGACCGCTTCTCGTTTCCCCCATCGTTTTCCCTCATTTCTTGTGTTTGGTGAGCCATTAAGCCCTTTGAAAAGAAGGTCAATAACTGTTGCGCATGTGTCTCCATTTGCTGCAATCTGTTCTTCTGTTTTTGTTGCGGCACAATGAACTCACCGTTTGCCGAATTCCTGCTTCCTCTATCGTTCACACAGCGGAAACACACACTGCCCGGAATTTCAATTCAAGTATCCTGGTTAGGATGCGCCGTCTGCGAACATCCCTGCCTGTTCCTCATCCCATTCTCTAATCAAGCTGCAAAACTGCCATTAGCAGAATTTGCTTTCAGGTTTTTTTTTTGCCAGAACAGGAATCAGTGGTATAGAATTGAGTCTGCGATCAATGCGGATGGTTGATGGTTGATACAGTGGGGAATCACTTAAAGCAATTCGTAAGGCACTCAATGCAAAATGCACACCAATATGAGTAGGTACAAGACAAGCTGCTCCAAAACAAACTACAATAGACGAGTGCCTCAAACTGCCATCTGGGAACCGTTTCAGACATATTGACTGCAAACAAGCAGCCAACCCCAGGCACACATCAGCTGCCACAAGCAACCGCACTTTAGTCTCCTGCTCTCCTTTACCATCCTGTTCCTTGCGCCTCGTTGCTTATTGCTGCGTTTGCACTTGCATTCATAGAGTTCCTATACAGTGTTTCTAAGGCTTCAACTCCATCATATGCACAAAGTTGCGCAAAATTTGTAAAATTCACAATTATAATAGCAGCGATTTAGCCAATGCGCTCAAGAATTCCACTCCTATTCGGAGATGATATTGAAAGGTTGAGTAGGATGTAAGAAAACAGAAATATGTGCTGCCACTGCCTGCGTTGCAACTGACACCAAAGCAGGAGGATTCATACATGGTTAGCAAATGGAACATAATGCAAATTATTTGTAGTGCTTTCCAAGGTACGCGTACCTGAGCTGTCCGATTGGATGCTACACAAATGCATTTGCAACAAAGTTTGCTTGGCAGCAGCAACAATCCATGCAACGACATATAGATAGGCAGGCGACATCGTCCTCCATTAGCTTGTGTCTCTTTCGCATACTATTAAGGGCACGCTTGTTCCTAGCTTGCTGCTTTTCTGCCTTTCTGCGGCCTGACTTCGAAAGATACCCAACTACGAGCATGTACAATTGCATGTTTACTTGTCACTTTGATTTCAATGTACGAGTAAACAGTATTTGTGCATTCTAATGCCAAACAAATAGCAAGTCATTGTGTTGCCACAGTGCCGCACTTGCAAGCCGAATTCAACTCCCCACAACACAAGCAACGCTCAAGCAAGCCCAGTCTTCAACACAACATGTCAAAAAACCTATTAACAGTAATCAAAGCAATTCCCCACCAGGCCTTTAAGGAAATTTGGAGCAATTGGGGCAGTATATTGAACAGCTAATAATACGATCACTCCACGAGAGTCGCTCATCAAAAATCAAGAGTAGTAATGACAGCTGCAGGAGGACAAATCGGAGCCCCTCCTTGGGTATATAGTGGGTGAAATTCACCATATTGTTTACGTGTATCACGCTACACAGCTTTGCGAGCACATAGTGGCCGTTTATCTGAAGGTGGCCGTGGAAGTTGATTTGCTATCCAACGCAAAGTGTAGCAAGAATCAAGATTCGAGGGTGCTGAGAAATCGAAATCGAAATCGCCATGTATAGGCCGTGAAAATATTAAAGTGGGCTACTCCCCGCTCGCATACTCCTAGAAGGCTTGACGTGACAACTGTTTGCACGTGCTACTTAAATGGCATAGTTTTATTGGCACTCACTTTGGCGTACTGTGTGGAACTGGTACCGGGAATTCTTGAATCCACCCGCACTCTCACAAAGCAGACTGCCACCTCATCACATTTACTGGCACTATTCTTTATCCATCCACAAAACGAACAACAGTTATTAGCCTTATATTGCCGGGCTATGTGAATGGTGGAAGAACCTGCGTTTGCACTTTTACTGTGCTGTCATTCTCAAGTGCTGTGATAAATCGTATGAAAGCCTTCAGTTGTGATTATGTGTAATTAGTGGGCATGGCCATGGACTTGTACCATTGATGACACAGATTGTTCAATTTCGTTTATAAATCTTACATACATAAGTATCAAGATAGATGTGATGGTGGGTGCGGCATTGGACATGCTGCGCATGATACCTGAAATGAACTGAGTAGATATTTGGCTCACATTTCCTCTTTATGTTTTTTAAATAATTAGAACATTTGTCGACACTGCCTCATAAGGGGCGGAGGGCGTGTAATTTGTCCTGAGAATAACTATAGAATACTTAGGCAGATCCTCCCACAATTTGTATATATAAATATTACCTCCAATATTCTTCCATTTATCACTCGTAACTGTACAATTACTGGATCAGATTTTCAAAAAACTTGTAGATCTTAGTTTTAAGATGTATCAAATCTGCTAAAAACATTGAGTTCTCTCCACCAATTAAAAATGCCATACTGGACTATTTCCCTCCTTGGCAACTCTCCAACTCATCATTTCTTCTACAACTTCAGGACTATAAAAAAAAACGTTACAAGCAGCAACATGTACAAACAACTCTTTTTAGAAAGTATGCTTCCACTTAAAGCAAAATCCTGGAAATTCATCTTTACAGACGGATCTAAATCTGAGTACTGTGTATCTTTCGCTGTAGTCGAAAGCAACGGCCGCACGATTAGTGTGTGCCATCTGCAACACTTCTGCTCCGTATTTACAGCTGAAGCCACAGCAATACATCAAGCTGTGGTATTTGCATCGACTCAGAAAGATAAATTTAGTATCTGTTCAGACAGCAAATCGACAATCTCCGCCTTACTGAACACGTCTTGCAAAAGCCCTCTGATATCCTCTATACGTGACAAAATCATCCAGTATCACAGCAAGATAAAAATTATGTGGATTCCTGGGCATGCGGGCATCGAAGGAAATGAGCTAGCCGATGGAAGAGCCAAGCTAGCCTTAAAGGAGCCACTCTTGACCATCGATAATGTTGAAACAAAGGACTTTTATCATCTGATCCTTCCGTACGTGAATAATAATATATTTACAAGATCCAGAGAGGTTAATCATTACTCACGAGTTAACCCACACAACATCAAAACAATATATCCTTCCTCGAGTAAATCCAATCAAATTAAAATTTCGTACGTCTTCGTATTGGACACACATTGCTCACCCACGGGCATCTCCTTAATGGCACCAGCCCACCAACTTGCCCCCGATGCAACGTCGATATTTCAACAATCTTACATATACTGGACCACTGCCCTCATCTGCGCAACATCCGCTCTAACTTATTTAAAGAAGTAAAACCATCGGCCTTGCTACAGGAACCCAGTGCTGACAACATTAATAAGATTTACAGATTTTTATGTGACTCCCAACTTATTATTTTTATTTAAAATTGATAAAACTTTCTAATTTTATTCTTTGCTTTTAGTTTAACGATAATATTGCCTACTCTTTATCTTATTTACCAACGATTAACAGTATCCACTAAGTAGCGTATAATTTTAAGCCTTATCTCCAATTACAGAAATTAAATATCTATTCCTAACCCACATAAGTATAAGCGAGCTGAAAGCCCTGGCAGCTAGTGCTCCTACATTTCGTATGATAAGAATTGATTCTTATCCTTCTTTTGTAAATAAATAAAATAAATAATAAATATTACCTCCAATATTCTTCCATTTATCACTCGTAACTGTACAATTACTGGATCAGATTTTCAAAAAACTTGTAGATCTTAGTTCTACGTAAGTGGGTGTGTTGGTGTCAGGAGTTTCCTCAGACTTTCCACAACTAATATAGGTATTGAGGTACGAATACATCAAATTGTATGTCTATAATTCTATTGATTCTGCTAATATCTTCTTTTCAAGCCGGCATGCGGCGTCCGATTCAACTAGGGTCAACAATTTATACCGAGCTAACGAGCATTATTATTATTATTATTATTATTATCGTTGAGGGGATGTTGCACTGCGACCTATAAGATCTATTGTGCCCCCTTCGTGGACCTAGAGTATTTCTCTTAGCCCAATTCCCTCGATGAATTGCTGTATTGGTCCTACTTCACTGAGTCAGAGTTCGTCATCGATCCTTCTCTTGTGCATCAGGGCGGAGCAAGTTCCTCATACATGTTGTGCGGTCTCGTCCTCTGCCTTGCAGAACCTACAAAGAGCATCAGGGAAAATTCCTAGTTTTGTTAGGTGATAATTCAACCTACAATATCCTGTTAACAGTCCCGTAATGATTCTCAAGTTGTTCTTCGTTAGATTCATACAGTCCTCGTAGCGTTTTGGCTTGTATGTCCCTAGCGCTAATTTAGAATGTGATAACCCCGGTAATTTTTCCCAGTATAATCTTCTTTGTCTATCCTCTTCTTTCCAGATAATAAGGGAGATGTTACCCGATCCTAATCCACAGAATGGTTCGGGTCCTACAAATGGAAATGATCCTTTCCTGGCAAGTTTGTCTGCCATCTCGTTTCCATTAATCCCTACATGCCCCGGAACCCATAGAATCCACACCTGATTTAGTTGGACTAGGATGTTCAGCTTATCAATGCACCCAATCACCAGTTTTGATGTAGCTTGGTGAGATTTAAGTGCTTTGATAGCTGCCTGGCTGTCAGTCAGTATTGCTACTCTGCGGTTCCGATAGTTTCGTTCGAGATTAAAGTGCGCACATCTATCTATCGCGTATACTTCCGCTTGGAAAGATAGAGGTGTTCTTACCTAAAGGTTCAGAGTATCTTTTCCCTGGTCCAAATACACCCGTCCCGGCTCCATCGTCAGTGAGTGAGCCGTCAGTGTACCATGTCATCATGTACTGGTCTACCTTGTATGTTTCTGATACACCTTCCCAATTTTTTTTATTACTAAGCTCAGTTTTAAAATGTTTCTTAAAGCTGAATGTTGGGAGTATGGAGTCCTGGAGTCTGGCATCGAGATTTCAGGAAGTTGCTTAATGAGAAGTTCTGTCTTCCTTTGCTTAAGATAACTTCCTGTGCTGGTGTTGTTTCCAGCCACCCTCAAAATCACCCTCCTCGCTTGGTACTGGATATAAACAAAAAGAGGAGTGAGATCCAAGAGTACCTCCATTGATACTGTTGGACATGTTCGCATAACTCCAGTAATACATGCTAGTCTTTGTATCTTGCTAAGGGTGTTAATCACTGTCTGCTGATTCGTGCAGTTTTCCCAGACTAATGCCCCATAGGTTATCATTGGCCTGATAATTGCTGTGTATATCCATCGCAGGATTTTTGGTGTACAGCCCCAACTTTTGCTCGCAATAGTTGTACACGTCATGAAAGTTTTGATAGCTTTCTGTTCAATTTGCTCAATGTGGGTTTTCCACAGTAATTTTTGGTCTAAGAGGATACCCAAGAATTTTGCTTCTTTCTGAAGTTCTATCTCTATACCGTCTAAACGGATAGGTTTAAGATGCGTGAGTTTATACTTTCTTGTGAATGGTACTAACATTGTTTTTGCTGGATTAATATTCAGCCCAACCTTGGCGCACCATCTCTTCGTTAGTTTTAGTCCTAGCTGAATTTTATCACATAGAGTATCCTCAAATTTACCTCTACAGATGATGACTTTGTCGTCCGCATAGCCCTGAAATGACAAACCATTGTTTTCTACCAATTCTACCAATGGCTCGTCTACTACTACGGGGTGTTTAATGACCACCCAGCTAACGAGCATATGGGGATTCAATCTTGTCTACGAGTACAAATTAATATTCAGCAAAATGACTAAGTTGGTTCTTGAGATTTGCTCCTTCCAAGCCAAAAGGCTGACGAGAAATGAGTGTGTTTGCCTGCTCTAAAAACTAGGCTGATCGTAAATGCTTTGAAGCTCATCTTCATGGAATCTGTCAGCTCAATATCTCTGTTCGTTTATGGAAGACAGATAGGCGGTTGGCTTCATCAACTGATTAGGCACTAATTAATGTCTGTGCTTATGGTTATACGTGCCACTCCTCCTATCGAAGGTTACAAATATTGGCCAAAAATAGCCCTGGCTTTGTTTGCACGTATCAAAGGTATTCAAATATTTAAAAGAGTGAAATATTTTGTACTCGTAAATGGGCTCTCTTCGTATTGCATCTAAAATAAAAAATTCTACGGGAGCTCTGATATAGTTTCAAGTGGCCACTTGCCGACTTGGCCGTTGCCTGCAGCCTGCTTCCCGTACACAGAGCTCCCGCAGCTCCCGCAGCTCTGCGGTGTGACGCGAATCGACTCTTTTCCAATTACAGTGTCGCTGGTCCTTATTGCCAGACATTGTGGAAACTCTTTACCGGGCAGCAAAAAATGCAAAAAGCCAGCTCCCTACCATCGCATCCCTGCCAACATTCTCACACCTCGCGGACATGTTTTCAATTGCGTTTCCTCTGCTGCGATTGTTGCGATTTGTTTGTTGTGTTGCGTTCTTTTTCTCTTTGCCGCTTTCAGCGTTTGATTGACATTTGGCATTCGCCGTTTGCGTTCACGTTTGTGTTCGCGTTCGCGTTTGAAATTCGTTTGACATGTTATAAATTGGAGCGCTGTGTTTGACAAGTGGCGAGTGCTGCGGCGCTGATTGCATTAGTGCGACCGATTTTAATTACAACTACTTGCGTAATTGCCATTAATTATAAACGAAATGGTCCACATGTCGGAATTTATATCGAAAGCCACCAAATTGACAGATTGCCCTGCAACGGGAGAGATGGTGGCAACTGAAACGCCGTCCGAGTGCATATGATACGCATGTGTATGTGTGTTACTGTGTGTTTTATGTGTGTCTTTATGTGTGTGTGTGTGTATGTTAGGTTAAAAGCTTTGTTTGTCTGTCCAGTGGCGCACTTCAGTCTCTGCTGTTCTTATCCACGATTTATATTTGCATCTTCGCTGGCCATTTGTAACATTGGCAACGGAGCGACGCCTGCGTAAATACGGCAGACAATGTGGCTTGCGCCTCACTGAGCAGCAGCAGAAGGGGTGTCGTCCATCCAACCGTTCGTTGAGCAGGGGTTTCCATTGTGCGCTGCCAGTACGTAGTTTCAAATAGCAAGGATACCTGTTTTGGAACGTATGTACTCGTATGTGCACACCAAAAAGGTGGTTGCTGATGATCGTCGTCATTGTCGTCATCGGTGATGTGTGAAAAAAATTGAATTGAGAATGAAAATGTGAGGACATTAGCAAAATGGAAATAAACGTCGGAATGAAAACGGAATTTTAAATGAATTTCGTACGCGTGTGTGCTCGCCATAAAGCAAATGCGCCCGAGCCCTGCGCCGTGCGCACCAGAAACAACACAATAGCAACAGCGTAGGCAATACGGGGGGAAATTCACAACTGCTTTAAAGGATCAGTTGCGATTGCCACGCGGTTGTCACACTTTGTTGATGTTGATGGCGGTGTTGCTGCCCTTGGCAGGATTTGAGCTGGAAACTATTCACGAGTAATGCCAGACGTCAACCGCCATACTGCCTGCCTCTTGCCGCATTGTTAAGTACGATTCAAGCAATTATCTTCAACGAAATATCAGAGCTAGCTGACGAAAGTCGCTGCCGGTGCCACGACGCGTATCGCGTGCGCTATGAGTGTATCCGGTAGAGTCATACTTGGCCATATTTGGCCATACTTGGATCCTTGCACCAAAAAGCTGCAATTCCTTTCTCATTTCGTATTCTAAATAAAGGAAACGCAGCTGCACAAGCAGCACACTTGGCTGACTTTTATGCATGTATATTATGGAAAAGCAAATAACCATATTATATGTATGTAAATACATGCACACAGGACACACTCACACACTCACAAGCATTCATTTGCGACAGGTTTTCCATTACACAATTCTCGTATTAACATATGTAAACGTCGCAGCCCGCTTGTCATCCGTCACCGAAAATTTGTTTCCAGCCATGGAAAATTTAAGCTCCAAGTGTGCCCAGTCTACTACGTCACCTCTACATACCACCTCTGCAGTTGAATTGATAACTGTACGTTTACTGATCCAACCTCTATTCACGAAAACGGAACATGGTGATAAGAATATATGCCACGAGTAGGCCCCGGATGTACATACTCCCAATTAAAGACTGCTTTCATTATCTATTCCATATTTATGTTCCGATCATAAGTATGCCCTTTAGGAAGGAAGCTATTTTTAGCTCCTGAAAGTTAAAGGACATGCGGTCAAAACTCTAACCGAAAATGTAAGTCAAATGTACTCCTGAATTGAGTTTCGTATGGCAGCAATTTCAAATTCTTCTTCTAAATTGTTCCAATGGAAAGAGTGGAAATGTCCGATTGTGTTCATGGAATTCCCATTGGCACCGTTGGCGGTCTGCTAGTACCGTTGACACCAGAGTACTACGAGTACTTTTGTTTCCTGTGTTTGAACTGTTGAGCTTCTGTTATAAGGCTTTCCATATTTACACGTATTAAAAGTAGCCAAGAGAGCTATGAAGAGGGTTGAATTCACGCCAAAGAAAGGTTGATATAACTATTCCGATATATCTACAATTAAATATAGCGACAAACTATTAGTAATATATTTTCTTCTAAGCCGCCCTCTGTGGGTTGGTGGTAAGGATGCTAGACTCACACTTAAAAGGTTGCAGGTTAAAATCCTGCCCAGGTCTCAAAAATTCTTCTTTCAATAGAAACCTTTCTTCGACTCCAAGGCCTCAGTAGCTAGTACTCATTCTCCGAAGCAGTCATAATGAATTGTGGTGGAAGATATAAACTGGGGAACTGTAAGAAACAGCACTTGGGCAACGGCAATGCTGCCTGTTATTTCTGATAGAACGTCAAGGTTTCTTCTGTGACTTCTGGTAGGACTGATGACAGGTCATTATGCTAAAGTTAGGCATTGCAGACAGTGGACTTTGCCAGGCCTGTGAAGAGTCCGGAAGGCCGATGTAGCCTTCCACTCATGCAAAATAATGTTCAGGAAAAAATGGGGACTACGTCTCCATACCACTGATTAGATGTACGAAGCAATCGTGCGTCCAATACTCACTTACGGCTCAATAGTTTGGTGGCCGGCGCTAGATAAAGGCTAGACTCAGTAGAGTCCTAAGAGCAGCTGGCGCCGGCGTGGCAGGGTGCCTGCGAACATGTCCTTCTACATAGTGCCTACTCAATGTAATGCTACACCTTCTCCCCATTGGGCTTTACATTAAAAATTTGGCCTTCAATAGTGCAATACGGTTAATAGCGACAGGTTCCTCGGCTGAGCGACCGTATGGTCATGGTAGGGTGCTATACGCCATACCGAGGGAGCTAACACAGATAGCAACAGACTACATAGTACCACAACTAGACTTTAAAAAGGACTTCACGGTTAGATTTCCTTCAAGAGAAGAGTGGTCAAAGCGAAAATTTGAAACGGAATACGATATACCCATTTAAACAGACGGATCCAAAATGGATCTTCGGGTAGGCGCTGGGGTATTTTCAACACAAGCTAACATCAATTACTGCACACGCCTACCTGGTGAGGCTACAGTTTTGCAGGCGGAAGTACTCGTAATCAGGGAGCCGTGTCGGCATATTACCCAATATATTAGAGAAGGACATAGAAGCAAGGTTGCCATTTTTGTGGACAGCCAGGCTGCTATAAAGGCTCTACCGTCAAACACCACCAACTCCAGGTTGGTCAGACAGTGTAGGGATGAACTGAGGGCGCTAAGTCTTCATGCTGACATCACAATCATCTGGGTTCCAGGCCATACGAATATCCATAGGAATGAGAAGGCTTATGAGTTAGCGCGTAGGGGGGCCTCTCTCGACCTAACCTATGCGCAGCCAGTATCTGTGTCTCTGGGTGCGATCAAGAGGGGCATCTACCTGCACTGTCTCTCCTTGGCGGGTAGAAGATGGAGGGCACTTACAACGTGCAATACATCCCGGGCGACCTGGCCAGTCTATAAATTTAGCTAGGTCAAGGGATCTTGTCAACAGGGAGCGTTGAGACACACCAACCGACTAATGGCGGTTTTTACAGGTCACTGGCTAGTAGGTACGCTTGCGGAGAATATCCATAGACCGTTCAAACACCTATTGTAGAAGTTGTAAAGACTCTGACGAGAGGGACACAATTACGGACTTTCTTGGCAAAAGCCTAGCTCTGGCGATGGCTAGAAATAGAGCCCTGGGAGATTGTTTTCTAGTAGGACTATCCGACCTTTCGACTGAAGGATATTCTAAGATACCTAAACTCCTCAAAGTGGATCTAGATAACAACCCACCTTTAGTGGTTAAAAAATGGCGCTAAGGCGCTAATTGTGATTCATGCAAGGATACCGTGGATCAGCCACCTTAACCAACTAACCAACCATCTTCTAATTTACAACTCATTTTAAAATGTTTAGTAACTCCGTGTGTAACAGTCTACTTAAGGAGATTTCATTTATTGAAGCATTCATATATCGAAAGCAGAAATATTACTTTTCAGCAGATGGAATCACAATTTGTCCTCAAAGTGTCCTTCGGACATTACGAGTACTTTGCTACTTGTGCTGATCTGATTCCACAGAAATGGATATTTTCAGAAACTATTGTAGACTGCTTCTAGCTTCCTATGTGTTACCAGGTGCACTAAATCACAAGTTCTATTTAGGTCTTCATTTGCCAATTTGGGAATACGTGCTTCCAAATCGTTACCTCCAGTGATGAAGACCAGCAGTAGATTATTTCCTGGCTTATACATGTAGGTAATGGGAAGAGAAACTTCCACACATAATAGAAATACTCGGTAGCGGCAGGCAGCTAAGCAAGTCCTTGCTACGCCACAGTTGAAGTATTATTCCCACTAATAGCAAGGATCTCGCTGGGCTTTGTGAAGTCCTTAATTGCAATTATGTAGTTTGGTAACATTTGTGAATTATGAATATAAAACACACATGTGCACATATGTACTCGTATACGTTGGCATGTTCTGTTGCTATGTACATCTGCATGTGTGTCTGTTTGCAAGCGCTCCTGACTTTTGAATGCAACAATGTTCTCAAATGATAACATCTGCGCTTTTTCCCCCTTTTTAATTTCTCTTTTGTTTTGCCTTTTTTATTTGTTTTTCGTTTTAATACCCCACACCCCTAGGTTCAGACCATATTAACATAGTGTGTTTGTGTGTTTGTTTGTTACGTTCAAAAGAGCAGGCTTGATAGGTAGGTCTGTGCCTTCAGAAATATCTGCGACCTAATCACTTCCAAAATTATTGTTTCGCATTTGCGAGTAATTCATGTTTATTACTGTATGTCATATGTCGACTATACTCAGTCCCGCACCACACCTCTCCTGCATACTCCGGTCACACTTATCAGTGGAGTTTGCTTTAAAGACTGACGCATGAGATATGAGCATAATATGAGCCTTTAGTGGGGTATGAAGGGGCAATCTTACATATTTAAACAAAGAAACAACAATCACTGCAACACCTGAGGTCAGGAGAAAGTTAAAAGAAATAAACACACGCTCGAATTGTACGGAAGGGTGTGAGCAGCCAAGAGCAGCCAAGAGCAGCCTAAAAGGCAAGAATAACAAAATAAACTGAGAAGAAACACACGCAGTCTGTATTAAATGTGGTGCATGCGAATTAAAACAACACTTCGTCCACACAATAAAATAAAGTTCCAACGTGTGAGTCTGGCAGACAGATCATCGTGAAGTAATTTCTCTAAGAAAGCAATTAAATGGACGCTCTAAATATGACTAGTAAAAGTTCTGAAGAGGTGGCTTTGTAGTTGTAAAAGACCGGATCCACAGCCATCTGCTTACACACTCCCTTAGCCGGATGATTTGGGTCTATACCGAGCAGTTGAAGAGGTGGCTTTGTAGTTGTAAAAGACCGGATCCACAGTCTTTTGCTTACACACTCCCTTAGCCGGATGAATTGGGTCTATACCGAGCAGTTGAACCCGGTAGCGTCTGCGTCAATTCTTTACTGCGGTATGCCAGCGAAAATGGACTGAGTCGGATCAGTTGAGGGGGTAAAAAACGCCGCTGTAATGCATGAGCATGAGACGAATTCTCTGACATTTGCATTTACATGCAAAACTAATTTCCTCAACAAGCGACGAGGGGAAGTCTGTCGCTGTTACAACGCGATTGCATCCGCAGGGCCCGTTAATAATGAATGATAAATGTGCCTCGCAGGAATTTGTAACAATACGAAAAACTGCGTCCAGCCCAGCATCTTCTCGAGCACAGAAATTACACATGCCGCTGCCGCTGCCACTACCGCTGCCGCTGCCACTACCGCTGCCGCTGCTGCTTCCGCTTCAGCCTCAACCTCTCCGCATTTTTGATTGTTAAACCTACTTCAATTGATGGGTTGACTGACGACGCACTGTGTTGTTTTAGTGCTGATGGCAAAGCTCCTTTGTATGGGCAGCAGCCACAACAACAACACCACTCACTTCGGAGGGTTTCCGTTTTTTGTTGATATTGCTCGGCACAAAACAGCTTTGCCATCATTGTGAAAAGAATGCAGTGTGCCAACCACCATTAACAAGCAACAGTTACCCATAAGCAACAGTGGCACAAAAAGGACAATGGGAATGAACAAAAAAAAAACGGAGCACAAAACGAAAGAAAAAACAGAACGGGCAACGAAATAGAGAATATTAACAAAGCCTGCAAATAAAATCACCCTCTTGCGCCGAGCGGAACCAAATAGAATTTGAATGCGATGTGTGCAGCATAACAATCGCGCTGGCGCATAGCGCACAGATGCCAGGGGAGTAACGCATTAGCATTGCAGCTGACACTGAATTTTTCGTTCCATTGTGCGAACACAAGTCTACAAACTTCAAAAGAGACGAGCGGGCCGCGGCACTGCAGTTGGAGCCTTTCCCTGCCGTAATCAATTTTCAGGCGCCGAATTAAATCGCGTCTTTGTTTCGCTTCGCGATAATGTTTTTCGCGAGGGGCAAATGCTGCTTATGCAGTAAAACATAGCAAATGGCTGTAGTATGCCTAGTAAGGAGCACATAGCAGGGCCAACTACGAGTACGCTCGACGTCTGGAGCAGCGATTGGACAGTTGAAGGAGTAAATGCCTAGTAACATTGCTAAACAGATTCTTAGATATTCCTAGTTCGCTGCACACAATTCGCTTCCAGTTGCGCGGTTGCTGCAAAACACAAAACCATGCCCGTTCTCAAATTCGTATCAATTTTCAAAGGTGTTCTTTCATGTTTTGCCAGATTCAAGAAGCCGCAATTTGCAATGTGCCTGCATACTTTCTGCTGACCAGTTTTTGAAGCTGTTACTCGCAGCATTTTATTTCGAGAGAATCAAATTACACCCAAAATATATGGGACACAAATTCAAGAATATGGTATACTAAAATCTCACAAGGGCTTTATGCCAAGAAAATTCAATTTTGCACACAAATACAGTACAAAGATGAGTTACAAAAAAGAATGGAAAGGTCTAACTGAGACGTATAAAATTAGAGAAAAATCCCTCTTATGGTATACTGACAGTTCTAAGACAATGGACGGAACTGGGGCAGGAGTATTTGGGCCTAGAACCAACTACTGGGAACCAATGGGTTCTTTTCCAAGCATTTTTCAAGCGGAAATTCACGCTATTGAAAGATGTGCCCAGATAAGCATTGACAGGAAGTATCGGAGGAAGAACATCGTTATACTATCTGATAGTCAAGCAGCTCTCAAGAGTCTGAGCTCACCCTTAGTGAGGTCTAAACTTCTGTGGGACTGTATTGGGATGCTGAAATCCCTAGGCAGTATGAACAAGTTATCCCTAATGTGGGTACCAGGCTACATAGGAGTAGAGGGAAATAAGAAGGCAGATAGCTTAGCTAGGAAGGCTGCGGCCTCTCAGTTCAACGGCCCTGAACCCTTCTGTGGACTATTATCCAATACCATTGGAGGTCTGCTGAAGAAGTGTAACAAAAGAAGTCAAACCTGGAAAACTCTTCCGGGATTAAGACAGTCCAAAGCTCTTCTGGGAGATTTTTATCCTAAAAGAGCTAAGGACTTAATAAATATGCCTCGGAGTAAATTAAGAACCATCACAGGCATTTTAAGCGGACATTGTAGACTCAACTACCATTTGAACAAGTTGGGTATATCTTCAGATGCCATCTGTCGATTCTGTGGAGAAAGTGACGCAAACCTCACTGCACCTGATCACAGACTGCGGACCATTGGCACACAAAAGACTCAGGTGTTTTGGAGAATATATCTTAGATATGAGCAAGATCCCTCAACTTTATTCCTCCAAAATATATGAATTCCTGTCGAAAATTAACCTGACAGAAGATTTATAGATGAGACTATCCTACTCATCTTTCAAATACATAGGGGCATCACAATAAATCTTTCAGGTCGTAGTGTATAACACCCTAAAATATATCTATCTATCTATTTGCAGCATTTTATGCGACGTTTTGTGCACATTTCACTGATATTATGGTAAATCTGGATGGACTTAACATATGCCAATGGAGAATCTCCTTGAACATTGTCCAATCTTATATTACTACTCTTATATTGACTAGCTTGCAGTATGATGGTATGGCATGGGGTATACTAAAAGTTCCTTCTACTGGGATTTTAGTATGCCTATCGTATTAGATACGAGAAGATATCTGAAGAACCAAAGAGCTATGAACTTCATAGCTCTTTGGTTCTTCAGATATCTCTCTCCTCTGTTATATGGGCTAGTAAAGCTTATAATTGCTTTGTAGCAAGCAAAGGTAAATGAATCACCTACAAATATATATAGTGATAAGAGATTGTCTCTATGTATGCTGCGGTTTACAGCGTCCTCATTATCAGCAAAGGCAATTCACACCACGGCCATGGGTGATAGACTTTTATTGCCAACTAAAAAAACTGATTTTCGTTGCAAAATACATTATTAAAGCATGTCACACAACAGTCGAAAAATGAGGCTGTGGATACAAAAGAAACACACGAACACACTCTGACCTGATGATTGAGTTTGCACCGTGTCTGAATGAGATCCACTGGAGTCTGAAAAGACATCACAAGACCGTTGATTTTCACTCAATTTCCAAGGCAAAGGTACTCGTAGGTAGAGCCGAAGAGGACTCATGTAGTTATTTTCCAAAAGATGATTCTGGCATGTTGTAGCATTTTTGACAATACCGCCATTGGCATGTCATCTTACTTTAGCTATGGTAACTTACAAAATATACGAGTAAATTCGCAGTACCACCCTATTGCATGTATTCCTTATAACCTTGACACTCTCCTTACGCCTATGGAAAGCGAAGAAAAGAAAACTACACTTTCGTAATTACCTGTACGAGTGCTGCTGTTACTATTTCCCGTGTATAGAAACAGTCCAAGGGACAAACGGATACAGCGGCAGAGGGCATTGACCGCGCAGCTGTTGCTTCAACGAGAATGCATCTGCCGCCTAGCTAGGCAAATATGGCGCGAGCCCTTTTCCCAGAGTTTGATTACAAGCAATCAGCACATCATCAGATCAATCAATGAAATGCAGGAAAAGTAGAAACCAGTCGCACAGTCAGGCAAGTCGCATTTTCTACCTGAACCAAACTCGTACCAAACTCGGTAAATATGGTGTCCCGCAGGGATGCAGTTAGCACGCCCAGAACAGCGTTGCCAGAAAACTTTTCTCATATCTCTAATTTCAGTATACCCACACTAGCCTCTCAATGTTACTCTATGATGCTGGAAAACATATAATTAGAACTTACTCGTAGTTCTGTGAGTAGTTCCTGGGAAAAGGACTAGAACCGAATCTTATAGACTATCAAATCAATTGGACCATCACAAAGACAGCCCGCCATATGAGACTTTTGTATTCTTGTAGGTATATATAGAATGGGTTAACGATGTTTCTTCCTTCTCAAAATCACCACTTCTTTGTCAGGGGCTTGTCCGTATGGAAGGACTCCTAAGTTAAGGGAAGGAATCTGCAGCATTCGTAAAACTAAAATGCTCTTAGAGCCAACAAAAAGAGTGGGTCCAGCCGTTTATTATAATTTTCGTTAAATGATAAAAATAGAGAATGGATCTAAGTTGGTTGTGGTGCTGAACAGAAAACTGAGTCCAAACATAGACGTTTTTACAACTATGCACAGGACTTCTGACCCTTCATTACTATATTATTTGGAACTCAATAACGACTGCATCACCATTAGATAAATATATAAATATTAAAATAGTTTAAACAAAGTCGTTCCTAGTGCAATTACTCTTACGCCTACTCGTACATTATGTCTGGCAACATTGACCTAGGCTGGCAGCGCATTTGTGTATTGTTTCTGGTGAGGTCCTTAAACGCAGCGCTAGTTCTAGGGGTTCCCTAACGCGGACACACACTCATGCTCTCACTCACACTCACACACCCTGATATTCGTCGCCAGTTGCAAGCATCCGCTCAGGTAAGCGTAAACGCACGTTGCACGCTTAACCAGTCAGCCGACGGGCAGTTGGCCACTCAATGTGCTGCCATTTCACATAGGTAGGTATACGAGTATGCATATCCCTGCGGCGGAATGGTTGCCGAGTCTAGAACACTAACTGAAACTAAATTGCTTCCAAATGGGTGACAAGTCCGTTTCGAGTTCTTGAATGAAGGAATACAGGGCCACACTAAGAGTGGCAACAGTGAATGGGCTCCTTGAGAAGCCGACCAGTTCTTTCATCAGAAAAGATATGGAAATGAACATATCTTATGATGTTCTGGATGCTATGAGGAATCAGCATATCCCACTGATGCACAAAACACACTAACACAGAAATTCGGTGAGTTCCTGTATTTCTGTTCTCTATAGTAGCAAGCAGCAACATATTCAAATCCAGATTATTTAAAAACAATTGCTTTAGAAAATAAACAGGATGCTCCCAATCAGTGACGGGAACTGCTGTGAAAAATTGCCGTGACTTACGGAACTCAAACGGAGACTGCGGACCTTTGGCACACAATAGACTCAGGTGTTTTGGAGAATATATCTTAGATATGAGCATGCTCCCTCAACTTGATTCCTCCAAAATAAATGAATTCCTGTCGAAAATTAACCTGACGGAAGATTTATAGATGAGACTATCCTACTCATCTTTCAAATAAATAGGGGCATCACAATAGATCTTTCAGGTCGCAGTGTATAACACCCTTAATTATCTACGGAACTCAAAACTGGAATCTTTTCAAGTCCACTCAATATAAAATTATCTCCATAAGAGGCCTCAAGCGCCACTTCAGCAAGGAAAATAAAGCAGTTGATTCCACGTCCTCGCAATTGGATTTGGAAAGCGACTAATTTGGGCCTTGGTGTGTTGCAGTCTACTTCTATTTTAAAATTTCTCCTGGTTCACTTTACTGCAGGGGCAGTCGAGTTTATTTATATGTGTGCAAATACGATTTAGTTTAAAATTCGATTTTCTTGTCTGTTGTATTTGAATTTCGTTCTCCATTCCTCCGAGAATATTTTGCGAAAAATATCGAATTTCCGCCACACATGTACAGATACAGAAAGGTGTTTTCTATGGCGCGAGGGGCATACAAACACTCAACCACACACACACACATACTCCCACACACATTCACACACACCGTACAGAAACGGACCAGCACACAACTGGTGGCAAAGTGGCGAAGGATACTGTTAGGCGCTTGTGTGCCTGGAAGCACTTTAAGTGCCACACTCAATGAAATGGGAGTAGGAATTAAAAACTGACAAACTACGAGTAAAAAAAAACAAATTTCAAATTTATCAGCTGGAGGGGGACTCGATGAGTGACTGCTTGACTGACGTTGAATCGCAGAGAAGCCCCTGAACGAATTTTTGTTCTAATAAATGCACTTCAATGCTAAAAGCTGCACGCAGATGCACTGGTAAAATGCTCATTCGTGCTATCGCAGTGCAGTTCTCGTTGCACTGTTTGAGTGCGCTTATTATTAAGGCATCCAGACTCTAGTCGAGCAATAAGAGCTCTATATTGGGTGCTCACAAACTCCGCCATCCCCTCGCAATTTCGTATAATTGTCTAAGAGCACGCACAAGCATGCAACTGTGATAGAAAATATTTTACGCTATTTGTGCAGCAACGTTAGATTGACGTTCTCACGAAACCTCTTGGCATTGTTACCGATTATCCTTGCATCCAAATGCAGCACCCATGGTAAGGAAGAAAGCAGCGAAGGACCAAATGAAAAGCCATCAACAGTACTAGAAATTTTGTTGCTGCTGTTATTAGCAAAAGCAGTGAGCAAACACGTACTCCGTTCATTGCTGCCAAACAGAAAGAAAACACAAGCCAAAAATCTAAAACGAAGGAAAAAGGGAGGAGCGGGCAAAAAGGGGAGCGGAGGGAACGGAAAAAAATCAGTTCAATCGAAATTGGTTTTGAGCAACAATCTTAAAAACACGAGTAGTCAATGCTGCTGATTGGAGTGGTTCACTTTGCGTGGTGAATGGCTGTGCGAGGTGTGTGTGTTCGGGTGAGGGAATGGGGGGCTGTTATATTAGTAGAGAACGCGCTAATTAGTCCTTTGTAACTGAAGCTGCATCCATTACGATTTAATCAATTCAAGTTGATTGGCTGCAGGGGCGTTCCCCACTGCGCAACTGACTGACTGCTATAGCGACAGCCCACTGGCGTCCTCCCATGGCAAAGCGACGGATAAAGTTGCTTTCGATTTGAATTGCCAATTCGCTTTTATGCTCGGTCTCTCCGGTTGCGGTCAGGCTTTTTATCCTCTTTGGTGTTTTGTCAAATCCTTTGCACTCACTTTTTATGGCCATTATTTCGCCAAGTTTAGAGTAGGCGAGATGGGTCAATATCTAATAGCATGCTAATTTCTTAACCGTACTCGCAGAAGCGGAGCGATTGCTTGTGAAAATTATTGGTCAACTGTGAGAACCTTTGGCATTAACAAAGCACATTGGGAAAATTGCAGTGAAATGAAAACCTTGGCAATAGGAATACGAAATTACTGAATAATCCACACATTTGGAATGAAATTACAGACCACAAACTGCCCGACGACAGCAGAGCAGATCTTTACTTGAACGATGCGAAAAGGATGTATTCGACACGATGAAGAGGTGCCATTCAACCCTTGGTACTCGTCATAATATCGATTTCCATAATATCAATTGGACATTTCTGGGAAAAACCACTACAAACCAGACTGAAATCGACTAATCTGGCAGTACACTGAGAGAAAGGCTTTTCACATGGTGATGACAGGTGCCATTCAACCCTTGGTACTCGTCATAATATCGATTTCCATAATATCAATTGGACATTTCTGGGAAAAACCACTACAAACCAGACTGAAATCGAGTAATCTGGCAGTACACTGAGAGAAAGGCGTTTCACATGTCCATTGATTAATAACAGCTCTAATTTCATCAGAAAGGAGTGTAAGGCATGCAAAGCTTTATGTGAATCGTACCATTCAATGTTTTCTCAAAGGAACATTAACTGCCTTTAATGAAGATTAAATGTGTTCTGTAGCACAGAGCATAAGTTGAGTCCAACAGAATTCATTCGATGTGAGCAGTCGTTTAAGCTTCTTTAGTATTCATTCCCACAAACTTAAAGTCCAACATTCTCTGGAAGTGCTCAAAAAGAGGTGTGACTCCACAAGTCTTTCTTAGATGTTCGATTTTGCTGCGTGTCCTAACACTGTGCCACTACTGAAATCTGATTTTGATTTACGGTCGATAACCCTAACTACCTGATCATTTATTAGACCGAATGTGAAATGTTGAAAGAATATTGAGGCAGAGTTGTAATCACAATTTCAGGACAACTACTTTGAAAATACATCTACTTACTTCCATAATTTTTCAGTTCTAAGAAAGGATAGATTTGAGTCATTGTTGAGCTTTTTGCAGTTATGTTCCAAACATTTTTCACTTATCAGCAATCTACTCTCTCGATGTGGATTACTCTATGATATTCGGGTTTAAGTATAGGCAAATAAAATCTTTAAAATAATGTTACTATTTCCCCACTCTCTCCTCCTGTACTTCTACGAGTACATCCGTCTTAAATTGCTACCAGGCCTGTTTAGATTCATATATATGGGTATGTTAGGGAGGTGGTTTTAATGAGTTAAAACACTCCAAGGGCTAGGTGGTCCCTTGTGTCTTTCCCAGACTTCCCCTACCGACAAGAAAAAACAATAAACTACGAACCAACAGTTTTTCCTGCTGAGTTTTATTTGATCAATTGTTGCTACTCATACTATATCTCAAAAAGTGAAATAAATCAAGGGACTCGGTATTTACGCCCTTTGCTCCCCCAAGGAGCCATAGGGCCATATATATATAATATTTACGTCCATTACAATGAGGAGGCGCTTGAGCAGCACCATACTTTACTGTATTTTAAGAGAACCCCCTCACATTTAGGTGTAGGGGAAAGCCAACTTATAAGGGATTATTCAATAAGGAGGTGGGCTGATGGATCTTATTTGACCTTCCCTTACCAGTATTCCCAATATTCAAAGCTTCGTGCATTGGAAATGCGCATGGATTCCACGCAGATCTTATTCTTGCTCACGAGTAGGGGCTTAAAACGAACCAAGCACAACAAATGACACAGCCAACATCACTATAACTTGATGTGATGTGCAATTTGGTTTGTTCTCCGACTTGCTTGGTATGCATGTGCCCTGAGGCTTCTTTTGCCTCGCTCTCTTTGCAGGAAAATAAGATTTTTCTCAAGTAAGAGTTGCAAACGTAGTCAAAGTATTCATTGGGACACCTTCTTCAGTCAAAATTCTCGCTGTCAGAAAATTTGACGTGACGCAGTGACGTTTTATATGGACCGTTGCCTTAAGATGTTAATAAATACTCATATATATATATATATATATATATATATATATATATATATATATATATATATATATATATATATATATATATATATATATATATATATATATATATATATATATATATATATATATATATATATATATATATATATATATATATATATATATATATATATATATATATATATATATATATATATATATATACTCGTGTTTGTATATGCCAGAAAAGGAGTATATATATGCAACTTTCATAACCAGATTCCCACATTGCATCACATTGCAGATCCCAGTCTCCCCCGGTAATGCTAATCCAAAACTACCCCTTATCTTGAAAGAATCGTTTTGCACTCTAAGCTTATTTGTAATCAAGCTGCGGTATCCAGGTATTGAACCACCGGAGTCCATAGGAGACAAGTGTGATTGTTATAATTTTAGTTAAACTTTGGGCATGTCGACCATTGTCATCGCTTCCAATCAACAAAAATGGATGTCGAACGCCGAAATCATTTCAACCGAACACTTTCTTTTTGTTTGCGTCTGGTGTGAACCCCGGGTTTGAGTGCCTGAATTAAGTTTCTCAGAATTCTGTACGAGTACTTCAATATTTTCGCACCCAATACATTGCGTTGATGGGGTCACTACCCCTGCGGTGCTCATTATTGCAAATATGCACATATGCATTTGACTTATGCCGGTATTTTCGTGTGTCATGTCAGGCAGCTTTATTTATGTACTTTACTTATGACCCGAGAAGAATGTGTTCAAACTATTTTAGGAGACGGCACACTGCATCGCTTGCATCTGTTCGAAGGGCATTGTACCCCATTGCCGTGTGCTCATCCTCATCACCACTGGCATTTCACCAGCACCTTTTCTTTGAATTTTGCCATTTGCCAAAAGCAACTGCAACACAACCCTGAACGCATCTGGAGCTGCGACTGAGACTGAAACTGCTGCTGCGGCTGTGGCTGTGGTTGTGGCTGCGATTCTCTTCTTTATATACATCCATTGTGTGTGCTGAATTTTCCCGGGCCTTTGTGCGATTGTTCCACTGCTAATACACTTCTTCGATTGCCAGTCAATGTGCTTGTCTTGCTTATTGTGTGTGTGCCGTTTGTGCATTTTATTTACATTTTTTATTTTTTTTTATATATTTTTTGGCATCGTGATGCGTGATGCGTGCCACATGCTCTCATCTGACATGGTGTGAATTCCCTATAACTAAATTTGGCTGGAAAACTAATTGCAAATGCAGCACACATGCACGCACATTCACGCACACACACACACACGCGCGTCTTTTGTCAATCGCAGCTTGTTTCTCATATTGCAAAACCCTGCTTCGTTAGCGTTTTGAGCGAGTTTCCCTTTGAAAGTCGTAGAATTTGGAGAATGACCTTTGCAGTTCCTTTTGCAGTGTCCTTCGTCGTTTGCAGGATATATTAGTGAGCGGCAGCCCCTTATCTCAGCCGCCTGTAGACATGTACCCTGTATATGCATGGTCACATAGCTCGCTGACCCAACCAACCAACCACTCCCCTAACCCACAAGCCCCCCACTCTACGCCCATAGAAAGCAGTTGTTGCTTAGCACTTCGAATGCGTCCAAAGCAATTAGCATTAAGCTCAGCGCCAGCGTAATTTTATTATACTCGTACGCATCTTGTTGCCATACAGCGGGCCCGGGCCGGGCGGAGTGCAAGCATTGGCAGCGGCATTATGCAACAGCGTTTGCCACAGCACTTGCCATAATTGTAGCAGTACTGCATTGAAAACTCTTCGGGGTGAGGGGCAGCATTTCGTCCGCATTTGCCACTGGCAGCGGTTGAGGCTAAGGCAGCAGCAGCAGCAGCAGCAGCAGCAGGCAAGGAGCGACCGCACTGTGTACCCTGCCGTCTGCCTCCTGTACTCGGATTCGTGCAATGTGGTGGTGGACGTGTACAAACACGGAATTCGCACTCGACACAAACACAAACGCACACACAAGCACAGAAGGACACACACTCACATTCACTGTCGCAGACACGCACTCATGACATAAAACAAATTCGCAAAGCAGCGTTTTTCATGGGTTGGTGGCGGCGCGTACGGATCCCTGCATACGCATTTGTTGCGCTGCACATCATTAAATTTGTTATACACCATCTACTTGCAACAACGGCAGAGGCAACAGCTACAACAACAACAACAACAACAACAACACGGAAACAGTTTTTCACTTTTCTCAAATTAAATACACCGTACAATGACCGACGAGGCAGCAAGGAGCGAGCGGCTCACTACGAAATATCTGCCATTTTGTGCGCAGCCTGGATTCGCTTCAAATGTTGTTTTTATATTTTGCTTTCTGTTTTGTTTTGTTTTTTTTGTTGTTGTTGTTTTTGTTCTGTTCTTTTTTAATTTGTTATTTTGTTACGTATCAAATAATTCAAACTTTTTATTTGGCATTTCGGCTGTTGAATTATTGAGGTAGCGCCTGGTAACTGGCACGGTTCCTCGTCGCTGGTTCCTGGGTTGGTTGGTTTGAGTGAGGTCTGCGTTTGCCGCTATTGTTTGATATTGTGCGGTGCTATACGGTTCACTGTGGTGTGGTGTGGGGTGTTGTTGTGCTTTGAAGTTAACTTGCTCAGCTGCATCAAAGGATGTGCAGACAGTCAGGCCGCGCAGGGCCGGAAGGAAGTTACTTGACCGCTATTGTGCGTCGAGCGCAGTATTGACCATCAGGGAAGGAAACAAAAACAGAGTAAACTACGAAAGAAAATAAAAAAGTTTATAAAGAAAGAATTATCAACAATGACTGAAGGTGTTGAGACTTTATCCTCTTTCCAGCACACACATACACACAACCAGTGAACCCTACCACTCTATGACCACCTCCTTCGCGCTGTCGCTCTGTCTATTGATTGATTCCTCTGTGAAGCTGACAAATTACCTTCCCGACGTATAAGCTACAAAGATTTTGCATGAATTTAAAATTAATTATTTGCGTTAGGACCGCGCTCCGAACGCCTTCCCAGCAGAGAAACACAGGACCAGAGGCCGACCATTAATTTCCCATTAAAATGCGACACTGTCAAACAAACTTCTTATGTCAATATAGGCCGACGGTCGAAATTGTTTTTCATTTTTTTATTTTTATTTTTGTTTATTTATTTATTTAATTTTTTGTTGCTATTTTGGCTATTTGTGTCTCTTTCGCTGGCCTTAGGAAGCCTGGTGGGGGACACTTCCCTTTGATTAATGGACGCGTAAATATTCATGAGCAAATTGTAATTTTTCGATTATGGACGCTCGCTTCCAAAACCGCTCCAATTGCCCGTTCAATGTTTGTCTTTCGTGCAGCCTTATTTTGGGTTGCTACAGCCTCAATTAACACTTTAATCTGAATATGCACCTCCATATTATTCGCACCAACAATGACCTGCCAACTACAAAATTTTTCTGCTAGTCTTCATTGGATATTCTTTGCAACTGGAAACTAATGTTTGAAATTCGCCCTCTTCTTGTATATAATTCTTGGACCAACCTGGGCTAATAAGGCTACATTTAAGGAAGAAAGGAGCACACACGCGGTTAATAGAACTGAACCCTAGTCGAACTTATACAACTTGGAAATAGATCGTAGGAAGCATAGTAAACGACCCACCTGTCGGAGGGGCATTGATATTCCAAAACGCTTAGCAATACTCATCAGGTGTTACAACAAAAAAGGATGGAATCCATCAGAAGAAACTTAAGAGGAGTATGGAAGATGTCAACAGGGGGATTACTTACAAAAAGTACCCGCTGAAACCCTGTGGGCATCCCAACTATTGATACTGAAGGAGATCAGAGCAAGCGGTCAGTGGTCTCATATCCAACACTACTGCGCAGAGAAACCAGGGGGGAGGTGGTGCTAAGTTGGCATCAGTATTCGAAGAACAGACGTCAACTTAACTGCAATAGTACTGCGAAAATTAGAAGGGAACATGAAGAATATTTTAATCATATCGTATTTATATATCCAGTTTCGTAGCTATATATATATATATATATATATATATATATATATATATATATATATATATATATATATATATATAGTAAGGAAAACTTCATAGCCTATGTTTACAGCCCCTCCACCAATATTAACATAAACAGTTTCTTCACATAGCAACTGTATTACCAGAATGGCCGCCCATGTAACTCGAGGCTAGATAAATCTATAAATTTGAACAGGGAACACAATTCACACGACCTCAAGGAATCCGAATATTGAAGAGAACTGTGTACTACTTTTAAGTAGGATGTCTGAATGATGGAAGATCACATTCACTCACTGCGGTTGGGGAGCTTGGGTCAATTTTCAATTTTGGTTGTTATGCTACTATACTCGTATCAGGAAATGAGGCAACCAAATACAATAAAGAGCAAAGTTGAATAGTTTGGGTAACAAAGCAAGTTGGATGGAGTCCTTAGCAATTTATGTATGGATCCAATATTTGTGTGGAGTAACGGTACACTCCACCTAAGAAAGTCGCTAATGGAGCAAACCAAATTGCACCGCACTTTAAGTTGCTGTGACATTAACAAGGAAGTGAGTCTGAGGAGATCGGCAGATGTTCAACTATTTTATAGTTGGGATGCGGACAATTTGTGATAAACCAGCCACTAAGAGCGTTGAACCAAGTGTGATTCATTGTGCCTTTGACTTTTCAGGCAATAAGTCGTGTTGCTGGGTACCGATAGAAATACCTTATGCTCAAAAAGTACCCGGAATTTGTCTAAAAAGATTGAGGTGTTGTCAACATTTTTTCTAGATGTAGGTAGGTAGGTTAACGTGGCAGCCGGTCTAAGGACCAGCTCACTCAGACCACCATAGGTCCATTGTGATACCACCGCGTAACAACGCACCTCTGATTCACTCGTCGAACCATTTCGAAGCCCTAATAAAGCGCAGGATTTGTTTGACCTTCGCGCTAGACACCTCTGTAGGAGAATTAAAAGCGTATTTGCCTAAAGAGCCAGCTCTGCTTCTAGCCAGAGCGGGGCAACTACAGAAGAGATTTTCCACAGTCTCCTCCTCCTTCTCATCCCCACAGCTTCTGCAGTATTTACGAGAGAATTCTCCCAGCCTGAGAGCATGCCTGCAGAACAGCCAGTGACCAGTTGCACAAGCCACAACCTTAGAGATATTCTCCCTCGACAGGGCAAGCAAGTCTCTATATTTCCTTCTATTAAGTTCCGGCTACATTAGCCTAGTCGTGAAGCAAGTGCCCGCTTGTGCCGAAGACCCCTTGGCCTCACGCACGACCCTATCCTTCAGCATCAGTTTACAGGTGGCTAAAGGTATTCCAACCTCGCATATGTCCGTGCATAATGGAAGGTTGGTGCTCTGTCTGGCTAACTCAGCAGCCCTACAGTTCTCCTCAATATCCCTATGCCCCGGAACCCATATTAGGCGGACCGTGAAAACGATATCATTTAGGGCTACACGGCAGTCCTGAACAACCTTTGATTTCAGTGCCACCGAGTTCATTGCCTTGATGGCCTCCTGGCTATCCGAGTAGACATTTATAATATTCTTTGTTACGGCGTGTCTACTTAAGTAGACGGCTACCTCCTTTATAGCTAGGACCTCTGCTTGACAAAACACTGCAGTGGTCGGGGAGACGGAATGAAAGCTCCAGCCCCAGTTCTTTTGAGAAAACTCCAAAGCCGACTCTATCGTCAAGCTTGGATCCGTCGGTGTAGAAATTCAGTTCCCCCATGGCATGAGTGCTTGCCACTCTCTTCTACACGGAATTTGTGCCTGGAAGTGCCTATCAAAGTTGAGATTAGATATAGAGTGGTCAATGTGTTGGGTAGAACTACTCCAGGTATGCACAATAGTCGAGTGACCAATCTGCCAATCATGCCATAACGCCGCACATTTCAGCCTTATTGCTGCTGTGGCGGCCACTTGTTTCCCTCAGCTCTAATGTAGGCAGTTTGAGTATCACTTCTAATGCTTTAGTTGGAATGGTCCTTAAAGCACCAGAGATGCACAAAAAAGCCGTTCTTTGGACCTTGGTCAGAAGCTTCAAATAGCTTTGTTTTTGAGTGGCTGCCACCACACCAGTGTTCCATATAGCAATATAGGTCTGACCACCGAAATGTACAGCCAGTGCATAATTCGTGGCTTTAGCCCCCACCTGATTCCGACCGCTTTTTTCCATGTGTACAAAGCAATATTGGCCTTTTTAACTCTTTCTTCAATATTGGGCTTCTTGGTAAGTTTCCAATCTAGTACTAGCCCCAAATATTTGACTGTCTCCTTCATCGGAATTTCCCCACCTTTGTATATTAGCGGGGAGACCGTAGGAGATCTTTTTTTTTTTTTTGAAAAGAGGATTAATTCCATTTTATCAGGGTTTAGCCCTAATCCCCTTCTTCCCGTCCAATCAGTAAGCGTGGCCATGCTAGAGCGCACAATATCCATAGGAGTGTTTGGATATTTTCCTCTAATCACAATTGCCAAGTCGTCAGCATAGGCGACGACATGGCAACCCTGCCTCTCTAGGGCTAGCAGTAATCTAAATGTCAGTTGTTTACAGGTTAATTTTGACCGCAATCTGTCAGATGGCGTAGTACCTTTTTTAACAAGTTTGGTGTATTCTCCGAATCTCGCTAAGTCTGCATTTAGTTGGGCAGAGGGTTCTTTGAAATTTTGTAGGAAGACGAAAAAGTCATCAGATGAATACGGAGCTTCCGGAACGGCTTTAATGTTCTTTGTGGTGATGATGTACCGGCTCATTTTCGTGGTGAATAATCCACGAGTTGTTTCTCCACAATTCGGGCTCCTGCGACAAACATTGTCCCACAAACGCTTCAGTACGCTCATATAATACTCATTTTTTACTCATTATGGCATTCTGGTTGACTCATTATGGCAGACTGATTAAAGAATGTCCATTTTATAAATTCTGCACAGATCCAAAAGCTGTTTAATATCAATCTATATTGAATTAATCGGCAAGATGTGTAAACGATAACATACTCTATAAAGACAGAATCGGTAAAAGGGGAAGGGGGGAAGAGTCTCATGCAGTCTTATGGGGTCATCCTCAGGATGCTCTCAACACAAACTTCTCACATTAAAATAACCCAATACAAAGATTTTATCATTTGGCTTCAGTATTGTAGCCAATGTGGAGACAACCTCGAAGTGAGACAGTGATATATTTCAGCAGAAAATCGCTTTGCGATACACAAACAGGACACACGCATATTGACGTTTGCAACTTTGATGTGAACACAGCATATTTAAATATGATAAGCTTCAGAGCAATATAATCCTTCAGGGAAAACTAATTAATCTGACAACAAAACTTACTGAGAACAACAGCAGCGAAAAATATCCAAAAATCAACAAGCTTAACCTGAATTCCCACGGCCACTTCCCCCATGAATCCTATCATTATTTGTTGTTTATATTCAAGAAACCTTTAATTTTACACTTTTTCTCATATATAATGCGAACAAAATTTTATACGAAACTTCGTTTCGTTTTATGAATGAAGTGTCCTTGTTAGGCATTTCAGGGCCAATCAAAATTTCAAAAAATCACATGAGAGAACAGCAGCTGCAACAGCCACACAACATACAACGGTACACGCACACATACAATCATTCAAAGGATACTTCCAGTTGCCACTGCATCTGTCAGTGCGACCACATTTCCTGCAGCCCAACGCATAATTGCAGGAAGTTGAAGTTTGTTGTAGATGCCGCTCAGCGTTTTCCTTGGCTTTCCTTGATAAATACGGCTAATTTGGACGCAACACTTCTATACAGAATAATCGCTGCCGAACACTGATAACTCAGCATTAGTCCTGCCCTCTTCCTGGTGTCCACTTTCTGACGCGGCGACACCCATTAGCAAAGCGCACCAGATAACGTAACAACGCCGGAGACACTGCGCGCTTTGTTCATGTGACAAATTAAATGAGTAATGATACCCTAATGGCAGCCACAGCCGCAGCCACAGTAGGCAGGCAGGCCGATTGGAAATTAAAAACAAGAAGGAAACAGAAGTGCAGAGAAAGTGTAACGGGCAAGCATGGTGTAGCAACACAGACGACTATAAACAGTTTGATTAGGAAGGGGTGCAAAATGCTCGTACGTGCGTGTACACTTTGGCAGTTAACTTTCGAAGCAGCCCTGCTCACAATGCGCCTTCGATCTGCATGTCCTGCTAGAGTGAAGTGAACGCAAAAGCGTCTCTAAACTAATACAACAGAGCCATGCCGAGATACCCGAACACACATTCCGGCAAGACATTGAAGTTTCAATCATAAAAAAGGAAGAGCTGTTTATGGGTATTACTGAATTTGGTTTTTGGTGCGAGGAGTGCCCAGTGCCTGCGGTATGCATTGAAAAGTTAACGAAGGGACATACAAAAGCAAACTCTCGAACGAACAAACAATGTTGCAATGTCCTCACTGCTATGCAAATTTAATGTCACATGCTGCAGCAATAAGAAACGTTCGTAAGCATATCCTTGACAGATTTCAAGCGAATTCCCAGTTGCGACAGCAACTACTTGTACACCGTAGCGTTAATTGAGAGCCTGTGAATACATAATCAGGAATGTAGATAAGTGGAAAGCACGCAGAACGCAGCACGTAGCACGGAGCACGAATCACAAAGCAGGAAACAATATCGTCCCACTTGACAGTTTTAAAAAAATGCTCGTACTTTCTCAGGAACATAAAACGTTTCCGTCTTGAAATCAGTTGACATTGTTGCTCGTACGACTCGGCTCGACACAACGCGACTCAACACAACTCAATCCAACTCAGCCCCAACTTTTCGCAGCTCAGCTCGATTCGTCTCTGCTCGACTCGACACGACTCAACTCAACTCGACTCGACTCGACTCGACTCGACACGTAACCATTTCCACCGGATGTCCTGAGAGCGATGTAACCATGATATCCTTCACAAGAGCATTTTAAGTGCCATTAAGACTTTCAGCATTCATGAAAAACCCACACCGACACATGCAAACACGCCTCTCATTTATTTGCTGCCTACATCACACAGATACATCATGGCATGTAAAGTGGCACTGCAATTACAATTAGGAAAGCTCTGTGCAACACGACGTGCAGCCGAAGGCATTCATTCATCGCGACAGCAAATGCGTTGCAACACGCTTCAAGTGGTCACTTGAGTCGGGCGTTCCCTCGCTCCCTCCCCACCGCGCCACACTCCCGCCACGCCAACGCGCTGCACTTGGCTTGCAATTTTAAGTGAATTTTCCCTACTTGGGCACGTTAGCAGCAACACTGTGAGCCACAGTCAGGCGCATCTCCACGCCGCCACACGTAGTGAGCAGGCGGCTGCGGTGTTTCTCCTCGAATTAGTCAAAGACATCTCCGCTGATGGTCTGGTGTAAACTGCCACACAAAAAGCCACCACCAATACCAGGCACTTGTTGACCCTTTACTGACTCCAGGGCTACAGTCATTTGGTTGAGGTACGTGTGCGTAATCCTTGTACGCACAAATACGTATACGGCACACTTGAAACAATGCCTTCCATTCCGCCAACCAAATGTAATCAAATATGCCCTCCGCCCCACTTGCCAGGCGATTTTTCACCCGATTATTTTTTGTACATTTTCGTTTATTTGCCACATTTTCATTTAGCGCCAACCAAAGCGAATCGCTCGGCCATGCAAAGGATGTTAAACGCTTCAGTTTCAGGAATATGAGCAGACAAGGAGGATACTGGCAGAGTGGCGGGCATCATAAACTCATTATTGAACTGATGAAAATGCAATTAAGAACGCTGACACACACACAGTGGCATTCGTGCTTGTAGTAAGGTGAGCTGGCCAAGAAAGTGAGGCCGATGTTAGTGTAATGGGCAACTAGATGCTTGGACACGTACTTTTGTTAAAGCAGCGCTAAATAGACGACCCGCGATGTGCTTCACACGCAGAGTACGCAAAGTACGCGTCCTCAGTGGGTGGATCTGTGCAAACAGTGTAAGCCAACAGCAAACGCACATAAAGAAACGAACTGTCTCACAGTGCTGTGTCCCACACACAGCAGGAAGCAACGCTTCATGGTTCAGTGTGCCAGACTGCGACCGTTTCGGTATAACTCCTTGTTGCAGAATATTGCCAAGGCAGACAAGTCTATACCCCAACAGATGAACAGCTTCCAATGCTCACTATCATTCAACTCCCTGAATTACAACAGCAAAGTCCACACGAGTCAAGAGGTGGACTACAACACCATCTTCCCTCAATTCTGTTGATAATACAGCTAAGAACTCAGATGTATTTATATCGGGAGTAACCCAAATAAGCAGACAAATTTTGAAGACAACTTGCAGAATATGCCAAGTAAAACAAAGCGAAGCTCGGGAAATAATCTGGAAAGAACTGCCCTAATCCCTGACCCTCGAGACCATTAATTCCCATTTTTTACTTAGATGTTTGCAAACTCTCGTTCTCATCTCTTCAGCAAGACACTGGGACAGAGCATAATGTCGTAGCGGCCAAATATCAGGCCCAACTTGGGGTGATTAAGGGATGATTAGACATCAATAAATTCAATACTGACATTCAAAATTGTTGTTTATACAATAAAATTAAAAATATAGTGGTGAGAACGATTGAAGCCAACGCCACACTTTACCCATTCTTGGCCTTCTTTTGCTGCTGCAATCAAGCAATCGAAATAGGTTCAGGTTCCCTTGTACACATCTGTCTGAATTTACTCGTACTTTGATTTGATGTGCGCTCAGATTGTTCCGCGTGTAACCAATCATTTCCGAGTAGTTCAATGGGGTGAAACCACGGTCTCTGCCATCTGAATAAGTGTAAAAATATTGGCCATCAAATATTGGACTACTAAAGTGGCAAACCACATGCTCAAATGCTCAAAAAACGCATGCTAACTATTGTCAAGCATTGCACACAGAGGCAGTCGCAATCAGGACACATTAAAATAGTAACTTCGATCTGTATTTGTTGGGTATCGTTTCCGGAAGGTCTGTATTTCGTAACGGAATACTATTTTCTGGCTGGACAAAGTAAAACATCCAATGCAACTGGCACGGCCACTGATGGACACCTCACTAACACTCATATCCAAATTCCAAGATTTTTTCACTCGATGACCAATATTCTTAATTTATTTGCTTGTTCGACTTTTTAACGTTTCACCGGGACTTCCGCGTACTCCTGTCAGATTTTTTATTTGGAATAGAGCACTGTGCCCCACCACCACGCTTGCTCGCGCTCGGACGCTACTTTCTGGTGTTAAGTGCAGCGCCTCTATTTGTATTTTCCTTTCTTATGTATTTTGAAGAGAACTTCATTAGGGCGCTATAGGGGCGGAATAATTTGGTGACACTATGAAATTTCCCTCATCAAGTCTCAGGCAGAGTAAATACGAGAAAGGAAAGAGAGCACAGGAATAACCAAAAGACAAACACTTGGAAATTGATGTCTGCAGTTGTGCCAACGATTTTCACCCGGAACACATGAAATTTGAGCGGGGCTCACAACACTGTGCTATTGGCCTTGGTACAATGAAATCCTGTGCACAAGCAACAATCCCTTGCCACTTTGGAGATGCGCTATTTTTATGAGAATGCAAGCAGTTAGCGGTGTTTGCACAAATTAAGATTCCCACACACATTCCAATGTCCGCAGACTGGAGTGGAGCCAGCAGCATGTTGTGTGAGAGATGACGTTAAAAAAAAAAGATTTTTAAGAAACTGCAGTCAATAATCGGGAAAACTGTCATAGTTTGCGAGGTTAATTCTTCAATAACCTGCAAGTCCCAGCATATCTCCTCCGACTGACATTTGGGGTTCGTAAAAGTGCCTCGCACCAATTCAGACTTCTTCCCTGTCTCAGTCTGTTCTGGTTGCATATCAAAATGAGTTCTTCTCCCGATAGTTCGTTTCAAAAATAACGCTGGACAATACCATAATGAAGGTGGCTCCTGTATCCAGAAACTGCAGTATTGGACGTTATATGTGGGATCAGTGAGCGTGTAAGCAACTTTATGTTGAAAGTGAATGACGAAGAGGTGGATTTGTGGCATACATTTCCATGTGAATGTCGAAATGAGTGAATGTTGATCGGCATATATCGCTTTCGAGCTCCAAATAGTTCCAAAGGGTTTTGTCGGTTTCGAAGAGAAGTTCCGGGCAGGGTCTTTCATTGTGCGACATAATTTAACAAATGCTACTGAGCAGATAGCTGAGGAGATGAACAGTGGCCAATTAAATACGCATATTGGCATTCATGTAGCTTGGCTACACTTCCAAGCTGGATGCACACTGTTTTTTTAAATGGAATAAAGTGGTATCTGAAAAGCATTTGCTCCATGGAAGGCTGTGTAAGCATATTGGGAACACTCCATCGACATCCTGTCCAATAAGGACATGACAAAACCCGAGTAGCTTTGGCGTCATAAAAGATTTATCAACAAAATTGGGCCTTCGTACTACGTATAGAGAACACATCCAGATAAGTTATCTACGCGTTATTTAAGTGAAAATGACTTCCACGCCCACCTCCTACATTCCGATTGACCAGTGCTAATTTAGTGGTGCTCAATATCGTTGTCATTCCATTAAGAATAGGGTACCTCGTAGTCGCTCTAGCCCCACTCAAATCTACTTGGCTGATTTTCTTAGATGCAAGCGAATAATTGAATGCGAAATGAACGCATTGGAATGCAGAGCAACATTTGAGTAAACAATTTGATTGGATTTTTAATGTGTATCGGGATTAGTTGGGGAGAAATCCCTCTGCGCCCGGACTATGGCGACAGCGACACCATGCCCGCTCCCATGTCCCTGTCAAGCAGCGAGCGAACAGCGAACGCAACAATCGCTGAATGCAGGTCGATTATTTGAACTCCTGAATTTCCTGAGACCAAATTTTATTGTCATTTGAAAGCAGCGATTTTCACTTATTCGCACACCAATTTCCATCTGTGCTTCTCACGGCACGCCGTACCACACGTAATTCAATGCCACTGAAGGAAAACAGAAAGCGAGAAGAAATTGTCAACATAAACGCCAAGCCAAACAGTCAAACAACCGAAGGGACAAACAAAGGCGAACGAAGCCAAGCCAAGCCAAGCCAATCCAAGCACAAGCAAAGCAATTGAACTCATTCACAGTTGTAATCAGTATGACACTCACCTACATACAGACGAAAAGGATACGTACACTCGTACACACATACTCACACTCACACTCGCACTCTCAGGCACATCCCTACTCACGCATGTATTTATATAACCATGTATATCGATCGATAACTTCAATCACAAGTAACATTTTCCGCTTCCACTTCCACTTCCGTGCGTACGAGGGAATTAGTGTGTGCGTGCGCCTGTGAGTGCGTGAGTTCGTGAGTGCGTGTGAGCTGCACGCCCGCTTCCATCGCATACTCATGGATACGTACACACTCGTGTATTACGCAACAATTCCCAAATTTACCTATAACCCCCGTGCCGGCACTGCACCGCAGCCAATACGATTGAGTTGTGTACAAAAAGTCGTTTGATGCTAATGTAAACGGATGCGACGCAACACGGCAGCGCACTCGGAAGCACTGCAAACCTACCTCACACGGAACCCCTATTTTGCGATTATGCCATTCCGCCCTAATGCAGCACGGCTCAGAGCAGCACAGTACGGCACAACACAGCACGTTCGCCGTGCCCTGCATGCTGTCTGTCAGGGAAGAAGCGGAAATCGAAATTCGATACTTTGATTCGTGCCTCCAAAATACTCTTCAAGGCGCACGGCCTTACGCAGCGTAGTTCCGCTGCTCACTGCCTCTACTTGATGAACAAACATCCAAGCAAAAAACACAACAATACACAAAACGCAACAAAAAAAAGCTACTAAATGGTTTACAGTCACTTACCACATATTAGAGCTCAGTTCACGCCAATACTACAGGTGCTGATTACACTGTCTCTGCTCGCCCTCTCTCTCGTCCTTCCGCCGCGTCATCTTCGCTTTCGCATTGCTCAACAGCGTATATAGGGGTCGGTTCGTCCGCTTGAATCAGCTCGAAATTGGATACTTTTGTGAAGCAGCAAAAAACAAATTCAACAAATACAGAACGAAGTTTCAAGCAAGAAAGCCACGAGCACTCGTCTACCCTCGCTGAAGCATTGGGTATCCTGAAGGGTTGACACTGACAATGAGTACGCGCAACTGTAATAAGGATTCTAAAATGTTGCTTCCGAAATTAATAAACTGAAGCAGTGCGACGTGTCGAGCTCAAATTACCCATGGAACATTTTTTCTAGCTTCTGCATTTGGCGAGTGGATGGACGGACAGGCAGACAGGCAGGCTGGCAGACTCGCAGACAGGCAGCCTGCCTACACACAACCACCCAACTTTGTTGTCATGTGGCCGATTTCAGCTAACAAACAGTAATAGTGACATGCCTCGCCAAGCAGCGAGCGGCTTCGAACAAAAGCAACAAAAACCAAAACGCGCACAACGCTGAGCGCAGTGGACGTAACCGAGCCACTCGCCATGCGAGACTTTTAATTAATAACAGCGCCTGACAAAGTCCATTTACGAGTGTGCACCAACTAGCGGAGGTCGGTTTGAGGATGCAGCAATAAAAGCACGAGCTTGGAAACGGGTTTGAAGCATCTGGCGCAACTAAGAACCAGTCGGCATTGGAGTGCGCGTCCCACTCCAGGTCTGGTCTTCACAATGGTACTCGTATTTCGTTCCTTCTCATTTGAGTTCAAACCTCATATATACTTTCTGACTATACCCATGATTTGGCATCTCCATAAAGCGATATTTTCAGAGGTAGCAACCCGTTAAGGTGACTTCGAATGTTTTATAGAATGTCGGCGAGTTCTGTGTAGAGTAATAGAAATGCCTTCTACAAAGGTTTAAGAACATATTTTACTTTTTGATACATCTTTCTTCGCTGGCCGAAATGCAGTTACTCCAGTGATAATTCATCCCTGTAACGGGATTTCTTGGAAGACGAGTTTTCATCCGCGATGTTCAGAATATTTGAAGATTTATTTTTAGATTAAGGAAGAAACCAAAGCCAGATGAAGGCATATCAGTGTCAATAGAGTGAAGAAGCCCAATTGGTCTTAGGGAATGAACAATGGATAGCAAATCCTCATTGATTCTCTGGTTTTTTAGTTACTTTTCTTAAGTTTGTGCTTTTCTCTGCAGCACGAAATAGTTCTCAAATGAAAAAATTATAAAAAAAATATATACGAGTATGTATAACATAAGCGAAGTTCCATTCCCGGGCCTCAACTGACTAATTGCTGCTTGCAGGACTACTTTTAATGAGTTGGGACTCGTTCGCTAATGTGACATAGAACTTTGCTGGCAACGCCGAGTATGGTTTGTCCATACAATATTTTTTTCACATAAATACATTAATATTTGCAGATATATCCAAACTATTTGGAACACTATTACTGAAAAGCATACAGCAGATACAGTACTACCAACCACATCAATTTGGTTTTCGCCACAAGCACTCTACACTAGACCAAGTCCATCGAATCACACACACAATCGAAAAAGCTCTAGAAGAGAAAAAGGTATGCTCAATTATCTTTCTCGATGTAGCCAGAACATTCGACAAAGTGTGGCATGGGTGTCTACTCACCAAAATCAAAGCTACTCTATCAAAACAACTCTTTGATATCCTCACTTCGTATCTCGCAAAATGCTACTTTAGAGTAAGGCAACAACATGAGTATTCGATACTCACGGAGATCCAATTGGAGTACCGCAAGGTAGCACATTAAGTCCACTCGTTTATCGGCTCTACACATGTGGTCTACGTAGTAGCAAAAACTATACCCCAGCCACGTGCGCAGATGATACTGCAATTATATCTGTTGTGTCAACAAACGCATTCCAAGTCACAGTAAACGGCATCGCTTCTTGGACAAAAAAGTGGCGCATTAAATTCAACGACACCAAGTCCGTCCATGTCGACTCAACCAACAAAAAAATACAACACCTACGGTGTAGAAGAACCATATTGAAATCACGCAAAATATCCTGGTATTACACTGGATGCAAAACTTCGTTGGAGCGAATACCTGAAAACGAAAAGGAAGAACTACCGAAAAGATACCGAAATATGACTGGATAATGGGTGGGAAATCTCAGCTATCCAGACAGAACAAAATTACAATCTGCAACCAGCGACTCAAACCGATATAGATGTATGGTGCGCAGTTTTGGGTTGTGCCGGCAAAATCTACATAAACACAATCCAAAGACTAGAAAACAAAGTTTAGAGGTGCATTGTTAATATTCCGTATGAAGAAACACAGACCTCCATCGCGATCGAGGAGTTTATACAATCGATGCAACAATTCAGAATGTGGCAAAAGGCCACGAAGGCTGAGGGATCCTATCAGCCCAGAAGCTTCCGTACTTTGAAGCACCAAAACTTTGCCAAGAAGAAGATTAGATAGAATCAAACCTAGCAATCTTGCCACATGGTAGGTAGGTAGGTAGGTAAAGTGGTCGCCAAAAGAGCGCAATTATGCCATAATTGGCCCTTTGTGATACCGCATGAGATACAAGTCTCAAACCCTTTCAAAGGTCCAGCCATTTGGAGCTATTAACGAAGCTGCTGATGGAGCTTATATAACTATATGGAATATCTCCCAAAGAGTCCAGAAGGTAGTCAGCCAGGAAAGTGCGAACAGAAGGAGTCTTATTGCGTTCAGTAAACGATCCAAGCTAAATGAAGCACAGGTATCGAACATAAAAGCCACTAATCTCACAGTTCACTTCATCTACGCCTGTCCAAGGTTCGATGCGAATCGGTGGATATTGGAGGCAGTGACTGGGACCCATCTCACAACCTCTATAGCCTTATCGAAGCAGTTACTTCATCAGCTAGCAATTGGAAGGCGATCCAAAGATATGCAGAAGAAGTACTAAAGAGCCACGTAGGCTAGAAAGAATCGACGCAACTAAAACTAGAAAAAGTCGCATGGATGCGGCAGAATAGTAGAGGCAGCTTTTCGCAGAATAGCGCCCCGACCTTCAGGCCTGCTCTAGAGAACGTTATCCGAGGGGATGTGGGTGGAAAGGAGACGATTTTAGTGGTGTATGCCTCTTCGGAGGAGTCCCACAGTACCAGCGCGGCAGGAGCCTGCTGGTCTCCATGAGGATTTTACATCTCCCAACGGAAGAAAAAAAATTAAATAAAATATATATGAAAAAAATCTCACAGTTCACACACAAGCGGGAACTCAACTTACAATTTTTTGCCAGCAATTGCCAAGTTAATGGATATTCAAAATCTCACGATGGCGTTGAAAGAGTAGACACCAATGATGAAGCATGAGCACCATTTTGCGAAAGTTTGTGGGAGAAGAGCACAACCAACCGGCGAGAAATGGGAATTGATTTCTATTAATTCTTAACTGCTGCGAATGTTTCTTATAAACATACCAAAGAGAGTTCAAAGGGCATGGATTGAGCATCGCTGTCTTTTACCACTCAAAACCCCTACTCCACCCACAATAAACTTCCTTTCCTAGAACACGTCGCTATCGTGTTGTAGAGAGTCGCCAAGGTCATACGAGTATATTAATCATTCCGCTGGCCGCGGTCTTTTATGAACATTGTAATCTCCACAGTTGCACAACTATTCACGTTTTCAGGACGTCATTAATGATGATATGTTGATCTTCTTTCCATTTAATTTATGTTCACTTCTGGAATAAATGGTATTACTACACTTGAGAGCCATCTTTAAGACGACTTTTCGTACTCTTCAAACCTAGAAACTTTTCGCCAGCTCCCTAAACCTCCTACAAGAATTGACAGCACGTGTTGCGGTTACAAATCGAGTATGATTGGTAGACCCATAAACCATAGCCATTTTTAAGCGTCTGAGTTCTAATAGAAACCACATTATCATTTGTGAAAGACCTTGGAACAGAGCATTTCTGCCCTATAGTGTTCCTTGTGCAACCTTATTTTCTGACTAAAAAAAGGTTGTTTTGTTGGAGCTTGTAGAAGAAGACTGACGAACAACATATTGGGACGTATTGGGAGTAACACCTCTCTAGAATCACTTTCTGTGAAACAATAACGATCATTTCTTATGGGATCTTGCAATTCTGTGAAACATCAACGATCATTTCTTATGGGATCTTGCAATTCTGTGAAACATCAACGATCATTTCTTATGGGATCTTGCAATTCTGTGAAACAATAACGATCATTTCTTATGGGATCTTGCAATTCTGTGAAACATCAACGATCATTTCTTATGGGATCTTGCAATTCTGTGAAACATCAACGATCATTTCTTATGGGATCTTGCAATTCTGTGAAACAATAACGATCATTTCTTATGGGATCTTGCAATTCTGTGAAACATCAACGATCATTTCTTATGGGATCTTCCAATTCTGTGAAGCATCAACGATAATTTCTTATGGTATCTTGCAATTCTGTGAAACATCAACGATCATATCTTATGGGATCTTGCAATTCTGTGAAACATCAACGATCATTTCTTATGGGATCTTGCAAAACAATTTTGAAGGAAGACAAGAAAGATCGATTGAAAAACGAAATATAGATTTGAGAGCTGCAGGACACTACACTGTTTGTTTCTTTGTTAGTTTTTCCCGAAACCCGTTGTTTTCTAGTTGCAATTCCATGAAACCCTGTATCAAAAAGCTAAAATAATGCTAAAGAAATGACGGAACTAAATGGTGATGAATTGGAGACCTACGAGAAACAACTTTCAGGCGCTTCTGAAATATCTACTTCTACTTCTCATGCGAATTCTATAATTTGTATATAAGAAACAAGCAAAATTGCTCTAAAATATACGACCTTCGCATTCGTACGTTTTTCAAAAGTAGTCTGAGAAGTGAGATTAAAAGAAGAAAACGCTTTTGTTCAAATACTTTGGTTTATTGTGCTGACAACAGACACACAACGTAAGGCCTTAGCGAAGTGAGGCACCTACTCACAATTACCTGTGCCAATGCAAACATGATACTTGACTCCATATTGCACGCTCAAATGACCAACATGTTAATTGACATTTAGACATGCGTGCTTAAAAGTAGGAACGGCCAAATGGACGCACCAAATACGAAACAAACAAACCAAGCGCTCAATTTGTAACGAAATTCCGTGGTTTACACATGATTGACGCCAGATGCTTAGTGGTCAAATGGGACCGTGAGCAAACAGATCGCGAGCGACAATAAACAATACCCAACGCGAGATACTAAGACAGCAGGACAGCCAGGACTCGCCGGCATTAGCGCAATTGCACGCCACCGTGGTGAGCTGAAACATATAATTGAGGCTCAGTTTTCAGCTACCAGAGGCCGACCGCCCGCCCGCCAGTTGGTACTGCGAATGTGAGCTATGAGAAAATAGAACTAAATCCCATCGAACCGAATCGATTCAATTCGATTCGACTCGACTCGAATGGAATGATAGCGCGCTTGAATGGGACATGTAATTATGGCGTAGCGGTCACACACCAATTTGAATGACTGGATTTGACAGCTTAAATGTGTGTGCGGTGTGGATATGTTCGTGTGTGTGTGTGTGTGTGTGTGATAAAATATGTAGAATGGCCTTTTAATTGACAATCGTCAAGCGGCAATCGCCAATCGCCCATTGACAGTTAAAAAGGGACACGTATGTGACAGCGCGGCTGCGACAGGAAATGTGACAAAAACTTCTACGCCCACCAACTGCCCCGCTGGGAATTTTCATAAATTATACCACTAGAGCACAGCCACTCCCACTAGCCTGCGGGGTCCAGCTTCAGTGAGCGGAAGGTAGATGCGGACCCGTTTATAGTCTTTGGTCTAGAAGTAGTTCCACAGCCAGCTGCTAGTTCTTTCGCATGGCGTGGCCACACAAAACTGCATCTATGCATACTTTTATATACACAATTACATACATAAACATGAAAGTGTCAAGAACACATGTTTTCTTAGGTTTAAGTTGGGCGGTGGGGGTGGACAGAAGCTACTCTCCCCACCCTGGCCGCTGTGAGTTGTTGTTTGCCCGCACTTCACATGCTTTGAGGGCATTCTGTTCTCGGTTTGGTTTTTGTAACAAACAAAAGTGGGCGTGAATGATAGGCAGAACTAAATACTTCAGGATACATATTTATACTTGAACAACATCACTTACAGAAGATTCGGTGTGGTCAACTGCCATATTTCTCTACAGATCCACGGAGATATGGGGCATTTTTAAGCAAAATACTTGAGCTATGAGCAGACCATATTCGCGACTATGGCTGGAAAGCGCAAGGATCAAAAATAGCAAAAGAACGATATTACGATGACCATGTTTCTAGATTGTCTTAATGCGACTATAAAGAGGCAGCCACAATACCGATCTAATATATATCCCAATTTGAACAGGGAATTGGATCTCACTTTTCCAAGCAGAAATGACTGGACTTCAAAAGACCTAATCGTCGGTGAAACAGTCGAAATCTATACCGATGGTTCCAAGCTTGGAGGTAGAGTCGGCAGCGGTATTTATTCCGACAAGCTGGACTTAAACATCTACCTACGTCTCCCAGACCATTGCAGCGTCTTGCAAGCTGAGGTCATGGCCATTTATCACGCAGCCAAATGGATGCTGAGTAGCGATATCGGCGCAGTCGACCTATCTATCTTCTCAGACAGCCAGGCCGCCATTAAATCTCTTTTTGGCTCCACGGCCACATCAAGACTAGTTCATGAATGTCGAACTTCTCTAAATGAGCTCGCAAGTTACTCTCGGGTGCACCTAGTATGGGTTCCCGGACATAGCGACATCCCAAGCAATTGCGAGGCGGACACGCTTGCCTCGGCAGGCACGCTACTGCACGAAATTCAGCCCTCCGTAAATATCGGCATTCCACTGGCAACAGCCAAGCTCTATATCAACCCGAAATACCTTGCTGACGCATACAAATCCTGGGCTGACGAGGAATCCTGCCACACGGCTCGACTAACTTGGGCAAGAATGGACAAAAACAGAACCAATAAATTTCTTCGACTTGATCGCGTATCACTGCCGACAACTGTGTCAGTTTCGACCGGCCACAGCACGCAGAAAGACTTGGCCTACCATCAAACGATTTTTGCCGAGGTTGTGGCTCCGAGGAGGAGGACGAGCCGTTTTTCCACCTCTAATGCCACTGCTCATCCTTGAACAGAAGAAGAATTCGCACCTTTGGTGCCCCATTTCTCACAAGTCTGACAGAGCTGTCATCCATTAATATTAGGGGCATAGCAAGGTTCATCAAAGTATCAGGATGGTTTCCTGAAACATGACGGGGGAGGCGTGCCTTTCCAGGCGCTGTCCTTGCGCTGACTATCACCATCCCAAGTAAGGGAACTTTTTATTCAGTGCTTGAACGGCGCCACACCGTGGTATCACAATGGGCCATTATAACTGGTCAAGTGTGCTTTTGGCAAACTAGGCGGCCACTCCTACCCACCTACCTATTATATATCATATAATCGCGGACGATAATCTCTGAGTCGATATGTTCTAGTTTTTTCCAAACCCTTGTAGGTAGTTTGATTAAACCCTCCGCATAAATATTGCTTGTTCTATAAGGCAGGAGACGCCTCTGGGTGAACCCCTCCTACACGCAAATGTTGACAAATCATTTAGAATATCACCATCTTCGCCTCTCTGTTGACATGTATCATGAAAAAATCGTTTAGCGATATACTGGGGTCCAACGGCAGTTATGTGTGGAGATACCACGCCACTCTAAACCCTAACTCTAATTTGACAATATGGCGCTCAATGAGAATAAAAATGTTGAAGGTAGTTGTAAGCCTCATAAGGGCCGCTCCGCGCTGCCCCCACTTTATGTTTTCTTTTCATTTCATTTACGATGTCTCGTGGTCTGTCTAAGCTGGTTGCAGAGTTTTCTCTTTTTGTGTGTGCTTAACTACGCATTTCTGGCGTGAGGATTCTGTCAGGACTTAACAACAAAATTGCAGAACGTTTCCGAGCACATTTCATAATCTGGGCAAAAAGGATTTAGCTGTCGCTGCGGCACAATTGGCCGCATTCGCAAACGAATGGCTGCAAATTTTGTACTTCGGCCAAATGCTTGGCCTCTGGCTGTGCGTGGAATGTTGCGGTAGGTTGCGGAAGATTTGTGGCAATTCACGCCAATTTAGACTAATTTCTATAAGCGCAGGAAGTGCAAAACTCTCCGCACAATTCTAAGCAGTACGCTGTGCGTTTCCCCGTTCAGGTTGGGCCCAACTTGGCGACGGAGCGTGCAAGGTAGGATTTTTCGTGTACTCGTATGTCCGCCGCTAACATTTGCCAGTGCAGCAGTGTGCGAAGCGGCAATTCCAGCTGCAAAAATGTGGCAATACCATGGAATGCAATATTCTGGAAAATTGTGATTACGTTTTGAAATATCTCTCTTGGCCGCCGCCAAAAATTCAGACTGAGCCAACACATGCGCCATCGAGACGGCAGCATTTGCATATCCTTCCTCGTTGTTGTTATTGTGGCATTTATTGTTGGTGTCGTAACTGTGCACTTGTTTGTTTGTTTGTTTGATTCTTTGTTTGCTTGTGCTTTCCTGGCTTGTTTCGCATACAGCGCCTTGGCCCAGGTAGTGTTAGCAAGACACAGAGAGCTACTGAATGCACGCCCAACAGCCAGCTGCAGGAAGGGCTCGCTAAGGACGATTGCACCACAAGCAGGTAATTCTGGCTGCAAACTTACCGCCGAAGGTGTCGTACCGTCAGCGGAAGCAGCAAAACCAAGCCAGAATTTTGCAAACCTGCATATAAATTTAATCTGTGCCAGTTTGGTGGACTCGCTGTGTGTGTGTGTGTGTATGTGTTGTGCGAAAGTAATTGGAGTAGTTGCAGTGTCTGCGTCGTTGTTATTCTTATGTACGGAAATGTAGCCGCAAAACAGGGGAAGCAGGAAACAAAACTAAAAATATAACAAGCTGCGTTGGCAATTGCTGCGGCGCCAACAGAGACTGCGGCTGCGACTGCAACTGCGGCGGGTGCAGGTGCAAGCGTGCTGCATTTCCAAAATATTCCTAGTTAAACTTTGCAAACTCGCTACGAATATGTGCCCACATCGCACCCATATCGCGAATACTTTGTGTACGGCTGTACAAGCAACTTCAAATGGGACAGAGTCACTGCCTTCACAGTCAGGATCAGAGCTAGGTGGGTGTGAAAAGGAATTTATATAAATCTATGATATATATTCGGAGTATAGTCACACTCGGCTTGTTCACAAAAAGAAGGTTCCTTGCGAAGGTCGTGGAGTGAGCCGTTCAAGTATAATGCATGAGGGAGCTCAGCTTCTATGTCCCCTACAGAAATTCCAGTTCTACTTTAGTATGAGGGTACGTAAGCCACCAATATTGCTTGTAGCCTAACAAGGTACGACCAACTCCATATTGTTTTAGTGGGTATAAAACTGCTCTTCGAAAGGTTTCTAATAGTAATTGAAAGTTTTACCCATGTTTGCCACTAGCAAAATGTTCACCCCCCTTTTACCTTCCTAAATTTAAGCAGACCAATCAGGTCAATTCAGAAAACTAATAGAGATCTAACATCCTGTAGAGTTCGAAGACCTTCCTTCACAGTCAGCGCATCACCAATTCAGAAAACTAATGGAGATCTAACATCCTGGAGAGTTCGAAGACATTCACTCGCAGTCAGTGCATCACCAATTCAGAAATCTAATGGAGGTCTAACATCCTGTAGAGTTCGAAGACCTTCCTTCGCAGTCAGCGCATCACCAATTCAGAAAACTAATGGAGAACTAACATCCTGGAGAGTTCGAAGACATTCATTCGCAGTCAGCGCATTACCAATTCAGAAAACTAATGGAGAACTAACATCCTGCAGAGTTCGAAGATATTCATTTGCAGTCAGTGCATCACCAATTCAGAAAACTAATGGAGATCTAACATCCTGTAGAGTTCGAAGACCTTCCTTCGCAGTCAGCGCATCACCAATTCAGAAAACTAATGGAGAACTAACATCCTGGAGAGTTCGAAGACATTCATTCGCAGTCAGCGCATCGCCAATTCCGAAAACTAATGGAGAAATAACATCCTGGAGAGTTCGAAGACCTTCCTTCGCAAAAAGCGCATCACCAATTCAGAAAACTAATGGAGAACTAACATCCTGGAGAGTTCGAAGACATTCATTCGCAGTCAGCGCATCACCAATTCCGAAAACTAATGGAGAACTAACATCCTGGAGAGTTCGAAGACCTTCCTTCGCAAAAAGCGCATCACCAATTCAGAAAACTAATGGAGATCTAATATCCTGTAGAGTTCGAAGACCTTCCTTCGCAAAAAGCGCATCACCAATTCAGAAAACTAATGGAGAACTAACATCCTGGAGAGTTCGAAGACATTCATTCGCAGTCAGCGCATCACCAATTCCGAAAACTAATGGAGAACTAACATCCTGTAGAGTTCGAAGACCTTCCTTCGCAGTCAGCGCATCACCAATTCAGAAAACTAATGGAGAACTAACATCCTGGAGAGTTCGAAGACATTCATTCGCAGTCAGCGCATCGCCAATTCCGAAAACTAATGGAGAACTAACATCCTGGAGAGTTCGAAGACATTCATTCGCAGTCAGCGCATCGCCAATTCCGAAAACTAATGGAGAACTAACATCCTGGAGAGTTCGAAGACCTTCCTTCGCAAAAAGCGCATCACCAATTCAGAAAACTAATGGAGAACTAACATCCTGGAGAGTTCGAAGACATTCATTCGCAGTCAGCGCATCACCAATTCCGAAAACTAATGGAGAACTAACATCCTGGAGAGTTCGAAGACCTTCCTTCGCAAAAAGCGCATCACCAATTCAGAAAACTAATGGAGAACTAACATCCTGGAGAGTTCGAAGACATTCATTCGCAGTCAGCGCATCACCAATTCCGAAAACTAATGGAGAACTAACATCCTGGAGAGTTCGAAGACATTCATTCGCAGTCAGCGCATCACCAATTCCGAAAACTAATGGAGAACTAACATCCTGGAGAGTTCGAAGACCTTCCTTCGCAAAAAGCGCATCACCAATTCAGAAAACTAATGGAGAACTAACATCCTGGAGAGTTCGAAGACATTCATTCGCAGTCAGCGCATCACCAATTCCGAAAACTAATGGAGAACTAACATCCTGGAGAGTTCGAAGACATTCATTCGCAGTCAGCGCATCACCAATTCCGAAAACTAATGGAGAACTAACATCCTGGAGAGTTCGAAGACCTTCCTTCGCAAAAAGCGCATCACCAATTCAGAAAACTAATGGAGAACTAACATCCTGGAGAGTTCGAAGACATTCATTCGCAGTCAGCGCATCACCAATTCCGAAAACTAATGGAGAACTAACATCCTGGAGAGTTCGAAGACATTCACTCGCAGTCAGTGCATCACCAATTCAGAAATCTAATGGAGATCTAACATCCTGTAGAGTTCGAAGACCTTCCTTCGCAGTCAGCGCATCACCAATTCAGAAAACTAATGGAGAACTAACATCCTGGAGAGTTCGAAGACATTCATCCCCAGTCAGCGCATCGCCAATTCCGAAAACTAATGGAGAACTAACATCCTGGAGAGTTCGAAGACCTTCCTTCGCAAAAAGCGCATCACCAATTCAGAAAACTAATGGAGAACTAACATCCTGGAGAGTTCGAAGACATTCATTCGCAGTCAGCGCATCACCAATTCCGAAAACTAATGGAGAACTAACATCCTGGAGAGTTCGAAGACCTTCCTTCGCAAAAAGCGCATCACCAATTCAGAAAACTAATGGAGATCTAATATCCTGTAGAGTTCGAAGACCTTCCTTCGCAGTCAGCGCATCACCAATTCAGAAAACTAATGGAGATCTAACATCCTGTAGCGTTCGAAGACCTTCCTTCGCAGTCAGCGCATCACCAATTCAGAAATCTAATGGAGAACTAACATCCTGGAGAGTTCGAAGACATTCACTCGCAGTCAGTGCATCACCAATTCAGAAATCTAATGGAGATCTAACATCCTGTAGAGTTCGAAGACCTTCCTTCGCAGTCAGCGCATCACCAATTCAGAAAACTAATGGAGAACTAACATCCTGGAGAGTTCGAAGACATTCATTCGCAGTCAGCGCATCACCAATTCCGAAACTAATGGAGAACTAACATCCTGGACAGTTCGAAGACCTTCCTTCGCAGAAAGCGCATCACCAATTCAGAAAACTAATGGAGATCTAATATCCTGTAGAGTTCGAAGACCTTCCTTCACAGTCAGCGCATCACCAATTCAGAAAACTAATGGAGATCTAACATCCTGGAGAGTTCGAAGACATTCACTCGCAGTCAGTGCATCACCAATTCAGAAATCTAATGGAGATCTAACATCCTGTAGAGTTCGAAGACCTTCCTTCGCAGTCAGCGCATCACCAATTCAGAAAACTAATGGAGAACTAACATCCTGGAGAGTTCGAAGACATTCATTCGCAGTCAGCGCATCGCCAATTCCGAAAACTAATGGAGAACTAACATCCTGGAGAGTTCGAAGACCTTCCTTCGCAAAAAGCGCATCACCAATTCAGAAAACTAATGGAGAACTAACATCCTGGAGAGTTCGAAGACATTCATTCGCAGTCAGCGCATCACCAATTCCGAAAACTAATGGAGAACTAACATCCTGGAGAGTTCGAAGACATTCATTCGCAGTCAGCGCATCACCAATTCAGAAAACTAATGGAGATTTAATATCCTGTAGAGTTCGAAGACCTTCCTTCGCAGTCAGCGAATCACCAATTCAGAAAACTAATGGATATCTAACATCCTGTAGCGTTCGAAGACCTTCCTTCGCAGTCAGCGCATCACCAATTCAGAAATCTAATGGAGAACTAACATCCTGGAGAGTTCGAAGACATTCACTCGCAGTCAGTGCATCACCAATTCAGAAATCTAATGGAGATCTAACATCCTGTAGAGTTCGAAGACCTTTCTTCGCAGTCAGCGCATCACCAATTCAGAAAACTAATGGAGAACTAACATCCTGTAGAGTTCGAAGACCTTCCTTCGCAGTCAGCGCATCACCAATTCAGAAAACTAATGGAGAACTAACATCCTGGAGAGTTCGAAGACATTCATTCGCAGTCAGTGCATCGCCAATTCCGAAAACTAATGGAGAACTAACATCCTGGAGAGTTCGAAGACCTTCCTTCGCAAAAAGCGCATCACCAATTCAGAAAACTAATGGAGAACTAACATCCTGGAGAGTTCGAAGACATTCATTCGCAGTCAGCGCATCACCAATTCCGAACACTAATGGAGAACTAACATCCTGGAGAGTTCGAAGACCTTCCTTCGCAGTCAGCGCATCACCAATTCAGAAAACTAATGGAGATCTAATATCCTGTAGAGTTCGAAGACCTTCCTTCGCAGTCAGCGCATCACCAATTCAGAAAACTAATGGAGATCTAACATCCTGTAGCGTTCGAAGACCTTCCTTCGCAGTCAGCGCATCACCAATTCAGAAATCTAATGGAGAACTAACATCCTGGAGAGTTCGAAGACATTCACTCGCAGTCAGTGCATCACCAATTCAGAAATCTAATGGAGATCTAACATCCTGTAGAGTTCGAAGACCTTCCTTCGCAGTCAGCGCATCACCAATTCAGAAAACTAATGGAGAACTAACATCCTGGAGAGTTCGAAGACATTCATTCGCAGTCAGCGCATCACCAATTCCGAAAACTAATGGAGAACTAACATCCTGGAGAGTTCGAAGACATTCACTCGCAGTCAGTGCATCACCAATTCAGAAATCTAATGGAGATCTAACATCCTGTAGAGTTCGAAGACCTTCCTTCGCAGTCAGCGCATCACCAATTCAGAAAACTAATGGAGAACTAACATCCTGGAGAGTTCGAAGACATTCATTCGCAGTCAGCGCATCACCAATTCCGAAAACTAATGGAGAACTAACATCCTGGAGAGTTCGAAGACCTTCCTTCGCAAAAAGCGCATCACCAATTCAGAAAACTAATGGAGATCTAATATCCTGTAGAGTTCGAAGACCTTCCTTCGCAGTCAGCGCATCACCAATTCAGAAAACTAATGGAGATCTAACATCCTGTAGCGTTCGAAGACCTTCCTTCGCAGTCAGCGCATCACCAATTCAGAAATCTAATGGAGAACTAACATCCTGGAGAGTTCGAAGACATTCACTCGCAGTCAGTGCATCACCAATTCAGAAATCTAATGGAGATCTAACATCCTGTAGAGTTCGAAGACCTTTCTTCGCAGTCAGCGCATCACCAATTCAGAAAACTAATGGAGAACTAACATCCTGTAGAGTTCGAAGACCTTCCTTCGCAGTCAGCGCATCACCAATTCAGAAAACTAATGGAGAACTAACATCCTGGAGAGTTCGAAGACATTCATTCGCAGTCAGCGCATCGCCAATTCCGAAAACTAATGGGGAACTAACATCCTGGAGAGTTCGAAGACCTTCCTTCGCAAAAAGCGCATCACCAATTCAGAAAACTAATGGAGAACTAACATCCTGGAGAGTTCGAAGACATTCATTCGCAGTCAGCGCATCACCAATTCCGAAAACTAATGGAGAACTAACATCCTGGAGAGTTCGAAGACCTTCCTTCGCAGTCAGCGCATCACCAATTCAGAAAACTAATGGAGATCTAATATCCTGTAGAGTTCGAAGACCTTCCTTCGCAGTCAGCGCATCACCAATTCAGAAAACTAATGGAGATCTAACATCCTGTAGCGTTCGAAGACCTTCCTTCGCAGTCAGCGCATCATTAATTCAGAAATCTAATGGAGAACTAACATCCTGGAGAGTTCGAAGACATTCACTCGCAGTCAGTGCATCACCAATTCAGAAATCTAATGGAGATCTAACATCCTGTAGAGTTCGAAGACCTTCCTTCGCAGTCAGCGCATCACCAATTCAGAAAACTAATGGAGATCTAACATCCTGTAGCGTTCGAAGACCTTCCTTCGCAGTCAGCGCATCATTAATTCAGAAATCTAATGGAGAACTAACATCCTGGAGAGTTCGAAGACATTCACTCGCAGTCAGTGCATCACCAATTCAGAAATCTAATGGAGATCTAACATCCTGTAGAGTTCGAAGACCTTCCTTCGCAGTCAGCGCATCACCAATTCAGAAAACTAATGGAGATCTAACATCCTGTAGAGTTCGAAGACCTTCCTTCGCAGTCAGCGCATCACCAATTCAGAAAACTAATGGAGAACTAACATCCTGGAGAGTTCGAAGACATTCATTCGCAGTCAGCGCATCACCAATTCCGAAAACTAATGGAGAACTAACATCCTGGAGAGTTCGAAGACCTTCCTTCGCAGAAAGCGCATCACCAATTCAGAAAACTAATGGAGATCTAATATCCTGTAGAGTTCGAAGACCTTCCTTCACAGTCAGCGCATCACCAATTCAGAAAACTAATGGAGATCTAACATCCTGGAGAGTTCGAAGACATTCACTCGCAGTCAGTGCATCACCAATTCAGAAATCTAATGGAGATCTAACATCCTGTAGAGTTCGAAGACCTTCCTTCGCAGTCAGCGCATCACCAATTCAGAAAACTAATGGAGAACTAACATCCTGGAGAGTTCGAAGACATTCATTCGCAGTCAGCGCATCACCAATTCAGAAAACTAATGGAGAACTAACATCCTGGAGAGTTCGAAGACATTCATTCGCAGTCAGCGCATCACCAATTCCGAAAACTAATGGAGAACTAACATCCTGGAGAGTTCGAAGACATTCACTCGCAGTCAGTGCATCACCAATTCAGAAATCTAATGGAGATCTAACATCCTGTAGAGTTCGAAGATCTTCCTTCGCAGAAAGTGCATCACCAATTCAGAAAACTAATGGAGATCTAATATCCTGTAGAGTTCGAAGACCTTCCTTTACAGTCAGCGCATCACCAATTCAGAAAACTAATGGAGATCTAACATCCTGGAGAGTTCGAAGACATTCACTCGCAGTCAGTGCATCACCAATTCAGAAATCTAATGGAGATCTAACATCCTGTAGAGTTCGAAGACCTTCCTTCGCAGTCAGCGCATCACCAATTCAGAAAACTAATGGAGATCTAACATCCTGTAGAGTTCGAAGGCCTTCCTTCGCAGTCAGCGCATCACCAATTCAGAAAACTAATGGAGAACTAACATCCTGGAGAGTTCGAAGACCTTCCTTCGCAGAAAGCGCATCACCAATTCAGAAAACTAATGGAGAACTAACATCCTGGAGAGTTCGAAGACATTCATTCGCAGTCAGCGCATCACCAATTCCGAAAACTAATGGAGAACTAACATCCTGGAGAGTTCGAAGACCTTCCTTCGCAGAAAGCGCATCACCAATTCAGAAAACTAATGGAGATCTTATATCCTGTAGAGTTCGAAGACCTTCCTTCACAGTCAGCGCATCACCAATTCAGAAAACTAATGGAGATCTAACATCCTGGAGAGTTCGAAGACATTCACTCGCAGTCAGTGCATCACCAATTCAGAAATCTAATGGAGATCTAACATCCTGTAGAGTTCGAAGACCTTCCTTCGCAGTCAGCGCATCACCAATTCAGAAAACTAATGGAGAACTAACATCCTGGAGAGTTCGAAGACATTCATTCGCAGTCAGCGCATCACCAATTCCGAAAACTAATGGAGAACTAACATCCTGGAGAGTTCGAAGACATTCACTCGCAGTCAGTGCATCACCAATTCAGAAATCTAATGGAGATCTAACATCCTGTAGAGTTCGAAGACCTTCCTTCGCAGTCAGCGCATCACCAATTCAGAAAACTAATGGAGATCTAACATACTGTAGCGTTCGAAGACCTTCCTTCGCAGTCAGCGCATCACCAATTCAGAAATCTAATGGAGATCTAACATCCTGGAGAGTTCGAAGACATTCATTCGCAGTCAGCGCATCACCAATTCCGAAAACTAATGGAGATCTAATATCATGTAGAGTTCGAAGGCCTTCCTTCGCAGTCAGCGCATCACCAATTCAGAAAACTAATGGAGAACTAACATCCTGGAGAGTTCGAAGACCTTCCTTCGCAGAAAGCGCATCACCAATTCAGAAAACTAATGGAGAACTAACATCCTGGAGAGTTCGAAGACATTCATTCGCAGTCAGCGCATCACCAATTCCGAAAACTAATGGAGAACTAACATCCTGGAGAGTTCGAAGACATTCCTTCGCAGAAAGCGCATCACCAATTCAGAAAACTAATGGAGATCTAATATCCTGTAGAGTTCGAAGACCTTCCTTCGCAGTCAGCGCATCACTAATTCAGAAAACTAATGGAGATCTAACATCCTGTAGAGTTCGAAGACCTTCCTTCGCAGTCAGCGCATCACCAATTCAGAAATCTAATGGAGAACTAACATCCTTTAGAGTTCGAAGACATTCATTCGCAGTCAGCGCATCACCAATTCCGAAAACTAATGGAGATCTAATATCCTGTAGAGTTCGAAGACCTTCCTTCGCAGTCAGCGCATCACCAATTCAGAAAACTAATGGAGATCTAACATCCTGTAGAGTTCGAAGACCTTCCTTCGCAGTCAGCGCATCACCAATTCAGAAAACTAATGGAGATCTAACATTCTGTAGACTTCGGAGACATTCACTCGCAGTCAGTGCATCACCAATTCAGAAAACTAATGGAGATCTAACATCCTGTAGAGTTCGAAGACCTTCCTTCGCAGTCAGCGCATCACCAATTCAGAAAACTAATGGAGATCTAACATCCTGTAGAGTTCGAAGACATTCATTTGCAGTCAGTGCGTCACCAAGTACAAGAAAATTTCCAAAGGTGTTTTGTCCCTAATGCACTCATGATTCGACATGGCATTCCGCTTACTGTGCATGCTCTGAACTCCTCGAATGCTGACTTTGTTTGTGTTCTTGTGAAGCTGCATCACAAATGCACCTAATTCTGATATTGATTTCAGCGCTTAATTCTCCTACTAATTACATTGTGACGTTAGACTTGAACTTAATTGGTACTTCCTGGAAATGTGCAAATAAAATGCATCCTTACTCTACACTAAGTTGAGAATTTGCATAAATTGCATTTACGAAACAAGTTCAGAGCAAACCTGGTCTCCATTGACAACTGTTTATCGATGCAATTAAAACACGCATCAAGAATATTTAACAATAGGCCACCGCAGCCTTTGTAGTTATAAGTTGTTGTAGGGGGCGGGCATGAAGCAATTTGACTTATCTGCTCGCTATTAATTAATTTTAATGTATGACAATAGCGCAGCAAGCCAAATTGTTCATTTAATCAAATTCATTATATCCATGGCAACAGATACGTTTCACAGAGAACAACATTCCATGTATTTACGTAGACACAAACTGCAGTCTCACATATTCTTTGAAACTGTAATTTGAACTAACGCTGACATTCCATTGGACGAAACCTCTATTCACGAATGTTTGTATAATTAAAGAGCAATTCACAGGATTGCCTTTGATTTAATTACAGGCAATGCCGTAGCTGTCGCAGTCAGGACCACCTACACGTGCCTTTGTGGGGGTATCAAGTATCGTGTGCTCAGGTATGTGTGCATGTGCATTTTGTCATGCGTGCATTCAGGTTTCCTTTCACATGCGTGACACTGTGCGTCGGTGGGCTGTCCAGCGTCCTATGCAATGAGTTTATCCGTCCTCGTCCACGAGGAACAGAGACAAAGCCTACAAACAACAACCGGTATAAAATATGTAGAGGTAAAATGCCTTTAGTCAGTTTAGAAGGACTACAATGTCCTAGTGCCTTGAAAAATGTGGGTGGCGTCTATTTTATCCCAAGTGGCACATATTGCAAATTGCTTCGGAATATTCAGTTGTCCCAAATACCATTTTTTGCATGTCCTGCAAAAGAGACCAATATTGAAGAAAACTTATGACTCCACTCGCTTCTACATGGTGAATGTGCACAAACGTAAGCCCAAAATGATATAATTTCTGTGTCGGGTACAACAGAATTGCCATCCTTACTTCTGATTCAACTTTAAGTGTTAAATGTTAAGTACGAGTATGCTCTGGCATCTGAGCTTATCCGGCTTTCCCTGAAGATTAACTCCTTTGTAACATAAACATGGCCAGCCCAAAGTTAAGCACCAGTATCATCGCATTTAAAGCCGAAACCTCCTGCCTTCAGCTCTGCCCTGTGTGTGTGCGAATGTTCAATCAGCAGCATCCCTGCAGTCAATCTGACCGGTTCGGAATTGACGTAGGGCCAGAGAACACAGAGAAGCGACACTAAACGTCAAATTTTCAAACGCTTAAAAAATGGTTTGTTTATCATTAGTTGGCAATCTGTATAGGTTTGTTTATCATTGGATCTGAAGATAGGATTGTTTATCATAGGTTTGTTTATCATTGGTTCTGAAGATAGGTTTGTTTATCATAGGTTTGATTATCATTGATACTGAAGATAGGTTTGTTTATCATTGGTTTTGAAGATAGGTTTGTTTATCATACGTTTGTTTATCATTGATTCTGAAGATAGGTTTGTTTATCATAGGTTTGTGATCATTGGTTCTGAAGATAGGTTTGTTTATCATAGGTTTGTTTATCATTGGTTCTGAAGATAGGTTTGTTTATCATAGGTTTGTTTATCATTGGTTCTGAAGATAGGTTTGTTTATCATAGGTTTGTCTATCATTGGTTCTGAAGATAGGTTTGTTTATCATAGGTTTGTTTATCATTGGTTCTGAAGATAGGTTTGTTTATCATACGTTTGTTTATCATTGGTTCTGAAGATAGGTTTGTTTATCATAGGTTTGATTATCATTGATACTGAAGATAGGTTTGTTTATCATTGGTTTTGAAGATAGGTTTGTTTATCATACGTTTGTTTATCATTGATTCTGAAGATAGGTTTGTTTATCATAGGTTTGTGATCATTGGTTCTGAAGATAGGTTTGTTTATCATAGGTTTGTTTATCATTGGTTCTGAAGATAGGTTTGTTTATCATAGGTTTGTTTATCATTGGTTCTGAAGATAGGTTTGTTTATCATAGGTTTGTCTATCATTGGTTCTGAAGATAGGTTTGTTTATCATAGGTTTGTTTATCATTGGTTCTGAAGATAGGTTTGTTTATCATACGTTTGTTTATCATTGGTTCTGAAGATATGTTTGTTTATCATAGGTTTGTTTTAATTGATACTGAAGATAGGTTTGTTTATCCTTGGTTTTGAAGATAGGTTTGTTTATCATACGTTTGTTTATCATTGATTCTGAAGATAGGTTTGTTTATCATAGGTTTGTTTATCATTGGTTCTGAAGATAGGTTTGTTTATCATAGGTTTGTCTATCATTGGTTCTGAAGATAGGTTTGTTTATCATAGGTTTGTTTATCATTGGTTCTGAAGATAGGTTTGTTTATCATAGGTTTGTTTATCATTGGTTCTGAAGATATGTTTGTTTATCATTGGTTTGTTTATCATTGATACTGAAGATAGGTTTGTTTATCATAGGTTTGTTTATCATTGGTTCTGAAGATAGGTTTGTTTATCATTGGTTCTGAAGATAGGTTTTTTTTATCATAGGTTTGTTTATCATTGGTTCTGAAGATAGGTTTTTTTTATCATAGGTTTGTTTATCATTGGTTCTGAAGATAGGTTTGTTTATCATAGGTTTGTTTATCATTGGTTCTGAAGATATGTTTGTTTATCATAGGTTTGTTTATCATTGGTTCTGAAGATAGGTTTGTTTATCATAGGTTTGTTTATCATTGGTTCTGAAGATAGGTTTGTTTATCATAGGTTTGTTTATCATAGGTTTGTTTATCATTGGTTCTGAAAAAAATCAGCCACACTACTACAGTTTTGAGCATGTGTAAGTGTGTGCAAAACGAGAGACGTTTCTCTGGTATCGTATTCCCTGGTAAGGCTACGTCGTCCCATTAATGAGGCAAACAATTGTTGTACCCCAAGCAGGTAAGTGCAGTTTCCGTTTGATGCTTAAAGCAGCATTGATGACCATTGGTGATGAAATTCATGATGAATACAACGCCAGTTACTCGGTTTTGAAGATTAGTTTCGCCTGTTACTGTCACTCCGGTGACTTCTCGTCACTTATTAACCCTTCGTTGAGCCCTCAACTATGGACGAGTACATATATTGTATATATATGAACCGATGAATTTCTTAGGGAATGAAATCCGCCTTGAATTTAGCTCGGATTATTGAGGCACTATACTCAAAACTGGCAGGCACCCCAAAGCTATGCTACTTCCCTCCATTAAAGCCAACAATTTTGTTGGAAATGAGAAGTTACCGCCACAAATAAAATACTTGTCGACAACTCAGCAGTTAAATTTCTCCTTCCAACTGTCTGCCTTTTAGTTTTTCTGGAAGTAGAGCCAAAACAGTTTCATTTGCAGCAGGCTGGAAACTCGTTCTACTCAGGAAGAGTTTTACAATTTTTGTAGAGGGATGCCTATGAGAGAATGCATGCGTTTGTTTAATGTGTGGGTGTGTGCGTGTGTATCTGTATGTGTGCTACACCACACCGGTCAGAGCCTACATGCGCTCTTATTATTGCCGTGAGTAGGAAGGCATAACGGCGCGGAATAACCAGCAGCAACAGCACCAAATGCATTCTCTGTAATTAGTGTTGTCCTTGTGGTCAAAGGCGCTGCTAATAACACAAACACCTGGCCATGAATTACACACCAACCCACACAAGCGCCAGAGCAACACCAAAGGCACCAGCAGCAGCAGGAACAGTACGAGCAGCACGAGCAGCAGCATCAGTAGCAGCACCAGCAGCAGCATCAGTAGCAGCACCAGCAGCAGCAGCTGAATCAGGAGCAACAACAACAGGAGCAGCAAAGGCAACAATAACAACGCCAATGATATCAGTCACCGGACCCCTGATACGCTTTTGCACCCCTCAGCTTTGCATATTAGATCAAAATTTAATTCAATTTTGCACACACAACAACCCAAACTATTGCCCGAGACCACACATGCCCATGCACAAACATACACACACACACCCATACACTCATATACACAGACATTCATGTGTGTAAATACAAGGCATTTGAGGACCAAGCTAATTTATTCAATTTGCACAGAGATATGTGCGGGAATATATTCGTCCAAGCCTTGCCCTGGCGTCAATTTACTCCGAATGTAGCTGCAGTAACGTAGCGCCCGAATTGGGCGAAGGTGCACTCAATCATATTTTAAAAATGGCGACAGTCAAATCGTAAATTGTCAATGCTCTTCCAGTTGCATATTTGGTGTGGGATGCTCCGATAGACTTCACAAGAAGCAGTGAACGGGAGTAGGAGATAGATTTCTCGGCACTCTCGAACGGAACTAAGTTGTAAGCTGCACTAGGCCTATAAATTATGATACTAGTGCATACTTTGCTTACTGGCAAAGAACTACCAAAAAGTCACTGTACACTTATCACTACAGCAGTCAAGTCACAACTGAACTTCGCCGACGTTTTATTGGCATTTACATGGAAACCTTTTCGAACGTTGGGTATTTCAGTTAATTAGACCGAAAGAGAATATTACATCAGTGAACGGCTCATCATTGCGGATAACTCGCAATTACCTCCTAATAATATGAGTGTGCTAGGCAAGAAATGAATAGCAGCACTAATGATAGGTGGCATCAGCGATAACTGAAAAGGGGACACCAATATCAGGCTTCGTGCTTGTATTCTCTTGTTTACTGATTCATTTTGAAGCCCTCTTTGAATCACACCTTATAACGACTAGACAATCCAAACTCAATACAGAACGACTGTCGAAACCAACACCAAAGTAACGTTGTAAGGCGTGTTTCATTATAAATTTAACAGGGTTGCAAGAAGCACTATAAATGCTTATACAGTTTTCACGGAGGTTCGTATCCGCGAATTGTACAATTTTAAGAAACTGAGTTCTCGGACGTTATATGAAATTCTGGTTGTTGAAAGGAAGTTTTGTAGCCATTAATGTTGTTACACAGTTATGATAAACACTTAACGGAGTTTATTAAAATTACAATTATTATAAAATGCTACTTTATACTCCCAATCAAAATTTTGTAACGCCTTTAGGTATGTCTTTAAAATATTTCGAACTTTATATTCTCTTAAAGACAATCTGAACAGACTTTAGTTTTATTATTTGCCACTTGAGCAGAAGCTTAACTGGACTTTTAAAAATGATGGATGATGAAGAAGGAACAGCGAGGAAGAAGGAGAGGCTAAATTTGTGTTCCTATATAAATTTTGCATTTATGAGAGAAAGGTGAAACTTGAAGTCAATGCAGTCCACCGTAAAAGGCTGCGCTAATCCCTAACAAAGAAGTTGCCAAATTCTCTGACCCAAAGCTTACTGTGACTACGAAGCATTTTAGTTTTTTCTCAGTCATCGCTGAAGACCAGAACCGGACGGAAACAAATAATGTGACATAAGGCATTATACTCCCGATCCGTACTCAATACAAACCGCATTCTTTGAACGAACCTTTCCTTAGACAGACACTTTCCCACTTGGTAGAAACAAAATTTTACATTTGCTCGTAGATACTGCGTGTTGTCTTGCTTCACTGAGAGAGAGATATGCCCCTCTCATATCTTTGCTCCACATACTACAGAGCAATCTATGTGAATACCCGTATATCGTTGAGCATCCATCTGCCATCTGTAAATAGGCGACGGTCTTCTCTTAAAGATACCAGAGACATTTTCCAGATATCCGCATTCATATGTATATATATTCGACGTATATAAGAGACAGAGTGGGGTGTGTACTTATTTCGAGAAATTTTAAATTTATTTTTTTGCTTTTCTTCACATATATTTCTTAAAGGAATAACTTGAAAAAGTCAAAGTTTGCCAGGAAACGCGTTTGTTTTGGGAAAAAGCAGCCATAACACGCGCCAGAAAATAACAACAACAACAAGAACAATAAAAGAATATTCTACAACTACTCGTACCACCAACACCAATGCAGCAACAGCAAATAGTGAAAGCAACAGCAATGGCAACAACAACAACAACAGCAACAACTGCGATAGCAATAACAAAAATCACGAAATCCACGAATCGTTATTTATTGGAGTTTGAAATTTTTCCACTTTTTTTCCTGTTTTCGAACTAAGTTTTAGGCGAGAGTCAGAGTCGAGAGAGTTTTAGCAAAAACAACAAATTTCAATAAATCAAGGATGCACTGCCGCAACAACAACAGCAGGGACAACAACAAGAGCGCCACTATTAGCCAGGGAACGTATTTGGGCGGAAAGCAACCATTTGAAAAGGCACCGCCAACCAAGGCAAAGCGCAAAAAGCAAAAAGCAAGAGGCAAGAGGCAAGAACCAGGAGGTAGTTGGGTAGGCAACGCTGGTACGCGAACGAAGAGCGAAGACTTTTTAAATGTTTACTACTGTTGAATTCTGTAGGTCGCTGTTGTCGTTCTCGTGCTCGCTATTATAGTTGTTGTCCTTGTTGTTGTTGTCGCTGTTGCTGTTGTTGTTGTTGTTGTTAATAGTAATGTTCATGTTTTGGCAAGCACACACATTTCTGGTTGGGAAGTCTTTCACAGACCCACACCAAAAGCCGCGATTTGTCGCACGCATAGACACAAAAGATGGAATAACACGCAACACTCAAATAATTCACAAACACATCCACACATACTCCAAAATGTTTCTACACACTCGTACCCAAAAGTGTGGGCATAGCTGTGTTCTGATATACTCGAAATGTTCAATGATTGTGGAACCGAAATTCACGTAGAATTTGCCTCTAATAACCAGATTTATAAACAAACCAAACCCATCGAAAATTTCGGGAGACTTGAATGAAGGGCCGATAGAAAGTTCGAATTCAATGAATATTTGGACGGCTAAAAATGTTCTGAAGTTGAACTGAAGCCACTGTTATGTGACAACTGCCATAAGCAAGTGAGGAATATGCTGCTGTAAACGTTGCTGCAGTGGCATCAAGTAAGCCTGACTATTTGTCAACTGTTGTTTAAGATGTGTTAAAGATTGCACACGGGCTCACGTTTAGTAACTCCCAAAGGCAGAAACTCTTCTCTGTGATAAATGCTCTTGGTCTTAATGTCTTGTCCAATGGTAAGCCTACATACTGGCCATCCGACAAACAGAAGATTCCAGATCTTATTGACTTCGCCATCACTAGAGGTATAAATAATGTACACTCTCTTGTGCATTCCTCTCTGGAGCTGTCCTCTGATCACACTCCCACAATAATAACTATCTTTTCTGAAAACTCCTATCAGAAAAACGTGAGTGGTAGTTTCGACTACAAGAATACAGACTGGCTTAAATATAAGATGTTCATAAGTTCACATCTTGAAATAAAGACCTCCCTAAAGTCTGAGCAGGAAATAAACTCCGCTATTTTCAATTTCACTCAATTGCTATCCCAAACAGTAAAAATTGCTACACCACGTTCTAAAGCTCAAACCCGACAAGAGTGTACTCCCCAAGACATTCTGAAGCTCCTCTCCGAAAACAGATCTCTTAGGAGAGAATGGCAATTGCAGAGATGACCTTCTCTGAAGAAGAAACTGAATGAATGTACTAAAAAACTGCATCACCTTCTAAAAGAAAAGGAAACCTCCGAGTTTCAAGAGTTTGTAGAGACCCTCTGTCCTACAGAAGCCTCAAGCTATTCTCTATGGCGAACGGCCAAAAACTCGAAAAAAAAACCCATTCAAATGGAGTCACCAATACGCCGTCCCAACGGCAACTGGGCAATAAGTGATGCAGAAAAGGGAATAGCATTCGCAAATCATTTGGAGCAAGTTTTCACCCCTAATCTTGCTAGTTCCGACCGTTCTCTAACGGCGGTTGATGCTATCCCTAGCGTCAATGGTATCTCGATTGCCAAAAAGGAGCTAACAAACGCTATCAAAGAACTCAATGCCAAAAAATCTCCAGGGCGTGATCTGATTACGGGCCAAATGATAAAAGAGCTCCCAGCAATAGCCACAATGCATCTCTTGCATATATTAAATGCTATAATACGCACTGGATTCTTTCCTTACTCATGCAAAATTTCTCAAATTACCATGATTCCCAAAGCTGGAAAGGACCCAACAAACGTCTCTTCCTACAGACCAATTAGTCTGCTATCAATTTTTTCAAAACTCTTTGAAAGTTTGATAATAAAGCGTATTAAAGACGTTGTCAAACAGTCTAATGTTATACCAAACCACCAGTTTGGGTTTAGAGAAAAACACAGTTCTATCGAACAAGTTCATCGCATTGTAAACACTATACAAGAAACGTTCGAAAAGAAGCAATACTGTTCCGCAGTTTTTCTCGACATCACTCAGGCATTTGATAAGGTCTGGCACGAAGGAATCTTGCACAAACTGAAATGTATGTTACCTCTTAACATCCACACATTGCTCGAAAGCTATCTCTCAGGTAGACGCTTTGTGGTGAAACAAAAAAGCTTCATCTCAGATGAATACCCTATACAAGCTGGTGTACCGCAAGGCAGCGTATTAGGCCCCCTGCTCTATACGTTGTTCACTGCAGATATGCCAACAAACGGCAAGACTATCACCTATACTTTTGCCGATGACACAGCCATATTGTGTACTCACACAAATCCGAAAGAGGCGTCAAAACTTCTCCAAGTACACGGCAACATGCTTCAGGAATGGCTTGACCACTGGAGATTCAAAGTCAATGAGTCGAAACGCGTTGTCACATTCACTCTATGCAGGAGTACTTGCCCCCCTGTGCAAATTAACACCAAGCCGATCCCTCAGGCGACAGAAACTAAATATCTAGGAATGCATTTAGATCGCAGACTTACTTGAGCAAAGCATATAAGTGCAAAAATTACTCAGATTAAACTCAAAATAAACGAGCTAAACTGGCTTTTGAACAGGCAGTCCAAGCTCAAACTGGACTTTAAAGTTCTACTCTATAAAGTAATTATCAAGCCCATATGGACCTACGGTATACAACTCTGGGGTACTGCTTCACCCTCAAATGTCGAAAAGCTGCAAAAAGCCCAATCGAAAATTCTTCGAATGATTACCAATGCTCCTTGGTACATCAAAAACGTTAACATCCACAGAGATTTACATATCCCGTATGTAACTAAAGAAGCTTCCCGACTTGCTGAATCTTACTTAGCAAAGCTAGACAAGCATCCCAATGCATTAGCGAGGCGCCTACTACAGCATCAAGGACACACCCGCCAGAAAAGGATGGACGTGCTGCGCTTAGCAAAAAACTAGATTTTAAGCTTATTCATTACGCTATTATTTAAGTATTGCGCTACTTCTTTTCATATACCATAACTCCTCAAAGCACTGGCACTGGGAGGTTGGTAATGATTGATATGAATTTAAAAGTGAAATGTTAAATATACTATGAAGATTTATTGTTAGTTCTAAGATATTTTTTAGAAGATTCAATAAAATATATATATATAAAAAAAAAAAAAAGATTGCAACTAGTTTGATTGTCATGGGTCCACACTCGCCCAACTGGTACCTAACTCGGCAACCTAGTCGAACTTCCACACAAATGAAACAAGATAGGCATTTGCTTTTCATTCTACTCGATAACACCATAGATAGATAGATAGATATATTTAAGGGTATTATACACTGCGACCTGAAAGATCTATTGTGATGCCCCTATTTATTTGAAAGATGAGGATAGTCTCATCTATAAATCTTCTGTCAGGTTAATTTTCGACAGGAATTCATATATTTTGGAGGAATCAAGTTGAGGGATCTTTCTCATATCTAAGATATATTCTCCACAGCACCTGAGTCTATTATGTGCCAATGGTCCGCAGTCTGCGATCAGGTGCAGTGAGGTTTCGTCACTTTCTCCAAAGAATCGACAGAAGCCATCTGAAGATATACCCAACTTGTTCAAATGGTAGTTGAGTCTACAATGTCCGCTTAAAATGCCTGTGATGATTCTTAGTTTACACCGAGGCATATTTATTCAGTCCTTAGCTCTTTTAGGATTAAAATCTCCCAGAAGAGCTTTGGACTGTCTTAATCCCGGAAGAGTTTTCCAGGTTTGACTTCTTTTTGCATCTGTACACTTCTTCAGCAGACCTCCAATGGTATTGGATGATAGTCCTCAGAAGGGTTCGATGACACCATAAGGGATATGTCTTTAAGAAATCTCCTTTGTCATTCTGCAAAATTTGTTTATATGCCATGCATCATGGCAGAAAGGATCGTGTTAAAATCCAGTAGATAAATTTCTCTTTGATTCAGAATCATTGCTTTAAGATATTCGTCGATTATATTATATCGTATTGCCGTGGACCTATTTCATAACATCACTACACAATCCCGCTGACACTGGAGTCTACTAAGGCTATGATGAGGGACCGGGCAAAGCGCGGTAGTGTAATGAATGAGATGAGTTGTGAAATGGGACAAATTATTATTATCAATTATTGCGTATTGAAGTACAAATAGCATTAACCACAAACTGAACTAGCTATTTAGCATCAAGTGTGCTAAATAGCCAGTTCAGTATTCATGACTAAACATGCATGAACATTTCCTTCAAATTAGAACCACACACTATTGTTGGCATGTCTTTCTTGATACTGCTGGAAATCATTTCGGAAGAGATATGAGTGATTCTGCTATCGTCCCTAATGCTATGAGGGAAGAACGGTTAATAATGACCATATCTCCTTTGCATTAAAAGTTGAATGCTGCAATGAATATGATAATAGAATGAGCAAGAGCTCGGTTGTGATTGGAAACCAGTAATAGTATTGGAATAATTAGAAGTAAACGTGAATTTGGTGCACCTCTTGCAATTCATCAACAATTTATTAAGTGAACTGCTCTTAAATTTAAACACATAATTAAAATGGAAAATATCCACCAAAAAAGATGTCATTCAGTGACGCATTTCAATAATCCCACTAAGAACAGAAACTAATTTTCGTAAAAATATGTTCTTATATAGTATAATCTACGAATTCATCATCATCATCATAGTCATCTAAGTATGTCCGAGGGAGGAGTTCAGTTGTGAAGCGCTTCAAGAATTGTATTGAGATACTGGTTCGCTCAGTGGCCTTGCATGGGACATTCCCAGTGTGCCTTGTGTTAGTGACAAAGCACTGCGCTACCTACTTACGTCCTATTTTGTGGATCGTTCGCGTACATTTTTATATTTTGAATTTAAAGATATTGAGTATTAACCGTACTGATAACCAGACATCTCCGGCCCACCCCATTATTGTTCTTCTTCTAACCATACTGAGAGTGTTCATGCAATGAGTGGCTCAGAAAAACATCAGTCTTGCAGTGGTTCAAGCTCCGCACACACCTCCATGGTCCGCAGAAGCACCAGTTTGCTACGATTTAAAATTAAAACTTGATGCTCTACGAAGAAAATGTTTCCTCATTTTATTTAAGTGCCCTTTAACATAATTTCATGCTGTTGCTGTTGTTGTTGTTGTTGTTATTCGAAGCTCTCTACGTTGTTCCTCGCAGTATCACACCGAATTTTTGGCATTTCCACAGTTCCGACCATAGAATCCCGGCGTATTTACGAGTAGTCGCGCCCTGCTGTTAATTGCAAATCGCATTGTGTGCTCATTTTCCAATATTGTGCCAAAATATGCTTGCCAACCAGCCCACCTAGAATCGCCCCAATTTCCAGAGATAACTACGAACGAACGCGTATGTACGCCAACGTGCACCGTGTCGTCGCCTCCTGCTGACGTTGCCAAAACTAAGGAGGCATGACGACAACGACGACAGCGCCTCAACTTGCTTTTTGGCTAATCCAAACGCTCCTCTACTCGTACAATTCCCGGTGCGTTAAAAACAAAAACTTTTTTAATATTATGGTAATTTCAAGCAGCCCCCAAAGCGCGCCCCTCAACCCAGCGCTGGCGGAGTTGCGTGTGCAGCAACGACAATTACATTTGAGTTTCGAGACTTTGCAGATTTTAGTGTGCGGCGAGATGAGCGGGGAATTGTAAACGCATTTAGAAATTGAAGAAACGCCGCCGGGACTTGTCCTGCTTACGAACATATGGGAGCCGCCAGGGTCTGACGTTCCTGCAGATGGCCCAAGGTCTGCGCAGATTGACCAAGTGGTCTGCTAATATAATTTTGCCCGCTTGCCGCATTTCTGTTGGCCGCTCTCAAGCACATGTGTGCATAAATTGACCTTAATTGTGCCGAGCGGTTTTAATATTTCCAGCTCAACCATGTCCGGGCAAACGCTGTACTCAGTCTCAGCTCCTTGAATTTTAAATTATTACACATTGCAGGCCACGGCTGTGCGCAGCGAACGACAACCAGGGAATATGTCCACTTAAATTGCGTTCAAGTACTGTAAGTTGGTTCTCTTATTATTAATTCTATATTACGAGTACAGTCTTCGTGCTGCTGCCGTTCCCACTCCCACCCTGCCCCCATTCCTGCTCCTACTTCTGCCTTTCCTTTCGCCTTTTCGCACTGCACACTGTCTATCGTCGTCGTCGTCATCGTCGTCGTCGTCGTCGTTGCTCTAATGACGATGGATGACACTGAAAAGGATGTGGTCCTGCACAACTCGGCAAGAGCGAATGATTTAATGCCTGAATGTGCATATAAATGACATCGTTTTCTACACTAAATCCACAAAAATATCACCACCGTACGCAGAGTGCATGTGCGAGTGCGAGTGTGAGTGAGTGCGAGCGTGTGTCGGTGTGTACGGTGTCAGCTAAAATGAGTGGTGGCGAAATATTCACGGCGGCTATATCGTAAAATATGGGCTTTAATATGGTAAAAAGGCAAGGGGGCTGGGAATGGGTACTGGTACGATGGGTGCGAGTACCAGTGTGGTCGACGCTATTATCAACAGATATGCTTATGAGAAATTCTATGAAGTGCTTTCTAGTCAAGTCAAATTCAATAAGCTGGGAACATCATTCTCCACAATTGGGGCAGTTTCTTCGAAAACATACCCAATGAAAATGGTTCGTGAACACGAAAAAATCCTTCCATTTGCCCAAACCAAGTCTGACTTGTTAATATTACGTTACATTGCATTTAAACAGAATATAGTTTTATACAAACTGAATATAACTCAAGGAATCCACAAAATACGTGCATATTCTGGAAGATTGCTGAGTAGGAAAATTCGAGAGTTCAACTCATCATCGCCCTAGTTAAAGGCATCAATGTCATTTAATTGTTCCTATCAGTTCTGACATTTAAAAGGTTCTTCAAACGTAGAAAACGAAATTCCATATTAAAGGAAATAACCTGGAACAGATGTGAACAATCAGCTACAAATTAGATAGTAAAGAAATCTTAAGAATGACAAACGACCTCCCTTGACTAAAGTGAATCGCAGTTGGGAAGAACATATTGGCCAACAGATATAGGAAAAACTCATGATGTCATTGACGAACATTAATCATCAGGTACCCTGTATACACTCCTGCATTGAACTATCCTCAGACCACTCACCTGTGATGCTATAACGCCTGTCCCTACTCCATCAAAAAATAACATATTTAACCACAAAACCTGCTGGGACTCATATCGCGAGCTGGTAGATTAAAATCTGAACACCCAAATTTCTCTGAAAACTCAACCTGAAGCTGGCAGCGCGATAGCCTTTTTCAGTGACACAATACTCCATACTTTAGAGCGATAGTTGCGACTCCAGTAATAAAAACAAACTCTAAAGATTACCCGATGGTAACTCACATAAAAGAGAAGATAAAAGTAAAGAGGCAGCTCAGAACTAGATGGCAAGCAAACAGTTGTCCTCAATTAAAAGCAAAACTCAATAGAGCAACCCGAGAACTTAAAGAACTTCTAAGGGCAGGCAAAGAACAAAAGGTCCAATTGCACCTATCAAATACGTATCCCCGCAAGGCTACCAATTATCACCTTTGGAAGCCGCAAAAGAAGTCAATCATTCAGTTTTGCATCAACCTGCCATAAAAGTCTCGAGTAATAAATGGGCAAGAACACCCCTTGAGAAAGCTAATGTATTGGGCCAACACTTCGCAGCAACTTTCACAAACCCTAAAACAGCCACCAATCATGCTCTACTTGAAAATCGTCGGAAAAAAAACGTTACCATCCGCAAAGTGACTCTCAGAGAAATAGGAAACTGTATCCAAAGCCAAATTAACACCAAGAAGTCACCTGAATACGACGGCATAACGGGAAAATCATTAAAAAAGCAATTCTATATATGAGAAATCTATTCAACCCGATCATAGCCAATAAATATTTTCCAATTGTATGGAAGGAAGCTGAAATAATCGCCATACCGAAACCTGACTAAGATCCAAACCTGCCAAATTTGTATATACCAATTAGCTTGCCGCCAGTACTCTCAAAGCTGTTCGAGAAACTTTTTGCTTTTAAAAAGCTACATAACTGACAGACATTTCTATGTCATATACAAAGATAAAATATCTAACATCAAGCGAATGGAAGCAGGCGCACTCCAAGGTAGTGTACTGGGCCCATTGAAAAAATGTTTGGAAGTGTAGTACCTTTGGCAGTTCTTTCTCCCGTCTCTAAAGAGAAGTACCTTGTGGAACCATTCCTTCCATCACTAAAGAGAAGTACCTTTGGGAACCATTTCCCTCGTTACAAAAGAAAAGTACCTTTTGGAACCATTCCTTCCATCACTAAAGAGAAGTACCTTGGGGAACCATTTCCCTCGTTACTAAAGAGAAGTACCTTCTGGAACCATTCCTCCCGTCTCTAAAGAGAAGTACCTTGGGGAACCATTCCTCTCGTCTCTAAAGAGAAGTACCTTTTGGAACAATTCCTCCCGTCTCTAAAGAGAAGTACCTTGGGGAACCATTCCTCCCGTCACTAAAGAGAAGTATCTTAGGGAACCATTCCTCCCGTCACTAAAGAGATGTACCTTTGGGAACAATTCCTCCCGTCACTAAAGAGAAGTACCTTGGGGAACCATTCCTCCCGTCACTAAAGGGAAGTACCTTGGGGAACCATTTCCCTCGTTACAAAAGAAAAGTACCTTTTGGAACCATTCTTTCCATCACTAAAGAGAAGTACCTTGGGGAACCATTTCCCTCGTTACTAAAGAGAAGTACCTTCTGGAACCATTCCTCCCGTCACTAAAGAGATGTACCTTTGGGAACAATTCCTCCCGTCACTAAAGAGAAAAACCTTGGGGAACCATTCCTCCCGTCACTAAAGGGAAGTACCTTGGGGAACCATTTCCCTCGTTACAAAAGAGAAGTACCTTTTGGAACCATTCCTCCCGTCACTAAAGGGAAGTACCTTGGGGAACCATTTCCCTCGTTACAAAAGAGAAGTACCTTTTGGAACCATTCCTTCCATCACTAAAGAGAAGTACCTTTGGGAACCATTCCTCTCGTCTCTAAAGAGAAGTACCTTTTGGAACAATTCCTCCCGTCTCTAAAGAGAAGTACCATGGGAAACCATTCCTCCCGTCACTAAAGAGAAGTATCTTAGGGAACCATTCCTCCCGTCACTAAAGAGATGTACCTTTGGGAACAATTCCTCCCGTCACTAAAGAGAAGTACCTTGGGGAACTATTTCCCTCGTAACTAAAGAGAAGTACCTTTTGGAACCATTCCTTCCGTCACTAAAGAGAAGTACCTTGGGGAAACATTTTCCTCGTTACTAAAGAGAAGTACCTTCTGGAACCATTCCACCCGTCACTAAAGAGAAGTACCTTGGGGAACCATTCCTCTCGTCTCTAAAGAGAAGTACCTTGGGGAACCATTCCTCCCATCACTAAAGGGAAGTACCTTGGGGAACAATTCCTCCCGTCTCTAAAGAGAAGTACCTTGGGGAACCATTCCTCTCGTCTCTAAAGAGAAGTACCTTTTGGAACAATTCCTCCCGTCTCTAAAGAAAAGTACCTTGGGAAACCATTCCTCCCGTCACTAAAGAGAAGTATCTTGGGAAACCATTCCTCCCGTCACTAAAGAGAAGTATCTTAGGGAACCATTCCTCCCGTCACTAAAGAGATGTACCTTTGGGAACAATTCCTCCCGTCACTAAAGAGAAGTACCTTGGGGAACCATTCCTCCCGTCACTAAAGGGAAGTACCTTGGGGAACCATTTCCCTCGTTACAAAAGAGAAGTACCTTTTGGAACCATTCCTTCCATCACTAAAGAGAAGTACCTTTGTGAACCATTCCTCTCGTCTCTAAAGAGATGTACCTTTGGGAACAATTCCTCCCGTCTCTAGAGAGAAGTACCTTGGGGAACCATTTCCCTCATAAACTAAACTTGCGCATGTTCCTGTATATTTTATGTTGGAGACTGTTGTCAATCGTATTGCTAGTACTCCAAACTTTCCCAAGCTCTCCTCGTATACACGGTAATATGTGGTAATATGCCTTCAGTAGCTTCAGATCACAATAAAACTCTTCCGTTCGTTATTCCATTGGTGGAAATATTGGAATATGTATGTTCAATTTGTTGGAGGATTTTGTGGGTGTGCATTTTTTCCCAACACTATTACTATCAATATAAGAGTGGGATAGTTCACGGACAGCCTACACTGAGGGTCAGTATACCACGAAACTTTAGTCATTTTAAATTGGGCTTATACGAGTATGAGTGGTGAACATGAATTTTTCCGACTTAGTTCTTAAAGGAATCTAGTTTTCTCGTATAGTTCACTCCATGCTTTTAAAAACCTTCCGTAAAATATATCTGACCATGTGGAGGAAAGTCATCCGCAGACAGATGGTCAAAAAGATTTTATGTATAAACTAAATTAAAGGGCCAGCGCACCTCTACTGCCACGCCTATGCTTCAAAGAATTTCATTAATGATTTTATATGCAATTGGAATGCGATAAATTCATTTGGACTTTACAGACCCCATCTTAAAAAAAAAGTCCATCCACCAATATCGCTGCAACTGGGCAGATCAACCATCGCCATGTGATTGCATATAATTCCAGTCCTCCGTCGTACGCTGGGATCGAGAGAGTAGTCCCACAATTCCTAATATCTGCTCGTATCCAAATAAGCTGTGTAAATCATCCTAACTCAGTGGATGGTTAACTCAAACACTTGAAGCCCCGTCCAGCAGACGACGTAAAGTATACCGCACTGCTAGTAACTTAATGGAAGCACTTTAACCGATTCCTTTTGACTGCGCAACTACGACTACAACGGCAATTTGTGTGTGTTCTTAGCAGCTAATTTCTACACTCAACTACGAGTCAACGAATGCATAAATACAGTACGAGGTGAGCACCAAAGATGAAAAGGGAGCCCCTTGAATCTGCGGTGCTCACCTCAGTGGCGAAGTCTACCAACAAAGCAACCGACCGACCAACCAGCCGGCAGCCCTGCCGCTACAGGTTCGCAGTCACTTATCAAAAACAGACCATGTCGCAAATGTTGGTGCGTGCTCGTATGTACTTGGTTGCAGATCCTTGGTTGCTTCCTTGCTGCCGACCGTCGCTCTTCAGTTGTGATTACAGTTTTATTAGTGCTTGTACCTTTTATATGCCAATTTTTCATATTTTTGTTGCCGTCTGCGCACCGCCGCTTAACTGCAAGTGACATCACATTTCTCAAAGGATTTGTCAGGTATGTGTCCAAACTGGCAACGCGGCCAACGCACCAGTCGCGTCCTTGTGCTTATTATCACCGTCATTATAAGCTACGGGTTTTTAAGCGTCCGTACAAGTGTGTAGTGTAGTGTTTAATGAAGGGGAGTCTTGTACAAATTTATCACCACCCCTCTTGGCGATGTCGCGGAAGCCATAGCAGCACCATGTGAACCGTGAGCCGTCGACTGTGAGCTGGGAGCTGTGAGCTGTGAGATGTGAGCTGTGAGATGTGAGCTATGAGTATATCTCCATTAGCGCTTTGTGCTCGCATTGCAAACACGTTGACAACATACACGGAAATGATTTTTGGAGCAGATGAAGAACGTTGTGTCATTTTTCTTAGAGGCTTGATCCTTGGCATTAGGGAATTTGCATGGTTTACCTTGATGCGGTACGTTTCGGTGTTGGGATTTCGCATTTTGCCTTTTGTCACACCACTGGCAGGAGTGCGAAGTAATTTCAACTGGCACTGCAGCGACGTGCGAACTTAACGGCCGGATTAGCGCAGCCATTTGAACAGGAATCAAGTTCACGTGAAGCTGAAAGCGTGATGTCATTTAGCAACACGGCCGGGCTGCTTAGCTACTCAGCTGCTCGCCTGTGGACGAAGTGCTGGCAATCTTTTATAGTAGTGCCCGGCAAACACGCACAAATGCAATCATACGGGTTCGAGTGTGCAACTAGGTACTCGTAGCTGAGAGGACCTTTTGACGCAGAGTGTCCTGTTGATACATTTTGTGTGAGTCTGTGCGAAAGTTGAGATGCTCCACTAGCCATCTTAGTAGCCATTTAAAGTAGTGATGGTCAAATTTGCTTTGCGGCCACTCGCTCACAATGCAAATCATGGCGCGATCCTGAACCTTCTAATCGTAGTTTTACGCAGGAGGTTGAACACATCTTCCAGCGAATCAAGCGGGATTTTGTCCTGGCTATGACTCTAATTGCCAGTGACTGACATGGAACAGTGTGCGCTTCGTCATCTTCTACTGGGTTAAAAGTTCTTATTTCTAATTACCCGCAAGGCGATCAGGGTTCGCTGCTTGATTCGACGACTTAGCTCAGTGGATGCCAATCCGATTTCTTATCGGTTTTTGCCTGGAATACTCGCACAATCGCATATAAAATAAGACAGAGCAACCGTGGATTTGGCGCTTTGTGTGCTGTTTTTATACATGAGACCGGGTAACCAGGGGTGGTAGAATTGAGAACAAAACGGTGGCCAGCAGTCAGTGGCGCTACGAGTGCCCATAGAAGCGTGAGTGAATGTAACGAAATTTAATAACTAAAATGTTTTTTGCGTGTGCGCCATAAATTATGCTCCTATTAATGTTTGTGCATAAATCTGAAACCGTAACCCTAGTCAACAACGTCCGTCCACCCCGAATAGTCGCACGGGCAGCGGAGAGGGTGCTGGGTAAATACGAACACGAAAAAACAGGTTGTTGTTTTCTGATTTTTTTAATATATTTTTGTTGTTGGTTTTGGTTTATTTTTTTGGTGTTTTGCTGCTTTCAATCGCTGAAATTGCTGGAATTCGCTATGACAGAAGACATTGCTGTCAATGAGGGCGCCACCAGTCACCACATGCATACAGCCACAAACACACACACATACACACATACACATTCGCCGGGATATACATACATAAAAATGTGCGTACGTGCGTGGTGCTCCATGTTCATACTTCGTTGGGCTTTCTGTGACACTTTCGAAATTTATTGCGCCCGCCCAACGCGAGTTCAATTCCTGACAGCGCCAAAACACCCAATCACACACACACAGCCAAACATCCAACACGAACACACCACCAGATAGACAGACTTACAGCCAGCCACTCTCGAAAGCCCAGCCACATTGCAGTCTATCGATGCTAGGCTATCTGGCAATTATTTAATACTCGTAGTATAGTTGTTCGAATTGCTCCGAACAGCGGAATTGCTGTGCAAGTGCGGGTACATCTCTCATCTCGGACACATCCACCAGGACTTCGGCGAGAAAAAAGACGATAAAAACCCGTAGAGACAGAAGCAGCAGCAGCAGCAGCATCAGCAAATGCCAACATCAGATACACAACGTCAACAACAACATCACCGTCATAGCCAATTTCCAATTTACAGCAAAATAGTCGGAGGGACTGCCATTGCGACTGCGACGCAACTGCGCCAGCATAATTAATCATTAGATTTAGCAGACTTACGAGTATTGCAAATACTTTTCGAGCAGCGAACTACTCTAAAGAAATCCACCCAAGCACGGCACGGATGAGCAGCGCACTGCCACAAACTTATCGCAGCTTAGGCCATGTGCTCTACATGCCAGTCTTGTTATTAGTCGAGATTGTCGTTCGTTCCTTAGTTGCTCGGTTGATGTGCTCATTTCTTCCACTGCCCTGCTCTGACGTAAACAAATTTGTTGTGGTTTTTACGTCCAGTGAGCGATAAAAAATCAATTTGACGAAGTGCTCGCGCGATATGCATTGCGGCGAGCGCCAGAGCTTAGTGCGAGCTGCTTAAACATGCCGGCTGTCTGTGGTTGGACATGGGCAATGACGCCGGACGCCTGCTGCTTGTAATATGTGCGGAGGAGTCACAAAACTTTTGCAAACTATCGGAAATATATCCATGGAACTTCACTTAAGCACTGCTCGGTCTTGCAGGCAGCACCAGATTGCAATAAACGCTCAATAAATTAAACAGAACAAACTTTAAAGATCAAGATTAACAATATTATACATATTATACCTATGTGTAGTTTACATCACGTCCCCCGTGAAGCGGAGTCAGGTAATGATGAATCCACTTAACGTCCAGTATAGCCAATTTTGACGCTGGCCTCCTAATGGCTTCAGTCGACGTTTGCACCGCGGCTGAGCGAACTTGTCCATCAGAAGCTGCGAAACCATCAGAGGCTATAAAAACTTGAACAATTTGCCCATTCGTTTCCAAGCTTTCCTGGCCCTGCTGTCATCGCATATAAGTGCCACATCACCTACCTCTATTTGCCTGACTTCCTTAAGCCACTGCGTGTGTCGAGCCAGACGAGGCAAATACTCCAGAATTCATCTTTTCCAAAAAGTCTGTTTCAGTGGTTGCAATATGTGCCACATGCCTTTTTATTGACGACTGACATTTGGACATGATTAGGGCAGCCTAAAAGAAAATGTTTATGAGTCAAAGGTTCCTCTTCTGCGCTTTCTAACGGTAAATGGGTGAGAGTTCGAGAACTTAGAATATTTTCAGCTTCAATCGGAACACTGTTTAACACGTCAACATGTGGTGCCCTTGTTTTCAAAGTGAAGCTTTACACCCTCTGAACAAAACGTACCATGCGCTCCCAAACATTTCATTCACTATTTCGTTGTGTGCATTCCTTCTGCAAATTGGTCTCTCTTACTATCCATCCTGTGCGTTCCTTCTGCAAATTGGTCTCTATTATGATCCATCCTGTGCATTCCTTCTACAAATTGGTCTCTATTTTGATCCATCCTGTGCGTTCCTTCTGCAAATTGGTGTCTATTATGATCCATCCTGTGCATTCCTTCTGCAAATTGGTCTCTCTTATGATCCATCCTGTGCATTCCTTCTGCAAATTGGTGTCTATTATGATCCATCCTGTGCATTCCTTCTGCAAATTGGTCTCTCTTTTGATCCATCCTGTGCATTCCTTCTGCAAATTGGTGCCTATTATGATCCATCCTGTGCATTCCTTCTGCAAATTGGTCTCTCTTTTGATCCATTCTGTGCGTTCCTTCTGCAAATTGGTCTCTATTATGATCCATCCTATGCATTCCTTCTGCAAATTGGTCTCTCTTTTGATCCATCCTGTGCATTCCTTTTGCAAATGGTGTCTATTATGATCCATCCTAACGAAATTCGTCCCTCTATCACTTCTAATACGTTTGGGGATTCCCCTTAGGATGATGCAATTGCGTAAACAGGTTATCGCCGCATCTGTAGACAAATGTCGTGCTAACTCCAAGTGAATGTCTCTGATTGTCAAGCAAGTAAAGATTGCAGTCCATCTTTTTCCCTGCTGCGTCTGATGGCGACTTCCATTGATCCGAAGTAATCGATTCCTGTGTATATAAAAGGACGAAGGTACCGCTCGAGTCGGTCCTTTGGCAGTTGGCCCATTAACGGCGGCTCTGGAACTGCGGTTTCTTAGTGTTTCTATTTCATGGCTTTATGCCTTGCACTGTACTAGTCATGGGCAGAGAAATAATTCGGCTGAGCTTCAGTGGTTCAGTGGCTTCAGTGGCTTCAGTCATTAGCTGAGGAAACTGTTTGGCGCGGTATGATTTCAATATAACTACGACTCGTTGTGTCCAAACTGTTACATTCAAAAGGTTAGAAAAAGTTAGAAAATCTTTCAAATGCTATTATGTCGGCGTTAGAGTAAAATAAATTGAATGCGTTTTTCTGAGTCGACTTCCTTTCCAATCAAGTCCTTCGGAGGTTTCGGCCAAAGCTCCTCTGCTAGCCGTAAAAATGACGGACCACACATCCATTTCGCTGGCGGCGAACACGTTACTTTTCTATGAGGCTGAGTAAGATCTCCAAGAACCGAACTCCACTGAACACTTTGAGATGAGTCAAATATGTCTCCAATAGAGTGGGTCACAAACTGTTTGTAATGATTCCTCTCCGCACTAATCCAGTAGAGGAATGTTTTTGAATTAGACCAAACTATGACTCGGTTCGCCACTACCACATGTTTTGCTACAATTGCATATTTTAATCGCACTCCCAGTACGGCTGATTGCAGTTCCAGCCTAGGTATTGAGAGTGTTTTTGAAGGGCAGCATTTCGACTTACCAAAAATGAGTGACACTTCCAGATTAACAATATTACACATACAGGTCGCAGTGTATAACTGCCTTAACTATATCTATCTATCTATCAATCTACATACTTATGTATATTTTACACTGAATTTCTAACAACTTGTTAGAAAAATGTTCCTATTAGTTAAACATTTAAATATAAAACTTAGTGACCAATGAGCTAGTGTTATTTCCATTGCCACGCCCACCTTTAAGTATAATTCAGCAATGTAAAAACGTTTCTACAAAGAGTCATGTTTGGTGTCGCCATGATCACACACACTCGCCCAGATTATTGCCGAGCGTATGAGCGTTGGTTGGTTGGTTTAAGTGGTGATGTACCCACATCCAATTAACGCAATAGCGCCCTTTCGGTACCACTCTTTTGGTTTGTTATAGAGGTGTCCTGCTAAAAATCTCGGTCGACTAAACCTTATAGCCAGTTTGATAGGTTTATGAACGCAAGAATTTCCCATTTCTTGCAATTCGCGAGCTCCCTAATGTTGTGGAATGTCGGTTTGCCTAGTGTTTTCTATCTTCTTCTGGATAGAGCCGGGCAGGCACAGAGGAAGTGTTCTATGGTTTCCTTGCGTATGAGCGTAGTTTGGTAAATTATCTCAGGGTGACTGGTGCCTCGAGGCGATCTAAACTGACTTCAGCTGCCTTCTGTACTGGTTCGTTCACATAGCTTGGTACAATGCTGGATCCTTTGTTCTGTTCATTTTCGATCAGCGCTAGCAAAGCGAGATGGAGATTAAGCCTGGAGTGAAATTTCCATTCCTTGCTTTGAATGTCGTATAGACAAGTAGGAGGTGGGCAGGGTTATTTATTACAATTTAACAATACGGACTATATTTATGAAATGAATTACTGAGAACTGACTGGCAGAATTCACCCTGAAGGCCAGTGATTTGTTCATGATGGTAATGCATATTCTGGAATGTATGCTTAAACAAAATTGCCCAATCGCCTGATCCATTCAACTGTACAACATTTGTTTATTTCGGTCTCTACAATGTACTCCAAAGATTGCACATAAAAAAGCAAGCAGTTGTGTTCGGGAACAATCGGTTGACTGAAAGCAGAAGGCAGTGGGGGCACCCAACATACCAAATATAGAGACGCTCACATCTCGTACACCACAAATCAGAGCCATCATGTGTGAAAGTGTTTCAGAAGTTCTTCAGGCGAATGTAATTGCAGGCACGCTCTTTGAATATCGTAATTAGGCAAATTGTGGTTATTCGTAATTATTGTCGCCTTTGGTTCACTACATCGACGCTTCTAATTAATTTATTGGTCATTCAGTAAATAAGTGATGCGTTCACATAGCCGCAATTTGCGCATTGGTTGGCAGATGACACACTTTAACCAGCACACTTTGCGCTAATTGGTACTCTACGGCGTTACATGAACACACTCATCGAATGCCATCAAGGGCGGACGCACACCAACACGCAAACACACACGCACACTCACTCACCCTTGTGCCCATGTTGACACACAAAATTGCCTGGTGTGACTTTGCACCGCATTTCATTCTATGCAGGACTTGGCCACTTTTCCAATACCTTGACTCAAGATTGTGGCGTTGAATGTGCGTGCGGCGTGCTCTGCTCAGCGGTGCTCTGCTCTGCTCTGCTCTGCTCTGCTTGGCTAGCTCCAGCAATCTATACAAATGCGTATACGAATGCGTATGCACGGACAGGAGGCCCAACGGCAGAGTGCGTACAATTGTGCGAAAATTGCCTTCAGCCATTATGCGTGATATATTAACAAATATTTTGGTATATTGAGTATAACTGTCAACAACATCTGCTCCAAGCCATGTGGGGACAAATCAAACAAAAACAAATACAAAACAGCAAAAGAAAGAGAAATCAAAACAACAACAAAAGGAGACACAAACCCAAAGGCAAAAACAAGAAAAATAATAACCAAGAAGTCAAATGCCTGCAGAATCGACGAACTCTTTGCACCCTTCCGGCAGAGCTCGACGAGCATTTCTGAACTTCCGTGGAAATAGTCGGATAGACATGATGGCAGGCGGCCACCCATTTTAGCATGTGCACTGCAATTACTTGCCAGTTTGTTGGTGGGCGTGGCAATTGCTAGGTTTGCCTAGTTTTGGTGATGTGAAGAAACTTATAAATACAATTTAAAATTGATACCTCTGCCATGCACCATGGCATGCCGCACCAGGCGATGCCATACCATGCCATACCGGAACTTTGTTCAGAAGATAATCGTAGTCATCATAACAATATATATAAGACATATATACGAGTATATATATAAATATATATACATATGTATATAGATGTATGTATATATATGCATATATATATAATATATATATATATATTTATATAGATATATTATATATATATATATATATATATATATATATATATGTATATATATATATATATATATATATATATATATATATATATATATATATATATATATATATATTATATATATGTATATATATATAAAAATATATATATAATATTTATATATATATATATATATATATATATATATATATATATAATATATATATATATATATATATATATATATATTATATATATATATATATATATATATATATATATATATATATACATATATATATATATATATATGTATATATATATATATATATATATATAAATATATATATATATACATAGAATAAACTATGTACATAAATAAGTATATGCCAGTTGAACGCTACTTCACTGTTTATACCCGCACACACACTCATAAACTAAAACAGTGATTGTAGTGGCCCTCTAGGAAAGTCGGGAAGATCTACTTGTGGCAGGTGTGTTGTCGGTGTTTCGTGTTGTGTCATGACATCGTTTCTGTTCTGTAACTTCAAAATGACACCATAGTCACACAATGTGACAGCGGTCTGTGGAAAAATTTCTACAAAATTATTTGATTTCGTTTAAACTAAACTTAATATTGGATGTGGGTGGATGTGGGTGGATGTGTATAATACCCAAAAGGAGATGTGGCAATGAAGAATGTTTGGGTATATACGGGTATATTTGTGGAATCTTGTTGCCCATTTATCGCCTGTCGTCATTGCTCAGACCGAAACCACCACGGATCACAATACAACTTCTTTCTATAAATGCATGTCTTCTCTCGTATCTAAACCATAAAGCAGAACTCAATTGAAGAAATATCAGAACTCAATTGAAGAAATATCAGAACTCAATTAAAGAAATATCTTTTATATTGAACTAATAATATAAACTGAGCGATCACAAAGCGCAGGTTTGCTGCCTTTACGTGCTCAGCAAGGCTTTGTTGGCATTCGTATGTCATTCTTCAATATGCCTATTAATACGAATTGCCATCAGAGATACTGCTAGCTGGGATAGTCTGCAATATAATGAGATAGATCTGGCCTAAATTGTATGGTCATCGGGTCTAAATGACGTATATCACCTGTATAAAAATGGCAATGACAGTGAAGCGGATGTTGTGATCTCTCAGATAAATAGATAGATAGATAGATAGATATATTTAAGGGTGTTATACACTGCGACCTGAAATATCTATTGTGACGCCACTATTTATGTGAAAGAGGAGGATAGTCTCATCTATAAATCTTCTGTCAGATATGCTGATTCTTAAATTTGGCGGATTTTCCAGAAGCTGTGACTATGAGTGTCAGAGTTATATAATTCCAATTTCCGTAAAGCTATATTCTATGTTGAAAACTTTGCAAATTATTCCGTGGAAAGTTCTGACTTCGCAAAAGTTCATTGGCGAACATAATCACTTCACTACCCCATGTCATAGAATCATCGCAACCAATTTCCATCACTGACTGGCTACGGGACGAATGAGCTAGAATTATAATCATAAAGAAAGTAACTTTGAGGGCTCTCGTCCTCAGTTCAAATAACATGCCCAGTTTGAGTAAGCGTGCTATGATTTGGCCTCGCCCATCGATTGCAGACCTTGAGAGTCGAAACGAAAGAGAGAAATACTAAACAAACGTTCCTTCCATATGAGTACTAGCTAATCTACTGAATAGAAGGAAACTATTTTCCAGGTACAGCTCTCATCAACTGACAAAAAACGCCCCTTTGTCGTCTGAAAAGATCGGAAACCGAACAAAAATATTCGCCTCTAAAATCCCTTAAAGAACACATTTTGGATTAAGAAGCACGAAATTGGTGGCATCACAAGCCTGTTCGAAAGAGTCTTTTGGGCAGATTTGCTGTCTCCGCTGCCGTAGTTAATTTATTATCAGCTAATTTCCTGCAGGGATATCGTAAAGTCAAAACTGCAACTGCAGGAAAAAGCGTATGTTCAAGTGGAAACTGTAGAAAGTCAACCGACATCGATTATGTGCCTACTCACTCGGACGGTACACAAATGGTATTGAGCACCCCAAGCAGCAGCAACAGCGGCCACTTTAGTACTCGTAAGCAAAACCTGTTTACTGCAAGTAGAACGCCTTTCTGGAGTGCTTGGAGTGGGGTCCTTCAGCCGAATTTTGAATTATGAACCTTGTATAGAATGGGCAACAACAACGGCGAAAATGTAATCTCCTAACTAGTTTTACTGTGCAGTTTAATTTACCTTTGCCACTCTGGCCACTCTGGCCAGTCTTGCAGGTTCTCTGTCGCCGGCAGTTCGTGAAGGGTGTGACTAACACTATAAGTCTATGTGGAATGGTGGAGTGGGCGGTATGCATATGTGCGGCTCAAAATCAATCGCTTCAGCAGCTTGACCAAATGAGCTTTTTAGCAATTTTATGGAATTTATTGAGGGCTGCTGTGCGCCAGCTTCGACGGACGAACGCACACGGTCACGGATATGGGCAGTGGCATGGGCACAGGCACGGGCAGGGACACGGACACGGACACGGACACGCTTAAATATGGATAGGGTCGCTCGTGCGAAGGCTGTTAGGGGGCGAGATGTGGCAGAGATGTGCACAAAATATCCAATTGGAGCAAAATCCCTTGGAGCAAGGTTATTGCATAAAATCGAAAGTGATGCTGTGGACAGCTGTTGCTGATGTGCCATTGATTCAAATTTTCTTTCAGAAGCAGTTCTGTGTTCGTCGTTTTCGTTTGAGTTCTGTGTTCCCGTTTTCTCTATTTTCTTTGTTTCAATGCTTTGGTTCGACATGGCCCTGAATTAATATGGCAATGTATGAGAGACTGGCTGACGACGAGTGTGGATGGGTATTTGGGTTTCTGTTTCGATTTCGGTTTTGGTTTCGCTGCAGCCCTCCCGATGGGAACTGACACTATATCAAATGGGCCTTGGTGATACTACTGTAAGATGACCAGGGGGTTCAACTACTTCGTTGAAGTAAATATTAAGGAGAGTCCTAAGGAAACTCACACCAAAAAAGTTTATAAACTTGTAAAAACTGTGCTCCGGAAATCCCCAAAACATATTCACTACTCAGCACTGCATAATTTATGACTACTCCATGGACTTGTTAGGCTCTGATACTCTAACTTTCAGGCACGCCTCCTCAAAGCTTTAGCCAGAAATTAGCACCCAATCCACGCTCCCATTTCCTATGGGGCTTCGCAGGATGAGAATGAATATGTAAGGACGAGTATGCACTAAACAAATGTGCGTACGTAAGTGGTGCATGTGGGAGGTAGCGCCCCATAATGCCAAACTGTGCTTAAACAATACACAACAATTTGTCAAACTAAATTAGAGGCAATTTTGTGTGGCCTCGTTGGCATAATCCTCTTATTGTAGACAACAGTTGCTCCTGTTCTCATGCGTTCGGTAAGAGCTCCAATTAGTGGCATTGGTACGTACATAATATATGCTCGGGTGCACTTGGTTTTTAGATTTCCGGATACTCTATGAGTGATTTCAATCAATGATCAATTGAAAAATGGGCTTACTTGGCCAGCAAATAACAGCGGGTAAAGCAGTACTAAGAACTCGAAGGACATGTTTCCATTTCGATTGCGATGACAAAACAAACCAAGCACACCAAATGGCACAGTGATGTGCCATATGCTTTACTTTGGTCGGATTCGCGCCGTAACCGAAACCTAGACGGGTCTTTGAAGAACTAGAAACTGGACTATTTTACACAGAACTCCCAATGATTGGGTTCGGAGCCTGGAAGCCAAATGGATGCACTGCCAATGCACAAACACAATTGGAGCAAAAACTAAAGCCAGAGAAGCAGATGTGAATGTTGATAGTGGTCATTAAAATTTTTGGCTGCAATGGTCTCATGTGATCTATTGTAATTATCCACTGCGCTGATAGTTCAGTAATGCATTGGACGTTTTTTTCAAAACTTATGTTTATTGTCTTTTATTAGATTTAGAATAAAATGCAAAGCTGTTCATAAAGAGAATTCTACAGAAATGATAATTATTCCATTAGATATATCATTATTTGTATGCTAAGAGAGTGCTTCAAGTTTCATTCCACGTAGAATACAGTCCACATTTTAGTATGGATGTTGGTGCCAATCGTAAAGGCCTTCTCGGTGTTTGGTCGGGATGGTTTTGTAGCCTTGTTAAGAGTACGTTTTGGCGTAATTCCGTGACGATAAGTAAAATCGATGTCAGTACTTTTGGGTTCCTTAACTAGTATTCTCCAATTTGAAAGCCAGTCATCAATTTTCCGCAAGTGGGAATTCAGCGTGTGGGAGGTGGATTGTATGTTATTAGTACAGAATAATACTGTCGTCTGCGTATGTTGAAGTAACAATATTGTCACTTGTGGGTAAATCCGGCTTATAGAGAAGAAACAGCACCGGACCAAGGATACAACCTTGAATAACCACAGCTTCAATGAGCAAGTCAACCGTTGTGGCTTCAATATATGAATGTCTTAACTTTCCGCCGATTAAGCACGATTCTAGAATTTAAGGAGATGATTGAACTGGCATTAGGAGATGATTGATCTTAGGAGTATAAATAAGGACTCATGCCAAACCTACTCAATAGCTTGTGCGATGTCTAAGAATACAGCAGAGCAATATTTCTCATCCTCCGAAGCATTTCTCATTTCGTTTTTAACCCGGTGCACTTGTTCAATTGGGGAATGCTTCTTATGGAAACCGAACTGGTGGTTCGGAATAGGTTTCTTCCAATGTATGTGATGAAGTATTTTTGCAAGCAAATTTTCTCAAATATCTTTGACCGAATAGGTATGTAGGAATAGGTATGTAGGAGATTGGAAGTTTTGAGTCTTTGCCAGGTTTACAAATCCTTTTAATCTGTGATATTTTCCACTTTTTGGGGATATATTCCACTCAAAAAATGGCGTTAAAGGTCATTAGAATTATTTTATAGTAAATTTCCGGCATTTGCTGTAACATTTTTGGTGAGATCGTGTCATTCCCTGATGGTTTATTTAGTTTTTGAGCTTCTGATTGATTGGGCGGTGAGGCTCTGTTATGGAGACTTTCGGAACTTGTTCTTGGATTATGTTTAAAAAGTACCTTAAGGTACTCAGCAAAGTTGAAGGATGTTTCATTATCACTTCTGGCATATCATAAATAGTTCGAAGAGGGAAATTATTTTCCATTGATGTTTTCATTTTAATGCGAGGTTTCCTTAAAGAATAGTTTGTGCGAGAGCTTCCTTAAATTTATTCATTTGTTCTTTCCAGTTCATGATTTAAAGCGGCTTTGAGACACTCGGAAAGTATGCATAAATTTTCAATAGCGGAGATCTATGTCGATATCACTCCTTTTGTTTTGCCTTTCTCTTCAATGAGGTGTCTTAAATTTCTTCATTTGTTTTTCCAGTTCATGATCTAAAACGGCTTTGAAACACTCGGAAAGTAATACATATTCCTTCAATAGCGGAGATCTATGTCGATATCACTCCTTTTGTTTTGCCTTTCTCTTCAATGAGGTGTCTTAAATTTCTTCATTTGTTTTTCCAGTTCATGATCTTAAGCGGCTTTGAGACACTCGG